>OZ038476.1:91229876-91307376 GCA_964036315.1 Acanthosepion esculentum
TCAAAATTTTTTTCCACATACTAATGTGTTTTGCAAGTTTACTACCTCCATTTTCCAACTTTACATACAAAATCATGACCATAGCTAAAGCAAACAGCAGAACCAAATCCAATTCTTCCAATCTGACCTTATATTCCTATCTGAAACTGAACTTAGTCTATTCTAGTTTGATAATTTACAATCCCAGGTTAATTACCTCTAACAACAAGTCATGGCACCCTAAATTACCATGGGCTTATATCTGGAGTGAGTGAGAGACACCAGAAAACAAGGATCTTAATATCCCAGCCAGGTAAATTTTTGCATTACCCTTCTTCATAGTACATATAATCTTCAATGTCTATCATCCTCAGTTTGATCGAATTGTGATATTTGACAGAATATTTGTAAAGTTTGATGCTATCCACTCTAGTCATCCATCAGTTAGTATTTGCATATGTGACAATTTCAATATTCATTTTGAACAAAACCAATGAAGAATGTAAACTGTCATGATTTTTAGATTTACATACAAGTTGAACCATATTCATGTTTCCAATATAAAACTGAGCATCATGCAAGTCACCTCAACCTCTTTCTAACCTCCAGACTTGACAAAGGTTCCACTCAGACTACTCACTTATCAATGTCAAGACTGATGTCAAACCAAAAGCATCCTCTGACGTCCCATTTCCCAGGATAATCTTTTGAGGCTCAAAAACTAACCAGGATAGCCTCAGATCTTACACTGTAGGAACTCTTTCTTAGCATTCTTCAAAAATAAAATAGAGCTTCCTTATTTCAGAATGGATTTTTTCTAGCATGGAGACAAACAAAATGTCTCAGCAAAGACCAAATAGCCAGATTTGGTACACACTTCAATGTGCTGGATCCATAACTCACTATAACCAGCATTAACCTCTTTATCACAGGGAACAGTGTAGCAGAACTTCTGCTGCATTCAGAAGTGCCAGAAATAATTTTGAAAAATGAAAAGTAGCCATGTGCAGTCTGTCCAAATCAAAGTTGAAAACAAAAGATTTTGTTCCCATAAGTTTTGGAAAATGACCAACATGGCCCTCATCAGATTTTGATAAGCTCTTTGCAATGAACTTTGGCTCTAACTTCATGCTAAAGGACATTAATTACCAGACTTCTCACAGTGCACTTCTGTTGTGATGGTATAACCCAACTTCCCCATTCACGATAATGGACGGACTGTTTGCTGATTAAGTACGACCACAGCAGACAGTCAAGAGAGACTTCGTTTGTTAACGAACTTCCCTCTATGGTACCTTTGTGAGGAGGGTTTTTTTTCCGACTGTGTGCGACCGGTGCTTGACGCCAGACGTTTTTTGTCATTGTTTAACGAACTGTTTTGATTTCAACCTTTGTTCCACGTTAAGTTAGCCTTTTTTGCAATTTTCTTCTGTTTAATTTATTGACGTATTTACGAAAAGTTTGATTTTTTCTTTCTTGTCCCTCCCCTCATTTTTTATTTTTTTACCCCTTGTTGTTTCTTAATTTAAATTTTCATTTTTGAGTTTTAATTTCCTTTTAATTTTAATTTCCTTTTAATTTTTAGTAAATTCCCCACGCCAAACTTTACTTTTCATTGTTTATTTTTGCCCCACGTTAGACTTTATTTTCTTTGTTTACATTTGATTTCTACGTGTTTCATTGTTCTTTGTCGTTCTTTGTTGCAAATAAGTGTTTAAATATTCTGTTTTCTTTTATTTGAATCTGTTCTGTGTTTATTGTAACTTCTTGTATTTATTTTTCATATTTATTTTTATATTCGTTAGTTCTTGTTTATTTTAGTTTACGTGTTTCGTTCGACTAGATTTTTCTAGTAGCGGCCATATTGTTTTTGTGAACCCGTTTGGCATTTGGGCAGATTCATAGTGCTTCCTCAGATGATCTGACCGGGTGGGGGGGAGCTTCGAGATTATGATTGACGAAAAAGCCTTCCGCTCCATCCCCAACTGTCTGACTGTCGAGGGCCAGAAGATGCCAATAATTGTCACCGGGCGTAAACCGGCATGCTGGAAATGTGGAAAGACTGGTCACCTTGCCCTTTCCTGCACAGATGAAGGCCTCTGATGTTCTGGCCCCCGCCCAACCAAATCCCCCTTTGGTCGAGTCTGATCCAACCGTCCCGCCTGTAGTGGGCGCACCAGCGACCAGGACCGGTGTGGAAAATCCCCCGGTTGGGTCTAAATCTCAGCCCCCATTCCCCGAAAAGCCTTTGCCCGCCGCTAATGCGGTCGCGGAGAAGGAGGAGGGGGAATGGCAGGTCGTTGGTAGGGCTAAAGGGAAGAGTCAGGCAGCGGGACCTCGTTCCACTCATAAACCAACGAAAGACACAAACAGCCCCACTCCCTCAACCAGTGATAAGGGCGACTCTCCGGCTAGCTACTCGGATAAACTCAGGGAGAAGATGATCCAATACGAACCTTCCTTTGAGAAAAAAGAAAAATTAATGCAACTAAAAGAGTCGTTAAAATCTAAACGTCAGGAGGGCGAAAAGAAATCTGGCGTCTCCTTTTCGGCACCGTCTTCCCCTGTTACTAAACATTATCCCATGGTTCCTCCCCCTATCGTCAAACCTTTAACCAAAGTTGCCACAAAAATGACCACACTCCAGAAGGCAAAATCATCACCTAGAAAATCATCTCCTATTCCTTCTCCCAAACCTTCCCCTATGAAAACTCCCATCAATTCACCAAGAAAAGACCATCAAAAAAGACAAAGAAGCCCCTCCTCCGACTCATCCGAGTCAATACCAGAGAAGAAAAAAAACATTTACAATACAGGGGAAGACGTGTGCCGAATCTCCAAAGAAATCGAGGAGAAAGCTTTACACCATGCCAAAAAACTTAAAAATCTAAAAGCTTTAGTTAATTTTAGAAAAATAGATAACCTTGATATAGAGAACCCCCGAAATTTTCCCAACGCCAAAAGGGTTCTCACTGTGGTAAGGTCAGGCGTAGCTGGCCAGCAGATATGGGCCATGATGGCCCTTGCAAATGAAACATTTGGTATGTTCCCACCAATGTCGTGTTTTGACGACGATAATGTAAATAAACTAAAGCAATTTTGTTCAGGGAGGTTCCCGATTTTTGTTTCCCCCCCCCCTATATAGAGCTCTAAAGCTAACATTTCCCCTGGACATTGGCGGCCTGTCTCCTGATGGCACCATCAAAAGTGAGATGGGTACTGGCTCAATGGGAGATGCCGTCGGTGTCCTGACCCCGGCCATGTTCAATGCAGGAGGGCAACCCTAATCGGTATTCATCATGGCCCTCTGGTTAGCAAGTGTAAATGCCCGAGGCCTGAGGTCCGACTCTCGAAGGGTGAGGCTCTCTCGTGACCTTCAGCGCCTCGGGGTGAATATATGTTGTGTGCAAGAGACCCGTTTCTCTTCTCGTGACTATGAAGGCATTCTGTCTAGGGGGTTTTCCCTCTATTCAGCATGTTTTGATGGACGCTCGAGGGGTGTCTCTTGGCTGGTGAGCAAGTCTTTGAAGGCTGCGTGTGTTCTTGTCTTCGCGGATCCGGCGGGCAGACTTTGCGTGCTGGATGTTACCATCAAGGATAAGGCTCTTCGTCTCATTGGGGTGTATGCGCCCAATGCCCATGCTGAGCGGCCTGCTTTGTTTCGGCAGATCGAGCCGTTTTTGACGCCATCGCGGCGGGTAGTTTTAGTTGGTGATCGGAATGCCGTCCTTGATCCCGATATAGATCGTATAGAGCCAAATTCGGGTACTAACAACCGAGACGTGAAACCATTTCGGGACTTTATGGACAGGTTCGATCTTGTCGATAAGTACCGAAATGAACATCCTCGGGGGGTAGTGTGGACTTGGACTAATAGTGGCGGCTTGGCTAGTTATCTAGACCGAGTCTTAGTTAGGAGAGTCGATGTAGGGATCTTAGGGTGTCCAAGTTTTCATGAGATAGTTTATTCGGATCATAGGCTTGTCCGGGTCCGTGTAAACTTAGATAAGCCTAAGGTTAGGATGGCTGGCTACTGGAAATTAAACTCATCATTATTTGGTGAGCAAGATTTCCGGGACCAGCTACTACTAATGATTCAAAGGGAACTGACGGGTGCGGTTGTGGGAAATGCCTGGTGGGATAAATTAAAATCTAAAATCCGAACCTTTGCTGCTGATTATAGTCGTCGGCTCAATCTAGATAGATTAGCGGCGCAAACGGCTTTAGAGCAAAAAGTCGATCGGGCGGTGAAATCCCGTGATAGTGGGGACATAGCCTTAACTAAGGCAGAGTTGGCCTCCTTGCTTATCAAGAAGGATCAAGCTCTGGTAGTTAGGGCTAGGTTAAAAAGAATGTCCTCGGAATTGCGGTCAGAGGAAGCTCGGAATGCATCTCAGCGACATATCGCATGCGTCACATTGCCGGATAGGCGGACCGTGACAACGAACGAGGGCATATGCGAGGCTTTTCGTGACTACTTTCAGGAGCTTTTCACCAGAGAGCCCGGTGTGAGCCCTGCTCAGTTCGACGCCTATTTAGCCGACTTACCCTGCCTTGAGGCAGCTGAAGCGGCTAGGTGCGAGGGTCCCATTTCAGAGTCGGAAATCTGGGAAGCGATGAAACAGGTTGGCCTGGACAAATCTCCAGGACTGGATGGTCGCCCGTTTTTGTTCCCCTGCTGGCACTGATTTTTCGGCAACTGGATGAAGCAGGGGTCTATACCCCAACGCTTCACCAGGGGCGTGATCAAGTTGTTACGCAAGGATAAAAACGGAGGGGATGGGTTAGGTAACTTTCGCCCTTTAACTATGTTAAACACAGAGTTAAAGATTTTGGCTAAGATCTTGGTCAACCGTTTGCAGGCTGTCCTGTCTAGTCTGATTGGCTCTGAACAGACTTGTGCTGTGAAGGGTAGGACTATTCAGGACAACCTTCATATGGTACGCCTGATCATCGAGCAAGTCGACAGTGAAGCCGCGCTGATCAATTTAGATCAGTCCAAGGCCTTCGATAGGGTTGACCATCGGTTTCTGGAGGCTGTTCTTTCGGCGGCCGGTTTCGGGCCGTACTTTCGCACCTGGATCCGACTTCTGTATGCGACTCCCGGTGCGTTGGTGGAGGTGAATGGAGTACGATCGGAGCCTTTCGTATTGTCTCGCTCCATTCGTCAAGGTTGTCCGCTTTCGCCCTTGCTTTACGTTCTTGCGTTGGAACCTTTCCTTCGCAAGTTAAAGGCGAATCCGGTCCTACGCGGAATTGCCCTGCCCGGTGCTACCACATCGGCCTATGCTGACGACGTTTCTCTTGTGTCGAGCAGATCCGAGATTAACGAAGTCAGCAAGGAAATCAGTTGTTATGAGATGGTGACAGGGGCCAAGATCAACCGCGATAAGTCTGTTGGCTTGCGGTTGGGTGCGTGGAAGGGAGTTTCTCTTCCCGGACCTTTCCACTGGACGGATGGACCGGTCAAGATTCTCGGCGTCTGGTTCGGTCCTGATCTCCGGTTGGAAATGAATTGGTCGGAGGTGCAAGGGAAGGCCGAGATCGCAATTAATTTGTGGTCTCTGAGGAATCTTTCCTTAAAGGGGAGGGCGGAATTATGTGTTTCACACATCTACCCGATTCTCCTTTACTGACTCTCTGTACTTCCACTTCCGTATGACACTTTGCTGGCGTTAGTGAGGCTCTTGTTCTCTTTCTTGTGGAGAGGCAAGGCCGCCAGAGTCACTCGGGAGATCTGTTGCCTTCATCCTTCTGAAGGCGGTCTGGGCATGCCAAGCATTGAGATTCGTCAACATATGCTTCGCATTGACTTCCTGGATCGAATGTGTCGCGATCCGGATGGGGAGGGCGCCTTCTGGAAGGAAGACGTCCGTAAGAATTTCCCATCCTTGAGAAGTGTGCACTCATGCGAGGAGGAGGCCCACCGTTTACCCCGAGCCGAATGCTCCTTCTATCGCGAATGTCGTATTGCTCTGAAGCGCCTCTTACGGGCGTCGGATGGCCTCTCCAACGTCCAGGCGTTGTCTCGTAGGGCATTATATCAAGTTTTAGTCAGGGGGTCCGTTCATGATGAGCTGATTGGCGAGCTCGGACTTACGAAGCAGGAGGCTCGCTCAATATGGCCTTGGGCGCCCGGGTTGAAATGTCTCAATAACGATGAGGCATCACTCACCTGGCTGGTGATTCGTGGGGCCCTCTGGGTCGCGAAAAGACTCTGTTCAGCTGGCTTGGAGAAATCTCCAAACTGCCGACGCTGTGCTGGGGAAGTCGAGACCCTGGGTCACGCCTTCTTTCTGTGCAGCCTGGTAGTGCCGTTGTGCAAGTTTGTTGAAGGCCTCATGGTCCGCATGCTGCGGGGAAAGTTCTTTGTCCTGGAAGCCTCTTCCATTTGTAGCAATGTGGCACCGCCGCTGACGAAGGCTGAACTATATGTGTTCCACTGCTTGCTAGGTGTTTTGAGAGTCGTGATATGGACGACGCGTCAGAAGGGATTCTATGGAGGCGAGAAGTTCACCTCTTCCCAACTGATCTTGTACTTTAAGCATCAGCTTAAAGTCAAGATTAGGACGGAAAGGCGGCGGCTCACTTCATCAGAATTCAGCAAAAGGTGGGTGCATCTTGCGCGCATGTGTCGTGTGAAAGGAGCTGACCTTGAGTGGCACTTTGATGCCGGTTAGGCACCAGGATATTGCTCTTCCTGGGTTGAACTAGGGCAACCCATCCCAAAAATTAGGCTAGTTTAGGTTTCAGTTTTTGATGTTTTAGTTTCCCTTTTTCCAGTTAACTTAGCTAGGGTATGTATGCTCATTTGGTCCCTTTTATTTCTGCCACCTATTTTTTCTTTAAGTTTAATTCCCCATCCCCTCCCTCGTTAGGTGGTTAGGGATGTCAGTTCGCAGGTAGGATGCGGGGCGCCTTTCGTTTCGCGTGAGTGTTTTCGTATTTGTTGTTGTCTGAATGAGTGCGTGTCAGTGTGTGTGCTTGGGATGGATGAATGTTCTATAATATTATAGTCCCGCATTGATTTCGGCCAGTGAACTGGTATTTCTGCCACATTTAGTTATTGTGGGGGTTTTATTTACTAATAATATTTTCTTTAGTTTCTTGTAAATATTTCGTATTCATTTGTATATACTCATTGGGGTTAATTTTTAAAATTGTTATTTTATTCCCCTCCCCCCCCCCACAGACATTGAATTGTACATATGGGGACTAGTCAGTATTTTCATAGAGACTGAGGTATTATGGTGGTTGTAGTAAGAACGGTACGGATGAATGTGGTGTTTTGGTGTAAGGAATATTGTTCGTACGATTGGGTCAGTGTTTGAGGCTAGCTAAGTTATAGTTAAGACAGATGAAGACCGTCCTTTTTTCCCCAATCCCCCCTTTGGCCTTGTGCCACATTTCTGTATTTTCGCAGAATAAATATCACTTCGTTTGTTAACGTTCCGCTGAGCTAGTTATAGACTACTCAGGCGATTGACAGAGACGTTCCTGGCTGGAGGTGGTTAGCGTCATTTTTTGCTTTGAAAGACGAGCTTGAAGCGAACATACGCACAAAAAGCCGTATTGACCAAAGGCCTGTTAAGTTTCTGTTTTTGATATTTTATTTTCTGTTTTTGATATTTTATTTGCTAAAACTTTGCCCTTTTTATTTTCTGGTTATCTGTATTTATACATTCGTTTCTCTTTTGGTTATTCTCCTTCTTGCATTTTTCCCCCCTCACTGTTTTTGTTTGCATCATTCTGTTTATTTTCCGTATTATTTGTTTGAGTTATCTTTTGTTGTCCACGTTTTTCTTTCCGGTTATTTTTATTTCTAGTCATTATTTAACGGTTAAAACAAAACAAAAAACAAAAAAAAAAAGTGAGAAGAAATTATATTATACGTCAACCATGGCGGACTTTGTCGCCCCCATGGTTGACAAAAACAGCGACAGCAACACTCCATATACACCGGTGACACCTGAAAAAACGGTCTGGAACCAAAATAGGCCGCCAAAAAAGGATGGCACATTTTATGCCAACGAAAGAGAAAAATACGAAAAAAGCTTCAATGGGAATGAATTCCTAACCATAAAAGAAGCTTTTGAAGCTGTTAACACGCGGACCATTTCCTTGCTTACCTCTGACGTCAAGTCACATAGACTGATTGGAGTGAGCAGGGAAAGTATGGAGGAGGCCCTGAAAACCCTCAACATAAGTCCAAAGATACTCGCAAGAAGGACCAATGCACTGTGGGATATTCTTCTCCAAACAGAAGAACAGGCCAAGCGGCTGGCTGGGTGTGTTTTAAACACCAAAGCCCTAAGGCTTCAAACTGAATATTTGGGCACCCGCCGAACCAAAGTAACCATTCACGGGGTGCCAATAGACATCCCGGAAGACCGAATGGGGTTCTTCTTCTCCATATATGGAGAGGTAAACGAAGTAAGGGCCATAAGCAGTAAATCTGGAATAGAGACAGGTGATATAGAAATACAGATCACCCTAGATAGAGAGGGTTTTAAAGAAATCCCCAACACCCTGATCTGCCGTAAGAGAAAAATGTTGGTGGTGGTGGAGGGGAGAAAACCATGTTGTTGGCTATGCGGAGACGTGGGCCACATGGCGAAGGTGTGTCCTTCTAAGAAGAAAGATCAAGTCCCACCTAGCCCGGCAACTTCAGCAACAACAGCTAATAAACCTGAGGAGATTCCGAAACCTGGTGGAGAATGGACGGAAGTAACCAGAGGAAGGAAGTCTTCAAGTGCTCCATCTCCACCCCAAAAGGAAATTCCGCAAAAAAGGCAGTCAGAAGTGGAAGTAAAACAACATCCTAAAGAAGGCCAAAACAAGCGGCCCGAAGAACAGGCAAAACTGCAAAGCCAGCAACAGCAGAAGCAACAAGAACAGCAGCCTCAACAGCAGAAGCAACAAGAACAGCGGTCTCAACACAAACAACGGAAGCAGCAAGAGCATCCACAAATGCAGCAGCAACAGGAAGCACCAATGGAGGTGGAGAGTATGCCTCCGCCTCGAACTTCCTCATTGAAAAGATGTAGGGAGGAAGACTCTGAAGAACAAGAAAAGAATATCTCTGGTCGTAGCAGGGTGGAGCGTAGCATGGGTAGAACCAGGCGGCGCTCCTTCCCTGCATCGCCAATAAGACATACTGTTTCCCCCAGATATAGGAGTCTCCCTTCCTCCCCTACACGTACTCCATCCCCCTCTCCCTCTATTTCTTCCCCCAGTTCTGTGAGCACGCCACCCCATACATCCACTTCTTCCCCTCCCCATCCTTCAAGGGAGAAGAAAAAGAAACTATTTGAGGGCCCCGAAACTATTTGTCAGGTAGACAGAGGAATACACAAAGGTCCTCTCAAAACATAAAAGGCCCCTTTTAAAAGTTTTGTATAAAATAAATGAGGTAGATGGGAAAACAACGGAAGACCCTCAAGGCCCCAAGGGTAATTACGTGTGTGAGGGACACGGGGAGCTTCTTAAAAGTATGGAGCCATCTTTTTGAAGCAAAAGAGGCCTTCCCCAACATCAGGATGCTGGAAATAGACGATCCGGAGATCAAGAAGCTACGCCAATTTTGTGCTGGGAGGGTCCCTGTTTTGGTTCATCCCTCCTTATATAGGGCCATCAAATTAACATAACCCACGGACATCGGCGGTATTGCCCTGGATGGACGTATTACGTCAGAGTTGGGTGTAGGGAGCCTGGGGCAATCCGTCGGGGTCCTGTCCGGCTCAGATTTCCGCCCCGTATGTGAGTAGGTTTTTGCCTTAACTCTCTTTTATATTTGCAGGCCTAGAAAATGGAAATGAAGATAGCCAGTCTGAATTTGAAGGGCTTGAGAGATCGGGGTAAGGCTGCCCGCCTGCTTCGGGATCTCTTGTCCTTCGATGTGGATGTTGCCGCGATCGAAGAGACCCACTTTGTTTGCACTCCCGATGCGTGTGTGCTGGAGGATGACTTTGTCGTCTATTCAGCATATGGGAACCGGTTGGCCAGAGGAGTTTCTTTGTTAGTCAGACGTACTCTTGATGCGAAGGTGGACCTTGTGCATACCGATGCCGAGGGCAGGTTAATCATGGCCGATATTGCCGTGAAAAGTGGTTCGTTGCGGTTTATGCGCCCAACGACCGGGAGGAGCGGTGTTCCTTTTTTCGGCGGTTGGGTCTGTTCCTAGTCGATTCTTCGCGCCTAGTTCTAATGGGGGACTGGAATGCCATCCTGGACCCCAAGTTAGATAGGGGGCGGGGCGCTAGCGGGAGAAGGGGCGATCGTAGCCTGGTCGATCTGATTGGCGATTATGGTCTCGTCGATAGATACCGGGTCGATCATCCCAGGGGGAAAATGTGGACGCGGGCTCATAGCTGGCCGTCTGACAAGGTAGTTAGCTACCTTGACAAAATGTTAGTTCGTAGAGCCGACATAGACTTGTTAGATTGTCCCACGTTCCACTGGGTAGGCTACACGGATCACAAACTCGTTTGTGCCCGGGTGGCGTTAGAACATAGGCCTAGAATGGCTGGTTACTGGAAGTTCAATCTGTCTTTACTGGACAGGCGGGACTTCCAGGAGCAGCTAACTAGTGTAGTTCAGCGGGAGCTAGTGGGGTCGGTTATTGGGAATAGGTGGTGGGCAGACTTAAAGATAGAATTAGGTCTTTCACCACTGATTTCAGCAGACGGCTCGCTCTAGATAGAGCTGAAAAGGTGAAGACACATAAGGCTAATTTTTCCCGGGCGGAGGCTGGGGGGATCCCCTAGAGATAGCCCTAGCTAGTGAGGCCCTGCAGCGTTCGAATAGCGAGCGCTACATGGGTCAGGTAATTAGGCATAAATTAAGTAATATGTCTAACGAAGCTGTGAACCTAGGCGCAGATCTGCGTCGGGAAGAAGTCCGTCGAGGTGGTAATCGTTACATTCGTCAAGTCGAAACCGCGGAGGGGCGTACTCTGCGGTCGACTGGCGATATGTGCGAGGCGTTTCGGCGGCATTTCGAGAACCGCTTTACCAAGGAGCCTGGTCTCCGTGAGGAGGTTTTTCGCAGCTATTTGGCTGACTTTCCTTGGCTTGAGCCGACTGAAGCAGCTAGCTGCGAGGGAGAGATCACGGAGGGCGAAGTCTACGAGGCATTGAAGAAGGTCGGCAGAGGCAAGTCGCCCGGTCTGGATGGTTTGCCTTATGAATTGTACTTGAGGCTGTCGCACATCTTTGTTCCGATTTTGACAGCAGTGTTCAACAACTGGTTTCGGTCGGAGTCCATCCCCAATCGCATTTCCAGGGGTGTGATCACTCTGTTGAAAAAGGGCAAGGGTGTTGGGGGGAAACTAGATGATTATAGGCCCATAACTCTGCTAAACACAGAGTTAAAGATTATGGCCAAGATCCTGCAGGAGCGGTTGCAGTCAGTTGCCGAGTCTCTGTTGGGACCCGAGCAGACTTGTTCTGTGAGGGGCCGAACAATTCAGAGCAACCTGCATTTGATCCGCACGATCCCAGAGGGCGTAAAAGACGACGAAGAAGCCGCGCTGATCAATTTGGATCAGTCCAAGTAATTTGATAGGGTCGACCATCGCTACCTTGCTACTGTCCTGCAGGCCGCCGGATTCGCACCCGACTTCTACCGCTGGATTAGCCTCCTGTATCGCTCCCCCAGTGCTGTGGTACAGGTGAACGGAAAGTTGTCGGGCGCTTTTGTTCTGTCGAGGTCGGTTTGTCAGGGTTGTCCGCTGTCGCCTCTCCTTTATGCTTTGGCGTTGGAGCTTCTCCTGCGCCGGCTGAAGGACGAGGCGTGCACTCCGGCCCTACGCGGGATCGCCGTTCCTGGAGGGTCTCGAGCCAGGGTTTCCGCGTACGCCGATGACGTATCTGCTTTCGTGTCGTCCCTTAGCGACATTGAGGCGGTACAGAAGGTGACAGGGGCCAAGATCGGTACGAGAAGGTGACAGGGGCCAAGATAAACCGCGACAAGTCGTCCGGCTTGCGGTTAGGTGCCTGGAAGGGGGCGTGATCTTCCAGGCCGCTTCTGTTGGACGGACGGTCCTGTCCGCATTCTTGGAATGTGGTTTGGACCCGACCTCCAGCTGGAGAAAAATTGGTCTGAAGTACTAGCAAAGGTCGTTTCTGCCGGTAAGACTTGGAATCGACGGAGGTTGTCCGTAAAGGGCAGGGCGGAGGTGTGTGTTACATACATTTTCCCCCTGATTCTTTATCGATTGTCAGTACTTCCTCTCTGTAAGGCCCACATGAAGGCGCTCGAGCAAGCGCTATCCTCCATTTTATGGAGGGGACGCGCGAACAGGGTCGACAGACGAGTCTGCACCAAACGTCCGTGTCATGGGGGGCTGGGAATGCCACACTTGCAGAGTCACATCCGTGCCTCTCGGTTGGCTTTCCTACGCCGCGCATTGACAAGAGGAGATCCGATTCTGGAGGGGAGTGTTAGGGACGCCTTCCCTAGCCTTACCATCAATCCCCCCATCTCGAAGGCTGAGCGCCGTTGTAAGTCTCGAGATGAATCGCTTTTCCTCAGCGAGTGTCGGTCAGCTTTGAGGGCTATTCCGCGGTCCAGTGACCTTTCACGGCCTAGGAAGGTCTTCTATCGGGGATTAGTGGAGGGTCGCGCGAAGGATCCCCTACGTGATACGCTCTGCTTTTCGGAGGAGGAGTATCGCTCCTACTGGTCTTGGGCGCCAGCGGCGGATTATCTCAGTAACCCTGAGTTTTCGCTTACCTGGCGCTTGGCTCGGAATCGGCTGCCTCTCAACGACAAGGCTTTCATATGGGGCTTGGCGGATTTGCCAGACTGTGAACGGTGTGGCCTTGGTTTAGAAGAAACGGCTTCGCACGCCTTCTACCATTGCCCCCGGGTCCGCCCCTTATGGGACCATATCGGCGAGCTGACGGCTCGTCTCGCTCCCGAAGAACTCGTGTCCATTGATCGTGCATACGCGTGTGACAATGTGTCGCCCCCGTATTCCGGGGTGAAACGAATGGTGTTTCTGATGCTGCTAGCCACGGCCCGAATGGTGACATGGACGACGCGCATGGAGGAAGTCTTGCGAGGCAATCAGCTTTCTTATCAGGATCTAATCCGATTCTTTGAGCATCAGCTCAAGATGAAGATTAGAACTGATAGAAAACGATTGCATTCGACAGCCTTTAGCGAAAGGTGGGTAAAAGCGGCTAGCTTGGTTCGTTTGAACGGGGTTAGCCTTAATTTTCTTTTCTAGGTCAACCAAAGTTACATCGGGGTGGTTTCCTGTGGAACCCTCCCCTTGGTTAGGTTAGACAAGCTTAAGTGTACCTAGTTAATGTGAGTAAATGTGTTCCTAACCTGTTCCCGGTTATCTCTTATGTTATGATCCAGTCGAGATTCCCAACCTCCCCAGTTTGGTTTTGACCCCCCAATTTTATCTCGACTGGCTCAGCTTTTTATTTCCCCACGCCCGTGTTATTTTTCTCCTTCCCACTCCCTTAGCGAGAGTGCTTCTTGATTTTACCTTATCGGCAGAATAGAGCGGCCTCTCCGTTTTGAGGGTTGGACGGGCCCTACTAACATAAATTATGTTTAGTTTAAATATTTGTTAAATTTTTAGTTTGTTATTGGGTTCATCTCCCGCCTCTTTTCATCTATTCATTATTGGAATTTTAATGTGTATTATCATCAAATTTTTATGGTGTGGGGCGCGTTTTTTTGTAGGTTCCCCTGGTGTGGATGTGGTATTATGATGGATGAAGGTTTGAATGGTGACGGATGAGTTCTTGCGGTGAATGGGATAATTGTAATGTATGAATGGGTCGCGATTAGCTAGGTATAGGATAGTAAGTAATGACCAGCCTTTACCCCTCCCCTTTTTCGGCCTTGTGCCACAATTTGTACTTTTGTACAAATAAATCTTGACTTCGTTTGTTAACACCTATTGAGGTTTAGCATACTCTCGACTGTCTCTGTACTACATCCGATTATAAACTTGTTATTGAAAACCTACATTCGGGTTACTTTGTTTATTATATCTTGCACGAGAAATAACAGCTGGCGACGAGGATTGTGGAACGAACTTCACCAAAGAAAAAAAAAAAATTACCAGCAAAGTTATAACTTTGCTGGCAACGTACTTACTTGGAAAAAAAATTATATATATATATATCAGTTGACGCCGAATAGGATTTCGAAAGCGGAGTCACAAGGCAAAAGGAAACCTTTTGAAAAGTAAGAAAATTTTTACTGTTAAATTGTGATTTGAAAAGTATATATTGAACCGTGACTCAAATGCGAGCCGGTCTACTAATTCGTTATTCAAGTAAAAAGTACGGGTTGTAAAAATATTACGGCTGTAAATTGTCTGTTAACCGTTTAAAAAAAAATTTTTTTTTTTTTTTTTTTTTTTTTTTTGACGAATTCTGAATAAAGTCAGGATGGAGCAATTAGTCGAAATGACTAAAATGCTGTGTACAAGCTTGCAACAACAACAGCACCAAGAGTTACAACAACAGCAACAACAACAGCAAAAGTCTCGAAAAAGTTCTGAAAGTCGACTGGAGAAAGAAAAAAACGCTGTTTTTTTTTCTGCCGAAGGAATAGCAAATTTATTATCCGAATTTATATATGAACCTGATTCGGGCATTACATTTCCAGCATACTTTAAACGTTTCGAAACTATATTTACCAAGAGATGTCAACATTGGTCGGATGAGGAACGAGTAACATTATTAGTCCAGAAACTAGGGACAAACGAGAACACGAAGTACTCAAACTTGATATTGCCCAGAAAACCAGAAGTTTCGTTTGAAGAAATTATAAGTATTCTGTCAAAAATATTTGACGAAAGAAATAGTCTGTTTCACATGCGATACAGATGTCTAAACATCGTTAAAGCAGATAACGAGGATTTTCTGGCATACGCGGGAACAGTGAACTCTCTGGTTGAACAATTCAAGTTAGAAGAAATTTCCAAAGATGTATTCAAGTGCCTAATTTTTCTTCAAGGACTAATTGATCCTAAATATAAAGAAATTAGGTCGAGAATATTAATAATGGTCGAGCAAGACTCGAACATAACATTACAAAGGGTGACCGAAGAATGCCAACGTCTCATAAACGTAAAAAGGGATAATACACAAATTGAGGAAAAAAGTGTGGCTAATGTTCGACACGTAAAAACTCAAAAAAACCCAAAAGCCAAAAAGACAGAAAAATGTGAGACGTGTGGAAAAAATAACCATACCAAAAACACGTGTTGGTACAAAAATAAATTCTGCCAATCGTGCGGAAATAAAAATCATGCCAAAGACGTGTGTTGGTACAAAAATAAATTCTGCCAATCGTGCGGAAAAAAGGGCATAAATATTCCGTTTGCCAGAAAAGGAAATTACAAGATGTAAGCCTGGTATTATCGGAAAAAGAAATTCAGAACGGTAAAAATAGAAAATACGTAGACGTACGTATGGATAATCATACAATTACTTTTCTATTGGATTCTGGTTCAGACATAAGCATCATTGATGAACAAACATGGAAAAATATTGGAAGACCCAAATTATCTGAAACCAAAAAAACCGCTAGAGGGGTTTCAGGAAAAAAAATTAAACTTTATGGGAGAATTAAAGTGCAATATTTCGTTATGTGGCAAGACTGCAAAAACGAAAGTGTATGTAATCCAAGGGATTAATTCATGTCTTTTTGGAGTAGACTGGACAGTACTTTTTGATTTGTTTGAACTCCCGATTAACTCATTTTGCAACGTAATAAACAGTGCAGAAAAACAAAAAAGTATTAAAAATGAAAAATTCATGAATGAATTAAAACAAGAATATCCCAGAGTTTTTTCTGAGGGGTTGGGTTTATGTACTAAGACGGAAGTCAAATTTGAACTCAAGGAAAATGTGAAACCAATTTTTAAACCTAAGAGGAACGTTCCTTTTTCCTCCTTAGACACAATTAATAAGGAATTGGAAAGGCTAGAAAAAAATTGGAGTGATATCTAAGGTTGACCATGCTGATTGGGCCTCGCCCACAGTCTACGTTAAGAAGAAAAATAAGAGTGTGCGCAGATTTTTCAACAGGGTTAAACGATTGCCTTAAAAATCAGTTATCCACTACCTTCACCAGAAGATATTTTTTCAAAGTTGAATGGTGGTAAGATTTTTTCAAAAATCGACTTGTCTGACGCATACTTGCAGATTAAAGTGAGTGACGAATGCTCAAAATATTTGTGTATAAATACACATAAAGGTATTTATAAGCTAAATAGGCTTCCTTTCGGATTAAAGGTCGCCCCAGCTTTGTTCCAACAGGTGATGGACACTATGCTGGCAGACCTTGAGTTTGGTACCGCCTATTTAGATGACGTTCTAGTCAAAAGTAAGAATGTTCAAGAACATAAAACGCACATCAGAGCGATATTTAAAAGACTAGAAGAGTTTGGCTTTAAATTAAGCCACGAGAAGTGTAAATTCTTCATGGAAAGAATTACATACCTCGGACAGGTGATAGACAGTGAAGGCAGGAAACCGGACCCACAGAGAGCCGATGCAATTAAGAACATGCCTGCACCCGACACAGTTGCGAAACTACAATCGTTTCTGGGGTTGGCCCAATATTATGCAATCTACATACCTAAAATATATGATTTAAGAGCCCCCCTTAACGAATTGTTGAAAAAAGACAAATGGTTTTGGTCAGAAGATTGCGAGACGGCTTTTCAGAAAATAAAAAAATGCCTACTCTCAGATCTCGCCTTAGCACATTATGATCCTGAGAAAGAGATCATCCTGGCAACTGACGCAAGTTTGTACGGAGTGGGGGCTGCACTGCTACACAAATATGAAGATGGCACTACTAGACCGATCGCGCACGCGTCGAGGACTTCTTCCGGCTGAAAAAAATTATAGCCAGATCGAGAAGGAGGCTTTGTCGATTGTGTTCGGGGTTAAAAAATACCATCGCGTTTTACATGGTAGATCATTTGTACTTCAAACGGACCATAAACCGTTACTTACAATATTTGGAGGTAAAAAAGGCATTCCTACGCATACAACTAATCGTTTACGGCGATGGGGTGTAACCCTGCTTAATTACCATTTTAGGATGGAATACGTCAAATCTAAAGAACATGGGCATGCGGATGGACTGTCAAGGCTAATCCCAAAAAATGAAGAAATTTTAGAAGAGACTGTTATAGCAGCATTAACTGAGGAAAAAGAAATATCAGGTCTCTTGTTGAATACAGTCAGGGAATTGCCGGTAACTTTGGACCAAATAAAAAAAGAAGCGGAAAAAGATCACTATATTGTGAATTTAAAGAACCAGACGAGATGGAACAAAAAACAGAAAAAGGGAACTCAAATTTCACCTTTCTCAATTTGCGACAACACGTTGATGTACGCAGATAGAATTGTTATACCTCAATCTCTACGTACAGATAGGCTGAAAGAATTTCATACCGGTCATCCTGGAATGTCTCGGATGAAATCACTCATGCGTGGTTACGTATACTGGCCAGGAATGGACAAGGATATTGAAGTTTTTGTAAGACTATGTAGAGGTTGTCAATTGGCTGCAAGGGCACCTCTGGTCAAAATGAATCCTTGGCCGAAAACGGATTTGCCGTGGGCACGTCTACATATAGACTATGCTGGACCAATTAATGGGTACTATTATTTGATATTGGTGGACTCTTTATCGAAATGGCCTGAGGTAGTCAAGTGCAAGCATCCTGCATCTAGGAACACCATCAGTGCATTGGATGAAATTTTCAGTCGTTTCGGGGTTCCCAGGACATTGGTTAGCGACAATGATACGGCGTTCACAAGTATGGAGTTTAAGAATTTCTGTACTGCCTTAGACATTGAACACATAACTACACCAGTGTGTCATCCCAGGTCGAACGGTCAAGCCGAGAAATTTGTTGACACTTTTAAACGTGCTTTACGTAAAAATCAAGGTATGGACACGGAAGAAAGAACTATTCAGAAGTTCTTAGCAATATATAGGGTAACTCCTAATGAGAACAACGATGCGAAAATGTCACCGGCGGAAATTATGTTCGCAAGGAAAATTAGATCAATTTTCGATAGATTGTTACCCTATCAAAACAAAAAAGTTGCTAAGAAAGAGGAAAAAGTCAACATAAAAAAGTACACTTCAGGAGACAAAGTTTTTTTTTTTAATTTTCAAAGTGGAAAAAGCTATTGGATGGATGGCATAATCCAGAAAAGGATTGGTAAAGTGATCTACACGATTAAAAGTAAAAAATTTACGTGTAAAAGACACATCAATCAGATTAGACCACGATATGGTGAAGAAAGTGAAAAAAGCGAAGAAATTCCGATGGAAGTGCTATGCGATGCTTTGACACTACCTAATAGTGTATATGAACCTGTATCGCATGGACCAGCCTTACGAGCTGAAAAGCGAAAATTATCTTCGCCAAAAAAGGATCTAATTGTGACGACTAAAAGAAGGAGCACACGGGAAAGAAAACCAGTGGAGCGTTTTAGCCCGGATCCAAAAAGAAGACGACATTAGAAGCAGAAATTTTCAAAAGTGAGAATTTCAGCTTCGGGGGGTAGGTGTTGTGATGGTATAACCCAACTTCCCCATTCACGATAATGAACGGACTGTTTGCCGATTAAGTACGACCACAGCAGACAGTCAAGAGAGACTTCGTTTGTTAACACCTATTGAGGTTAGCATACTCTCGACTCTGTCTCTATACTACATCCGATTATAAACTTATTATTGAAAACCTACATTCGGGTTACTTTGTTTATTATATCTTGCACGAGATATAACAACTTCTATATCTGTTTCCAGACTTATCAAAAGCTTAGACGCTATGAAAACTACTAAGCTGGATTAAATTCCAGTGATCATAAGAATTAAACCCAGAATTATCTCCAATCTTGGCAAAGTTGTTACACTTCTGCCTGACAGAGAAATATTTCTCTGATCTTTGGAAAGTGTTAGTTGTATGCTATTTTCACAAATGGTGTGCTAATACTGTGTCCTCTCACACCTGTTTCTCCAATGAAAAAAATTGCTCCATCAAAAAAAGCAGGTGGTGTTCTCAAAAGAAGTTATTTTTATTTTTGCTGCCTCATCTGTTGGCTTGTGTGGTGATTTCTGACCATTCATATATATTGGGAATTGTGACATTGGACCTGCAATTTTGATATCTCTTTCTGCTCCTGGATCTTTGAGTTTGGACATGCAATTTTTTTATTTTGTTGTGGAATTGGGTTGCATATCATTTATTTGAACACATTGTTTGCATGGAAAAAAACAAAGTTTAAAGCTTTTTGCTACACCCCAGAAACAAACATTATGAATTTTGCTCCTCTAGATCACTGTTGATGACCTAACAGTCATTACATAGATCCCCACCTCCTCAGGGAGGAGGAGCCATTATATGACGTCAGTCTTCCTGACGTCTTCCCCTGCTTTCACAATTGCTCATTCTGTTTTCACAATTATAATTTTTTCTCATGGAAATTTTGGCTGACAATTTTCCCAGTATATGGACATTGATACCTTTCAACAGACAACTTTAACCACTGACCCCTAAACCTGCCAGTTGTGTCTCACTGAACAGTAACAATTGTATTGTGTAATTTTTTTCAACAGAATTTGTATACCTGTTCTCAATATCCTGGGAAAATGAATCCCTTTTTGGCAAAAAAAATAAAATCGTCTTTTTAACCCTTTTCATCCGTATGCCATTGTTACATCATGAAGCCATGAGATCATTACAGGCATCACCAAGGTTCTCTTCTTGGTCCTACCCACTCTCTGCTTTTTATAACAATCTGCCTAAGAATATATTCAGATTATTCATAAATATTGGTGCAGATGATACCACAGTTTATGGGAGCACTTAGAATATAGATAATCAGAGCCAGATAGCTGATCTCTATTCTGATGTAGCTCTAACAGCTCAATGGGAGAAAAACTGGTTTGTAACATTGAATACTTAAAAAATCAAGCTAATAATGTTTCATAATCACTGAGCAGACTCTGAATTTTCTCCTGTCATGTAAACAGTTGTACTGATAATGAAGATCCTTTCATTGAACATCTATTGGGACTCAATTTTACCCCAGAAGTGGAACTCCTATAGACAATCCATCACTAACGATGCTGAAAATATGCTTAGTTCCTTGTACTGCTCCAGAAATTCTGCTAAGCGCTATCTTTATAAGAATCGGATCAGACCAAAAATGGAGTATTGCTGCCCAATCCTGACATGCCAGCCTTGACAGAGTTCAAGTATTTTATGCAACCTTGTTGATGATTTCAACTCTACAACCCCTTTCTGATCAAGAAACCATCATAAACCTCTTATTATTCTATCTCAATTTCCATGGTAAATGTTCAGATGAGTCACATTCCTTAGTTCCACCAGTTCCATTACAGTTAGGATCCACCAGGTCACATACACAGTGTTAAATCTTCATTCCCTTCATATTCTATTTGTAAGGAGGAAGTTTCACTCAGAGAACTTCTTCCCAAGTACTGTTACTGTGTGAAACAGACTCCCAAGAGGATGCTTCCTTGATCACTACAATCATCTTACATATCCTTATAATAATCTGCACTTCTTCCTCTTACAGCCAAACAACCATACTTAGTAATTCTCTATGCAAAGTGACTTTTGGACCTTGTATTAGGTGAACATTTAGTAAAAAAACAAATATCAACAACACTTACCATCTACAACTCTGCAGACTTTTCACGGTTATCCATCCACTATCTCCACAAAACTTTCCATCAGATCCTGTTTTGACAAGCAATATATAATCAGGGCCAAGTGACTATGACAAACAACAGCTATTATTAAATATCTGACCTAGGAGGGGAATGGCAGGGTGAAGCAGCAGTGTTGAGGTTAGTGAGGAAGTCAATCTCATTGACTCAATAATAAAATAAAAGATAGGTGGTTACAAGCTTTTATGTTCTACCCAAAATATTGTTGGACACATTACTTATCAGTCATCTATTTGTGAAATATTTAAGACATTATTTCTTCTCTCACACTTCTTGCTTGTGGAACTGCTTATAGAATTCTTCCTGCTTTCCTGACACCTACAATATTCAAAAATTTAAATACAATGTCAATCATCATCTGTCTCCTTGAATCCTGTTCTTTTATTCATGTTTCTCTCACTCTCCATAACCTCTTGCAAACCAGTGGCTTTTATCACCTTGCTTGGGTGAAATGATTAAAAACAAAAAGTTTAATAGTTTATGATGAATAAAATAATTTAGAACAAAGTATATTGTCAAATACTGTAGTCTTCCCACTTTTTTTTACCTCCAAATTTGCTTGCATCTTATACACCAAAAGGTGTGTTACATACACACACATTATATATATGTTACATGTAAGTATATTTAAATAGGCATGCATAGCTTAGTTCATTTGAAGGTGTTATTTATGCCAGTCACTTAGATTTCAAATGTGCAATGAACTTGAGTAATCAGAGTGCTTAAATGTAATCATCTAACCTGTATTTCAATATTCATTTGATACTCAGTTGTTTGGCCCATGGTTACTCGATGCATCACCGATAGCAAATGTACAGTATCTTGGGCAGAGGTAGAAAAATATTTTATGTCTGAATTTCTGGGATAAGGAGTTATTATATACATGCAGACTATTTTCCTCATAGCTTCAAACATACCCTTCAGAATAACTGCCCTGCAAACAACATCAGTATCTGCTGGTGGAAACAAGGACCAAGAAGGACCATAAAATTGCCATGGTCTACCTTACATCAAGAGCTTATTGGAAAAAATTCAGAAAATCTGTGGTTCATGCAACAATATTCCCAAGCAGCTCTATGGCGAAATCTCTGCAGAGTCGAGCCCACCACAGAATCTGGCAAAGAACTGTGTATACTCTGTTCCTTGCATTCGTGGCAAAGAATAGAAAGTTGCCCCAAAAAGTAAAACTGGAGGAACATGAGAAAAGTCATAGTAAGGGGAGAAACAATGAAATTGGAAAATGCTGATCATGTATAGAGGGAAAAGTATAGTCATCAGCCCTGTAGAATGAAGTGAAAATACTGGACAAAGAAAAACACTGGAGAGTTAGATATCTGAAGGAATCAGTTCATATGTTAGGCTACGAGGACATCCTTAGTAGGACTAGCATAGAAATAAATATCAACTTCTGATATATTTCTGATTCAAAGTAGGTTTCCTTTTTGTTTCCATTTTCTCTAAAACTTTGGTACATAGTATTCTCAATATCCTTCTGTAGAACTACATTTCTATTGTATCATGTATGATGAGATTGTCCAGCATTCACTGCCATACAGGAGGACAGATATTACACAACATTTCAGTACTCTTTTCTTTGTTTCTAATGAAATTATCCTGTTTCTTAATACTTTACTTAGCTTTTGGAAGGGATTTTTTGCTATTTGCTATTTTGCCACTTCTGATTTTGCTGCCACATTTTTCCTAAATATTTAAATTTTTGATTTTGATGTACATTTTATCTTTTTACAATTGATGTTTAGTCCTTTCTTCTTACTTTCTTTTACTACCTTTTGTAAGAGTTCATGTAGTTTTCTGTCTTCTACCAACAGAGCAACATATGATATGCAGATGACAATAAGATTGCAATAACAACTCCTAGAATAACTTCTAATTCGCTCAGGATCATATCACTGTAAAGATTGAATAAGTCCAGTGAGAAGATACATCCTTGTTTTACATCCCTTTCTATTTTCTTGTATTTACTAAATTCATTTTCAATCTGTAAAGCTTACATTACATAAAATAGGAGCTTACTATATCATGTAATATATTTTTGAACAGTTGTAATAAAAAGCAATAAAAAATAAAATAAGTAAGTTTCTTATTATATATACAGGATTGCAAAATTCATCTGTAAGCTTCATTCTGTACTATATTTGTAAGCCATCCATATCGGTGGTCAGCAAGTTACAACCCAACCTAATATTTCCTCCAACCCATTGGCTACATATACTGTTATTATTTTGAAATAATTTAAAGGAAAAATATAAAAATTATGTATAAAAATTTTAAAATATCTTGTTTATACATCATTGTGGACTTCCTATCAGATGTACAATTAAAAACGAAAGACAGGCTTACAGTTCCATGACATTGAAATAAATACAAAATGACTTTCACAAATGTCTTCCACATGAAGGATATTGTGTTTAAAAATATTTTGTCCCCATCCTTCAGAATTTCAACCTTTGATACATGATTATATTATAATGTTGCATCCTTCCACAAATCTGTCCAGTCTTTCTGTCCAGTGTCCGCTACTTATATCGATCACTTTGACCAAAGTCAATTGTCGACAGGAATCATTGAACTAGTCTGGACCAGACAAGTAAAAGGCACAAGTTACAAGTTTTTAAAAAAATAATATTTTATATGACGTTCCTTAAAAAGAGCTGGTAATACAAGTTAGGTCCCCATACAACATTATAGGTTCTTCATACAGGCATGTCTTGATATGCAAAATCACCTGACCCTTCCCTCATTTGAATATTTAGTGACACCCTTGTTCGTTATGACTAAGTCTAGATAAGTACTCTGGAACACAGATCAAAGTTGGAGGCTTTCTACAATGACGGGAATCCTGTGGAACAGTTGTCTCTCTCTCTTTTCTCCTCAAACTCTCAACATTTCAGTCTCTCAATCCCTCACACAGATAATCAATTTCCCCATGCATTTTGCTTACAACCGTGACTGTAAGGCCTCACTCCTCAACCTGTGTTTTACCTCCATCCCTGAGTCTTGTAGTGCCACGCAGCTCTGTCCTATCGGTAACTCCGATCATGCTGTAGTGTCTGTTAGCATCTCCTTCAGCCCCACCCCCTGCAAGGAGCCTCCTACCACCAGAACTACATTCTGCTACCAACGGGCTGACTAGGAGTCATTTCGTGACTTCCTCCACGATGTCCCCTGGGATGCTGTATTTAAGCTCCCCATTCAAGATTGTGCTTCAGAGGTCTCTTCCTGGGTTAAAGCTAGAATCGACGCTGCTTGCTCAGCCGCCATTGCCCATACGAACCACTTCTTCCACGGTTTTCGTAGTGATATGTCTGACTTCAATAGATGTCTATTCACCTCTGCCCATAATGAGTGTAAGTATATCCTCAATGAAGCTAAGTCATTATTTACTGTTTGGATGAAGGAACGTATTGCATCTCGCAAATTCGGCTCCAAAGATTATTGGCGCCTCTGCAAGAGCGTTCTGAACAATAGTAAACCCTCCATTCCTCCCTTGTTCAATCAGTTTGAAGTCCTAACCACCTCTGCCGACAAGGCTGAATGCTTTGCTCGGAAGTTTTCTTCCAATTCAACATTAGACTCTTCCGGGGTACGCATGCCCGATTTCCATCCCAGAACCGAGGCCCTTCTGAGCGGATTGCACATATCCCCGTTGTTGGTATTGGGCATTATTTCTAACTTAGATCACCACAAGGCTACTGGTGGTGACGGGATACCAGCCACTGTCCTGAAGAAATGTGCGCCTGAAATGGCGCCTGCCCTCTCTAAATTATACAACCGCTGCCTCAAGGAGTCTTACTTTCCTGACTGCTGAAAGTCCTCAACCATTGTTCCTGTCTTTAAGAACTCTGGTGACCCCTACGACCCTTCTAATTACCGTCCTATCAGTCTCCTACCCCTCTTCGGCAAAGTCTTCGAAGCCATTATCAACACCGATGTGATTAATCACCTGTTATCCCATGATCTGCTCTCAGACAAGCAATATGGTTTCCGCTTTGCCCGATCTACAGCTGATGTGCTTATGCCCATCACTGAATTTGTCTTCCAAGCTATCCATAATAACGGTGAAGCTCGTGCCGTGGCCCTTGACATCTCCAAAGCGTTTGATAGTTTGGCATGCCGGCCTTCTTCGCAAGCTCCAGGGTTATGGCATCACAGGTCGATTGTTTGACCTAATACAATCATTCCTGTCAAACCGTGAATTGAAGGTCGTTCTCAATCTACAAATCGACCATTCGCCCTTGCATGGAGTATTGCTGCCATATATGATCTGGAGCCCCTGCTGTTTGCCTCAGGGTTCTTGATAAGATCCAGAGACAGATATGCAATGTAATTGGCCCCAATCTGTCATCTCGTCTGCAGTCTCTCTCTCACCGACGCGACATTGCCTCGCTCTGTCTTTTTTATAAATACTTTCACGGTAATTGCTCCGAGGAGCTGCTTTCGCTGGTTCCTAGGCCTCATGAATTTAAACGTCCCACGAGGCTGGCATCCTGTTCCCACCCCTTCACCGTTGAAACTGTTAGATGTAGACATCTCTTCTACTCCAATAGCTTCGTGTCTCGCACATCTCGCCTGTGGAACTCCCTTCCTTATTCCTGTTTCCCTGACAAATACAATCTCTAATTATTTAAGTGTAACGTCAATCGACATCTCCAGCTGCCTTGATCTATCCTCTTCCCTTCTCCACATCCTTTCACCTTTCATTCCCATCTGCTCTCGCTCCAAATCTTCTGTAACCCCCTAGCCTTGATCGATCCACTATCTTTCTCCACATCCTCTCCTTTACCACTCCTATCTGCTCTTCCTCCAAACCTTCTGTAACCCCTTGCGTACTAGTGGCTTCCAGCCTTGCCTGGGGTGATATGCTTAAAAAATGACACATTCGTTTGTTATAGTTGAGCTAGTTAACAACATTTCTGGAGTGTGGTTGAAGTCATAGATCTTCATCAGGCAGCAGTCATGTGGCGTCAGGTGAAGCAGTTTTCAGCAGCTCAATCTCTCTTCTCTCTCGTCTCCATCTTCTTTGCAAGCATTCTGCTTTTTATGGGCCCCAGCTCCAGCCTGGGGAGAAGTGGAGTCTTAGGGTTTTCCCCAATTTTCAGACAAATTAACTAAATTCTAACAAAGTTCCTCTGTTTAGAATTTTCTGTAACAACCTTAATTTTTC
The DNA here is from genome assembly GCA_964036315.1 of Acanthosepion esculentum. Lineage (NCBI taxonomy): Eukaryota > Metazoa > Mollusca > Cephalopoda > Sepiida > Sepiidae > Acanthosepion > Acanthosepion esculentum. Next base: position 91,255,810 of record OZ038476.1, read on the forward strand.
TAAATTTGGAAGTTATCTCATTCCGCTGGTAGGGGCACAGACCTGGTTCCTCCCAGCTACTCCCACTGCCGTAAAGTCATGTCTCCCACCAGCATTTCTGATTAGTGGAGACCACTCTCTCTTCCAATCCATCCACCTGAAGCCACCACTCTGAACCTCCCTTCAGTCAGAGCATTATACTGGTACTTCCACTATGGTGGGCGGAGACAAATCCATCTCCCCTTAGTGTCTACTCTTGTTGAATGTTATAGTCAGGGGGAATTAATTTTCACTCCCGATCCTTGGGACAGTCAACCTGTCATCTGGTTTTTATATTCATTTTCATGATATTGTTTTTCATATTTCAATTTTCCTGGCCTGTCATCAATCACTAACTCCATTGTTTTGTTATCTAGTATTTGTATCCACTACTGGAACACACTTTCTCAGAATTTGGCCAAGTTTGAAATTTACCATATGACGAATTTTCTCATAACCTGTGGACAATTCACCAAGCCAGATTTCCTTTTAAACAAATTATATCACTTAGTGATTCAGCTTTACCAAATTCATTCTTTCCTGTTGACAAATGATAAAGGATTTCCTTTTCTTTGTGGGGAAAATAAATCGGGTGTTTCAGCCCTACCTTTCTCCGAATTTATAAAATCTGGTCATGTAGGCCATGTGACTTTTCCATCATCAGTAGATCTATCAGGTTATCTATTAACCCTTTCAGTGTCTTATGGTGTCACATCATGAGAAGGGTAGGTTTCAAAGATGAAACATTTGCATCTGCATAATGATAGGTTTTAACTGATTAAAATTTACAGTTCATTTTGATGATAGGAAGCACAAATTTTGAACTAGTTTGATCTTAGAAAAATGTATTTCATCATTCTCATTGATTTTTATACCATGAACACTGCCACTAAAAGAATTGTATTAGAGTGTATGCTTATTCATAATGGAAAATATTATATATTATGGTTTAAAAGAAATGATTAAAATTGTTATGTTAGTTTTACTCTGAATTTGTCTTCACCAATGTGATATAGTTCCAGTAGAGGCTTATCAAAAGTTAACTTTTGTTCCTAATTCCTACACTTTGAAGACTGAAGAATATAAAACTAAAAAATATAAAGTAAGAAAAAAAAAGATACTGTAAAATAAAATAATGAAAATGATCAATCTTCAAATCTCAAAGAGCTGTAAATAACTTAGAAAAACAGGATTCTTTGACAGTATAATGGATGAGTTTTCAGACTAGATTGCTTCAGTTAAATCTGCAGCACAAAGCATACAGTTGTACATCTTCTAAACTTCATAAAATACAAACGTTTGTCTGTGTTGCAAATTGCAGTCTTCTTTTAAGCATGCTAATAGGAAATAAAAGAATTATTGCACCAATTTATGACATACCAGTTACCAACTGAAAACTTGAGCCCATTTAATTTTAGTTTTTAGAATTTATTATCCATTCACTGATATTTATAGGTTATCATAAAAAATATTTTTGTAATTTTGTTCTAAATCATCTTTCTTTATAAAAACAGTTATTTTTAAAAGAAATTACACATGAAAATAGTACAAATTACTAGAGTTATTTTTATTTCAAACTACAGGCTACATCAAGTTTATTTTTATACCATATTTTGTACAAACATTAAACTGACTAAAAACAGAAAATTAATTATTGTTCTACTTTCAAATCCAACTTCTCAGTCTAGATTCAATAAACATGTGCAACAACGCCACCATCACTCCTTCTAGTCACTCCAATTAAGCCACTACATAATTAAACAGAAGGCAAATATTAGATTAGAATGCCTTTCTTGGAAGATTCCAGTGTCTCATCAGATTGTTTAGTTGAAAGAAGTATATTTAGTTTATCTATTAATACTTAGGGTGATAATGAAGTACAAGCCATCACACAACCTGATAAAGAAATCATCTTAACACCACTTAGGACTTGATAGTGAGCATTTAAAAAGTAATTTTAACCTTATTCCACTATTTGACATTGTTGTTCAAGCACTTTGTTAGGAGGGTGAGGGAGAAATCATTACATCACAGGTACCAACCTGTTATTAGTTGGATTGTTCTTAAAATAGTTTATGTACATGATCATCATACAATCAACTCAGCATTTTACAGTTTCTATTACAGTCAACTAGGAAAATGCATTTTAAAAAAGAAACAGTTTTTAAAAAACCTGACCCTCATTAAAATTGAGGTCAAGTAAAATGTACTTCCATCTAAAAGACAATTTCATTAAATAAGATCTCAAAAATTAACTTCATAAAGTAAAAAAAATAAAAAATAAAAAAATATTCTTCCAAAAGAAATAAAATGCTAATAAATTGAAATTAGCTTCATTTTTAAATCTGATTTCATTTATAACTGATGATCAAAAGTTAGATTTTCTAATTTTGGTAAGTTAATCAGTAAACAATATCAGTAAATGAAAGGGTATTTTATTTTTTATTTTGTGTGTGTGTGTGTGTGTGTATATATATATATATATAGAAAAAATTTCTAAATGAATCATAATATGTATTTCTAGAAAAGAGGTTAAAGTAATTTTAAAATTAAATTATACATGCAATCAATATTCGATTAACAAATAAGTTTAAATTATTCAAAATTCCTTTTACCAGAATACTTATGAAATCGTTTAACATTATGCATTTTTCAATGCATATATGCCAAATGACGTGATTTTATGCAGACTTTTTTTTTTTTTTTTTTTTACTTTCGGTAATAATTTTATTTTAAAAAAAATAACTCAAATAATAGGAATAAATTTGATCAATTAAATTGGTTTGATTTATTTTTTCTAAGTCTAAAAAGTTTAAAAAAGGTAAGCAGAACATTTATGCATCACCATATTAAATACAAAAATTTCAATTATTAAAATTCAAAATATTTATTTAAGTGTTTATTCAGGACAAAAGAGGCAGTTTATTTGATTTATAACTACAAATGTTTTCCATTTCACTGAAGCAAACATTAAACACATAAGAGTATTATTGCCTTTTCTTTCTTTTTCTCACTGAACTCAAATAGCATTTCTGATGTGTCTTTTCTGTCTTTCCTTGCAATCAAAACAGATTAGAGATTATCTATTAAGTTTTGATCTCTAAATCTTTTGTGAATTACCCCACTTATCTGCTGAAGAACTTGTGCTAATGACAGCTAGATACCATTGTCAATGCAATATATAAGAAAAGGGTACAAAAGTTTTGTTATTGATGAGTTAATTAATAGATTGTGTCTCAATCCCCAGTAAACCCTATGTTACATTTAATACAACACAGAATGATATACAGCAAGGTTTCTCAACGTGGGTCATATGCCCCCCTTGGGGACTACGAGATATTTCAGGGACCACAAGGACAAGTTTGAAAAATTGGGGGGGGGCAGAAATGTATGAGCCAGAAAATATCATTTTTAATTTTGTTTTTAAAAATCTTTGAATCTCTGATCATACTATCAGTGGCTATAGTGCTTTCAACAGTCACGAATCAGTCCACAAGAGGTAGCTAGTGTTATTCCTTTCAGCAACTCATCAGTATCATGATGCATTGATCAAATTGCAACTGATGTTGAAAACCATTTAGTCTCAAAACCGCAGGTGAAAGAGTTCTCACTTTAACTCAACTAATCAACTTTATCTGATAATTCTGCTTTTTTTATGGCATTTGTAAGGTTTCTTGATGTTGATATATGTCAAGAACTACTTTTCACATTGAAATTAATGACTTACACTGAAGGCGAATCCATCTTCAGGCTTGAGGCCTATTTTGAGGAGAACATTCCATTCAAGAATATTGTGGCATGTGCAACAGATAGTGCTGCTGCTATGATTGGAAGATTATCAGGGATTTAGTGCTTACTTAAAAAAAAAAAACTGTTCCTGTTTATGTGCACTGTGTTGTTCACCAGCAGCACCTGGTCACCAAATACCTTGCAGGACGTCTGCATGTAGCACTTATGCACGTTATCAAGACTGTCAACTTGATAAAAAGGAATGTACTGCAAATCGCCTCTTTCAGAAATTATGTGAAAAGAACAGTGAGGAATTTGAATGACTTGTGTTGCACTTTGGGACAGTGTTATTTCTTTCTTGAGTGAACCATAACTTGGGTAGAAACTTGTTTATGCAAAGAGTGATATCTTCTACCTGTCTGACATATTTGAATAGCTAAATGTCCTGTACAAAGAGCTCCAAGGAAATGACCTCTCCCTGTTTTCCTGCAAGGAATCAATTAATGCATTTAAGGGGAAACTGAATCTGTTCTGGTTGAACCTTGGGAGACAGTAGTTTGTACAGTTCCCTTCCTTAGCAAATATAGCCACCAAGCTGCTTGATGATGACCTAGCAGTGTATGTTGATCATTTGAAGCAGTTGCATAATCATACAAAAACTTGCTTCTCTGATCTACTCCAAATGACAGTACCACACTGGTTTGTGGATCCCTTCACTGCATCTGGAGTTAATATTACCCTACAAGAAATTTTCATTGAACTTCAAAATAACACAGCAGCTCAAGCAAGGTCCAAGTGTGGATGATATCAGAAGCTGTGGATGAATGAAGTCATGCATAAGAATTACCCACTACTATGGAAAGATGTGAAGTTGCTCTTATTCGCTTTTCCCACATCTTACTTGGTTGAGTCTGGTTTCAGTCGGATGATGCATCTGCTATCAAGCTGGTATGAAGGGCCATAAAGAACTCACATTGGATTGAAGGGGGCTGTGACCAGAATAAGATTGAGAAACATTGGTATACAATGTCCTAAGCTTACTTGATTGCACAAAAGCATATCTAATAATTCTATCAAATCAAAAGATAAAGAATTCTTAAAGGTCAGTCTTAAAGGTCTCTCTTTCATAGAAATTTTACACACATGTACATTTCTAAAGAATTAATGAATTTATTTTTAATCTATCATCTTTACTACTTCAAATTATTATAGTGGTATCTCGAGTGAAACAAAACTGAGCAGATATAAACATTCAAGATAAATATCTGAATGAGGAAGTGTGCTTTCCTTGAAAAGGAAAATAGAGCCTTGCTGGACTGTGACATTTTCTGTGGGTAAGCAGTAAATCACATCAGATCGAACAGTGGTTTCTCTTACAAAGGGAGATGCAGGTTTTATCCCTCCTGGAGAGCACATTTTCTTTAAGATTTCTTGAATGCACAGGCCAATAGACGTAATACACACTGTTTAAAATAAAAATGAGATGTAGTTCAAATACAACTATTCCATGATAGTGTTTGAATTACACTTTTATCCACTGCACCATGTGTCCTTGAGAACAGTGGATAAAAGATTTAGTTGGATCCAGTGACTTAACCCAAAGAGTTGTGAGTTCAATACCTGGCTATGGTAGTGGTGAACAAAAACTTAAGAGCTGAATTAAAGGAAGATAACTGAGACACCCAGGAAACTAGAACAATCTACCCCAGTGGACGAAATAAAAGGTTCAGTTCGAAATTCCAATCACCTGAAGAAGGCCAGAGTGTACAACGGCTGAAACATTTGAATATGGCAATAAAGATGAGGACAACAGTCTGGACAATGTAAATAATGTAAATGACTGAAATTCCCATCGAACATTTTTACTATAAGAAAACAGAAGCAAACAAAAAAAAAAAAAAATGAAAGATAGACTCAGAATCAAAATAGAACAAAAGTAAACTTTTGGTCCAAGTTACTACAGAATAATAGAAAGTATAAATGAAAAACTAAGATCAAAATGTCATGTATTTGGGATCAAGAAAAAGAGTTGAGACAGATATGAGATTATTATAATAATGCTATTTGCTTCTACCACTTTTGAAATATAGTTTTATCTTAAATTATACACTTTTCAACAGATGAATTTTAACCTTTTTGAAAGATAAAAGAACAAAAATCCTATAAAAAAAATTATTTTATGATAACCAACAATTATAATAAAGAACTTACATAAAATATTAAGAAAGAAACAAAAAATGAGATGAAAGGTATATTTTGTTTTAGTTATAATCTTACTATAGATGGATATTTCTCATCTTCAAGAACATTAATATTGCAAAAAAATATAATGCAATACATTAAAATGTTTGGTTAAGAGATTTGAAACAATATTTTTATGGAAAGCTAATAAGAATCCATGAGGAATCAATTGCAAATATCAAATATGGCATTAAAAAAAATTAACTTTCCAACAATTTACTGAAGCAACTTTTTTATATTTATCAATTTGAGAAATAATTACAGAAAGCAATAATATTTCTAACAAACTTAGAATTTTGTTTAAAGCTGAAATTCACCCAATGCAAGGCACAAGAGTCACTCACAGTAGAGGCTTACTAAATGAAGTTTGTGTATTAAATGTATGAGGAAGTAGAAGGAAGTGACGATTATAGGGATAATTGAGGTAATGATTTATCCAAGAGTTTAAGATAGTGGTGATCAAGGAAGCATACATACTGGTTTGTTCCACTAAGCATCAGTTCTTGGGAAAAGCTGTCCGAGTGGAACTTTCTCATTACAATTGAAATAGAGAGAGAATGAGGATAGTTTAATTCCATGGACATGGCATGGTGGATCTTAGCTGTAAAGTTCCAGATTGGTGATACTAAAAGATAGAGCTCATCTGAACATTTGCCGTGGAAATTACAATAGAGTAGCAATTGGCATACATTTCATCTTGGTGGGTGTAGTGTGGGAAATAAGCCATCCCCCACAAGGCTGTATAAATAATCTTGAACTATCAAGGTTGGAAAGCAGCCAAGTTGATTCAGCTCTTGTACAGATAAAGCATAGCAGAAGGAATCAATTTTTTTTTTTTAGACTAGTAGAAAGTTTTTCCAGCATCTTTTGCAATGTATCATGTAAGTTTCACTTGAAGTCTGGAATGAACTTAGTGTCTCAAGAGACATTTCAAAACAGAGCCTCATTGAGAGTTCAGCCATTTATTGTACTGATCAGTGATGATAAAATGATACTAGCTTGTTTTTTTTAAGTATTGAAATTTACAAGCCATTTTTTTCTTATTCTGTTAGAGAGAGACATCAGGTGCAAGCCTATGAAGTCGATTTTTGGAGCAGAGAGGAACCCGGACGAGGCTCCGCCGAAGGGCAGAGTCTGGTTCGGGGAGGTTGACCAACCCGATCCCGTTTATACAGGTTCTACGGGCATTTTTTGGCCGAGCCTATGGCTCTGGAATACCCACGGTAAACTCGGCCTTGTGCCACATCTATCCCTCGTGGGGGGGGACAGTAAATACTGTCTGTAATAGAGGAGGGTAGCACAAGAATCACAGTAGTGAGCATATAGACACAGTAAGGAGTCATACCGCGATACCAAGACTGTATATATATTATTGCTACTAACCCGCATTCCTGGATCTACTAACCCGTATTACCAGTTTGTATTATTACGTTAATACATTTATTTTCCTTATCTATTCCTGGCGTTTATTGATATCGGATTTCATCCCGGAATCCACAACAAATTGGCGACGAGGAATTCGAACTCACACGGGAAGAAGAAAAAAAACAATTCTCCAATTTGTTGTCGACGAGGAATTCGAACTCACACAGGAAGGAAATCGAAACAAAAGTCTCCCTCGTTGTCCACAACAAATTGACGACGAATTTCTCACACAGAAAAAAAAACCAAAAGTCTCCTTTGCCATTTTTTGCCAGTGTCCACAACTTGGCGACAAAAGATTTACGAGGACTAAAATACGGAAAAGCGAGTTTTTCGTAAGATTTATCATGGAGGATTTTAAAAATATTTTAGTAGAACTTGTAAAATACCGAAATGAACAGCAATTACAACTCCAGGAAAGAATGGAAGAAAAATGGCAAAAACAATTACTACAAACGCAGGAACTAATATTAAAGGTAGCTGGTAACAAACAACAAAATATCGAAAAAGAGGCGACTTTTTCCCCAAGACGCAGTGTGGAATACGATAGAAACATTCAATTACTCTCTAGAAAACGATAAAAATTTCGGGGATTATTTTAGACGTCACGAAGACATCTTTAACATCGATTGTCAAAACTGGACAGATGCAAAGAAGCTACGTCTGTTGCTCAGAAAACTAGGAACAGGGGAATACACAAAATTTGTGGATTACATTTTGCCAAAAAAGACGAACGAATTAACGTTTGACGAAGCAGTTACATGTCTTACAGAGCTGTTCAGTCCAAAAACGTCACTCTTTCACAAGAGGTGGAAATGTCTTAACCTGGTAAAGGGCGAAAATGAGGACTATTCCACGTTTGCTGCAATCGTGAATAAACATTGCGACGACTTCAAGTTGGCAGAATTAACACCGGACAATTTCAAGTGTCTCATCTTTGTTCAAGGGTTAGTTTCAGCAAAAGATAGTGAAATGTGCAAAAGAATGCTTCCAAAACTACAAAATGAACCTGGACTAACACTACAACAATTATCAGAAGATTGCCAAAAATGCCTGAGTATAAAGAAAGACTCGAAGAACATTGAGGAGTCAGGAGGATCACATATACGTAAGTTAAACAAAAGTTTACGTTCTTCACCCTCCCTGGAAAGAAAACAAAAATTCTATAATAAGGGAAAAAGTACAACATATAGGGCAAATTATGACGAAAATCGAAGCAAATATAAGTCCCCCCCATCTGCATGTTATCGATGTGGAGGACTACACTGGAATAAGGATTGCCGTTTTAAATATAAAAACTGTCTTGTGTGTGGAAAAATGGGGCACAAGGCATCCCAATGTAGGAACAGAAAAGCTACTAGTAGGATAAGAGCTACTAGGATGCATGACGAAGACAATACCAACATAAGGAAATATGTGGAACTTGAAATCTTAAATAAAAAGATAAAATTGCAACTAGACTCGTGTTCCGATCTAACGATAATTAACCTACAGACATGGAAAAAGCTTAACAGACCAACCATGTTACATACACAAAAAATTGCTAAGTCGGTGACAGGAAAGCGTATCAAATTCGAATGAGAAATAATCGTAAATGTTAAATTTCACGGGAAAACAAAAAAACTCAAGATATACGTAATGAAAGATACAGAAAATCTGGTGGGCACAAACTGTATGCAAAAGTTCGACATATGGGATTCACCTATCAGTTCGTTTTGTAAGGGTGCAGCTAGAATTGAATTGAAAGAAAATGTCCAACCAGTATGTAAAAAGAAGCGAAACGCGCCATTTGCTACCACAGATGAAAAGAGTAAAAAGTTATACAAGGCAGTAAAGGAACTACCTGTGACCTTGCGAGAGATAAGAAAAGAAGCGAAAAAGGATGAATTTATTCAGAGGACGAAGGAAAAAATAAATAAAAACTGGTATACACCTACAGTACTCAAGAAATCATTCAAACAAGAATGGGTTTATTTCAGTAACAATATGGCTTATGAGGAACCAAATACAATAATTTGAAACGTGATGTACACAAAAGGCGAAAAATTTACCCACAGAAAACATATTGACCAAATACAAAAAAGACAGGTTGAAGAGCCAAGCTCGTCACCCGCAGAAAATGATGAGTTGATGGAGGCGATCTTTGAAGTTTTTGAGATTCAAAGACCTCAAGAAGACACAGAAATTGGAAGGACTAGCAGGAAGAGAAAATTTACAGTGCCTCTAATTGTCAACCATAAGAGAAAGGAAAAGATACTAACTCCCTATCTAAGGAGGGGGGTGTTAAGGGTCTCCCCTTTTCACACAAATGGACTCATCCAAGATATACATATGCTACTACCAGTGAATACCTGGACAGTCTGTAATAGAGGAGGGTAGCACAAGAGTCACAGTAGCGAGCACGTAGACTCAGTAAGGAGTCATACCGCGATACTTCAATACCAAGACTGTATATATATATTATTGCTACTAACCCACATTCCTGGATCTACTAACCCGTATTACCAGTTTGTATTATTACATTAATACATTTATTTTCCTTATCCATTCCTGATGTTTGTTATTAATTGATATCAGATTCATCCCGGAATCCACAACACTAAGTGAATAAAAAATACTTTAATGAAAGAAAGCTAAAACCAACAAAGAAAAATAACTGAGCAACATGTGTATAAAGAAATTGCCAACTTTGTAAATTCATTAGCAGTTAGCTTTCATTTAAAGTACAACTACCAAATCTTGTAAGGGTCATTTGAAATATAGAAGTTATCTTACTAAATAGTGGTCTTCTGGTAGATTTGCTAACATAAAAAACAAATAAATAAAGAACAATATAAAATATCAACAAAAAAAAAGGAGGAAAAAATGTTTGAAAAGAAAGAATAAAAATTTTTTATAACTATCTTCAATTAATGATTTTCCATTGCATCTCTCTTGCTTTTGTTCATTTGATACTTAAAACAACCAATGCCCAGTGGCCTTATGCAATGTAATTTTCAAATATGTAAGGCTGAAGAAAGATTAACCTCAGATTATCAAAAATACAAAGATAATGAAAATAGGATTAAGATGCAATTCAATCAAGAACAAAGCACAAGAGAGGAACAATTAAATACAATGAAAGAATGCACAAAAATTGAATAAAATTAGGTGAAATTCAGTAGTTCATCAACACACACTATCACTGACTTACAAGATGGTATAAACTACTATTACTAAATTTGGTCAAAGCAGTATTTTGGCCTTTGTGAGATTTAACGACGACAAAAACAAATTTTGAACTAATGTTGCTATGTTAAGAAAAATAATATCAGTGATGAAAATGTTGGAGGCACAGTGGAGTAGTGGATAGCAGCTCGGACTGAGGAATCGGAGAGCTTTCAAATTCCAGTTGACCCATTACATTCTCTTACATAAAGACATTAGTAGAAATCCTTACTTCTTTGGAAATAAGCAGTTAGTTTCATTTAAAGTACAACTACCAAATCTTGTAAGGGTCATTTGAAATATAGAAGTTATCTTACTAAATAGTGGTCTTCTGGTAGATTTGCTAACATAAAAAACAAATAAATAAAGAACAATATAAAATATAATTTCATCATTCCTTTTTACTATAAAACTATCTACTTATTCAAACAAGAATGGGAAAGATATGAATTCTCATCTTCTCCCTCCAGTTATGGGTAAATAGCAGGACAGACCAGGTTCTATAGCCTTGGATGGCAACTGGTCTACCACAGAAAGAAATGGCAACCCACTGCAGGAAAAAAATCTGCCTCGTCAGTCGTGTATCAAAAGATACATGATCGCCTAAGCGTGTATCACGCATGGCACATAATTGACTGACTGATGAAAATATTGATTGAGAAATTTTGTAAATATATGAAATATCAGGAGTAATTATTTAAGGTGTAATAAATTATTACAAGAATCGTTGGTTTCATTTATTGACAGATTCTACTGCAATTTTGTTTTAATTATTCTATTGATTTGTCAGTTTGAAATTACATCAACATTGATAAAATCGTTATTAAAATAATCCTTGAAAATACTAATATCTATTTATTCATAAAAGCCTTTTGATTAAAATATGTAAAATGTGAAAAATATTAGTCATGATTTTAGTTTGCTGAAAATCTGGTACAAAGATTTATTTAAGAAACACTTAAATATTTGATTTATTAGAAAATCAATCATTTTGTGTAGTTTCTATATTAAAAATATTCAGCTAGAATTTCTTTTTTTAAATTTACAAATTTTATTTTGCATGAATAACTAATATATATATTTCATAGGGAAATATGTGTGTATATAAATATATATATATATATATAGGTAATTACATGTTCAAATATCTGTTTAACACATTCCAACTATGGTGAAATAATAATGGTCTTAAAAGTAGTGATTTGAAGCAAATAGGACATGAAAAGAGGACAAATTATTTACAGTTTTTCCTATGTCAAGAGATAAGTAGATAGTTTTATAGTAAAAAGGAATGATGAAAGTTTCTGACTATTGCTTATTATGCCAATTCTTAGAGAATCTATTTGTTATTGATTTTTAAAATTGACATAATAATTTAATACGTAGTAAATTTCATATTTTTGAATTTGTAGGTTTGATGAATTGGATCGTGATTACGATTCCAATGTAATAAATTATACCTATGGAATATTAGTGTTTGAGCCTTTTACATTATATTCTTACTCTGTCCTGGACATTGAGTTCTACCTGGATTCTATCCTCTTGGGAATTTATATATATCTAAAGAGTTTGTAAAAATATCTTATTCAATAACCAAACTTTTATCATCCAGGAAAATCATTTAGTAACTTTTATAGGTAATTTATAATAAATTATAAATGCATAACATTTTGAATGATTAGGATAAAAATTTATACAGATCATTAATTTATTATAAAAGTATTTAATTTTCAGATAAGAACACTACATACCATACATTACACTTAATAAGCTATCTATTAAAAAAATAAAAATAAAATATTTCTACTTTAATTTTAATAATTCTACTTGAACTTTACTTTGGTTGATTTAGTTAGAGTAAACATTTTCAAAGAACACTTTAATGAGTGGTGTTTAGTCCAGACTACAGTGAGCAAACCCTTGTGCCCAAATGTTTATTGTGTCTATAAAAACATTCATAGTTACATTTTAAGGTCAGGTTAGTTACCATGGCAATCTAGAAAAAATATTGACACATAAATAAAAACCAATTGTATTTGTTATAGCAAATCTTATATCTATCAATAAATATTTTTTTTTAAAAAATGTTGCCTCTCTCCTAGTCACAAAACTGATAATAATTTATACCTGTAACAAAATATCAAAATGGTTTTAAGACAGTGACTTTATTAAACTTAATGGGTGAATTTTTCAGATAAAGATGACAGAATCTGTTTATGCTGGCACTAAAGTGAAAAATAATTCAATATTCTATAGTGATATTACCACTTAAAAGACAGCAAAAATTATGAATAACTTATTTCCAAAGAAGTAAGGATTTCTACTTAGCAAACAATAATGTCTTTATTGGGTCAGCTTATGTGTTAGATTCCCTACAGTTTTCATAGGCCACAAATTTACACTGAGTATACAGCTTTTGGTAATATTCACTCAAAAGGGTGACATTCAAAAACCTTGATTATGACCCCACCCCAATAATAAGTACCAAAATAATCAAGGAGGTGGAGGACACCATTTAACATTATGGGAATTTTCTAAATTTTTTGATAAATTCCAACATGAATTTGTAATTCAACTTTTGTGTGTCATTTTCATGAATTTGTTGCAAGGGAACATACATCAAACATTAGCCAAATATATGACAAACCTTCTTGTGAGTATAAATACAGAATGTGTGTTTATTTTATATGTCAGCTGGGAACAAAGTAAGACAAGAGAAAGAAGTATATATTAAAGTACTAAACAGGAGAAATATTTTACATTATTAGTAAAAATAATACTTTACTATACACAAAAATACATACATTACAATGTTAGAATATAATTTTGGTGCATATAAAGTAAAAATTGTCTCAGAGGTTACCATGCTGTTAATGATAAAGTTATTTCCATGAAGAAATAAAAGAAATGAACAAGGACCTCTGTACACTTTTCTCCATCAGCATACCAATGATACTTTAATAATTAAACTTAATGATAATGTGTAATTAATTATAAAATGTATGAACAGGAATTAACTTGACATTGAGAAGAGGCTACCAAAGACATCAATTAAGTGGGTGTAAGAATGTTGAAAGCATTGTATAAAAGAAAATATTTCTCTTCTAGTCAATTGATTTGAAGGAATTCAGCAAAAGGCAAATGTTACACATTAATACAGCATAAAATGAGCTTCTTCAAATTCAAGTTGCATCTTCAAACTAATGATCAGGAAAGAATACTGCAAACTAGAAAAACCTGTCAATCCAGTCCAAAAATATAGAATATATGTATTCTGAATTTTTTCTAGTTCCTTTTTGCTTTAATACACATTCTTTCCATACTACAACAGAGCAATGTTCACTGGCAATTTTAGAAGCTCTTTATAGAGTTTTTTTTGTACTCCAAACCTTTACATTCATTTTTCTTATTTTTTCTATAATATTAGGGTAAACTGAGTGAAAACTTTTGATAAAACTTTTTAAATAATTTTAATTCATTTTTTTCAACATTGATGAGCCAGTCTCCTGCATGAACACTAGACATCATAGAGAAATTTAAATTGTAATTTATTTTTTCATTCATAAATTGTCACATCATGCTATGAGTGACAGTATTCAGTATGAATGAGACGTAAAGCAGAGTTAAGCTATGAAGATCAAAATCTCCCCTTCCTTACATGGCTTTTTAGCAGTCTACCACATTTTCTCTTGTTTTATTTCAGAAATAAATATTGAGGACATCTAATATTTTTGCATATAATTAACAAGTAGATAGTTATATCTGTCTATATTTATGAGATGAGGTATTGTAATTATTTACACTATTTACATTGTTCGGACTATTGTCCTCATCTTTGTTGACATATTCACAACATTTCAGCTGTTGTATGCTCTGGCCTTTTTCAGGTGATTGGAATTTCAAACTGAACCCCTTATTTCAACCTCTAGGGTAGATTATTCTAGTTTCTCGTACCATGACTCTTTCCGGATGGAGGAAAAAAGGAAGATCACTGCACCCTGTGAGATGAGGTTGAAATAATAGACGGAGAAGATCACTGGAAAATACAAAAACTTAAGGAATCAGTGCATATGCTAGACCACAACAATCTCCAAAGTTGGCCAAGCATAGAAATGAATACATTATGGGAACTAGTAATATGGAAGGCTAGAGAAAAACAATAATAAATTGCAATGTGGAGGGACATTAAGTTTATTAGTCAGAAAAATTCTTACTGATCAGTGGCGTAGCTAGTGTTTTTGATGCCTGGGGCAGACAACCCTCAAGTTTGCCACCCCTCCCCAGAAGGAATACAATATTACAATGCACATTAACACAAAAAGCTATGATAAGATAAAAAAAAAAAATAAAAAAAATTGGTTCACTTGTTTAATTTTTTTTTTTCCACTAACAGTTCACAGATATGAAAAATCAAAGAACTGATGCCAAAGTCTGCACTTCTCACATAGGTGTTAAAAAACTGTGGATTTACTAAATTAACTTAATCCAACCTCATATCAAGCCCTTTAAAAAAATTTTCACACCTTTTGCTCACATCTTGTATTGCTGGCTGCCTGGCTTTGAACCAGCCATATCAAAGACAAATTGACTTCATTTGAACCCTATCTTCTTCCTTATTGCTGTATTTTTTGCAATATTTTATTGAAAACATGCTATTGTTTTTTTTTTCTTTTTATGAAAACTCACCTTGGACCAAAAGTGCTGCCCAGGGTGAACTGCCCCATCCAAAGAAAATTTAAAGAAAAAATTGAAATATAAGCTGGTAGCTAAATTTACAATTTAAAAAATTCTACTGATCCAGTTTCTTTACTGTCATAATTTATTCAAATATTAATGTTTCTCCAATAACATCATTAAATTAAATGAGGTAATTAAAAGTGAATGATCATTAACTTTGATGAAAAAAATTAATGATAATACCGACATAACAGCTTGTAAATTATGTTGATTATCTTAATCCCTATAATAATCAACATTATTTACGAACTTTTTCAAAATTTTAAATGGCATTAACAAAGAAATTCTATCTAGTAGTTTATATTAGGTTAACATTTGAACAATACTTAAAAATCAAACAAAGAATCATCATTCTTCTTTCAGGATGTGAGCAATAGTGGCTCTCCTTAGATTCCTGTTTTTGTTGACTCCCTTTTGTCCCTGTTCTGCAATCCTAAGTAAAAAGGACTGAATTGTTGCCTTGAATACACTTTCATTTAGAAGGGCAAATCAATGTTGGTAAAGTTTTACAGGTATATTTACAATAAATGCATTATTTACTTCAGCTTAATTTATTTGGGGGCATGAGACTTATGCAACTCAAATATTAATTTTACCAATAAATATATAGTAAGAATTATTTCTTAATTAACAATTGATTTTAAAAATGTCAAAGAAAAAGATATGAGAAAAATTTATAAGCTAATGAGAAAGAAAAACAAACTGAGTACCAAGAAAATAGTTGAATAATTTTGTGTTGCATTTGTGCACAAAGAGAAAAGATGCAGGATATGAAGAACATTAAAGGCATGAAAGCAACTAATCTACCATCTTTAAGTAAACATCACAAAGTGAAACATGTAAGTTGGATGAAAAAGTACATAAAAATTGACTTCTCAACAGAAATTTTAGATGAATATAGTTACATTATATAGACTTGATGGCTGGGCTAGTGGTTGGGTCTTTCATCAAAATCAAGTGTTAACTTCAAAAACAACAGAAGTGAATCTGAGTAATGTTTTGGGCTAATGCTATAAGCAATATACTTAAAGGACTTTTCAAAGTTAATGATGGTATTAAAATAAATAGACAAGACATTTTTGCAACCAAGAAGCTTTAATCTAGAGTTTTTTCATGCACAACAATATTCCTTCACATTCTGCAAAGATGACTCCTTACAAAAAAAGATTTCAAAAACATCAAATTAATGAAATGACCACCAGCTTCTCCAGATATTAATCCAATAAAAGATTTGATGTCCATCATTGAAAAAGATGTATAGGAAAATTGAAAACAATATCCAGGCAAAAATCTTGGAAAAGCAATATTACTTGCAACAGTTTTTAAAGGTGACATAGTTGAAAAGTTAAAAATTAATGAATAAAAGTATAATGTTAAGAAGCCCATATTAAAAATTTGAAACAAAAATTTACGCCGGCATTTAGGATATTGTGCTAATCAAATGCATATTTCTATGGCCTACATATTTTAGATGTATTCATAAATAAAAAATTGTACTGACACACCAAAGAAGTTAACATTGTTTTTAATATGGATAGTCATCAAAAGCTAAAACTTATACATTGTTCATATGAATATAACCTGAATATTTTACCAATATTGGTTGGTTAATGTCAATTTTATCATGAAAAAGTGATTTTTGTTCTTATTTTTACTGGTTACTGCTATTGTATAGATAATTGTTTTAGGATATCTTTCTTGTTTAGTATACATTCAAATATAAAATTCATGTAAAAGAATTCTCAAGAACAACACTATTAAAGAATCTGGACAGATGACATAATGTCTTTAGAGTCTCAGTTTTGAAAATAACTTCTTTTTTTTTTTAATTCAAAGAAAATTGAAGATATTTATCTATACAGGTCTGATGATATCACTATCACTTAATCCTAACTGTTGGCAATGTGATGACTTCTGTTTTTTTGGATTCGGAAGCCATAATCATGATATACTACATGGAAAAGGGAAAACTACTATACATCAGAATTAAGACAACTGAAGGAAGCAATCAAGTTGAAACACAGAGGGTAACTGTATGCTCTTGCTCCAGGATAACATGCCCATTCATACCTGAAACAGTGAACTTTAAATTGCTACCCCATCCCCCTTATTCTCTAGACTTAGCATTATCTAACTTCTTCCTGCTTCTTAAACTTAAATCCCACCTCTGTGGTCGCCATTTTGGAAACAATGATGAGATCAAGCTGTGAAGGAGTTTTGGGGGGCCCAGGATGCCACCTTCCATTATGGTATTGCATCATTGGATCAATGCATTGATGTCAAGAGGGACTAAATTTTAAAAATTAGTGAAAAAAAATGTCTTGTTTCTCCAACTACTTCTGGGTGAGGCTTAAAATTTTTTTTCATGTTGTGAGATTAGTCATTTCTTTACATGGAAACTTTCAGTATTAGTTGACTGAACATTACAGTCAGTTGAAATTTAGAAAATCTTTTCTTAATTTTTTTTCAGGAAAATTGGTTTCTCAAATCCAGTAGCTGTTATCACTCTTTCTAGTATTGATGGGGGCTTCCTTTCTAATCTTTTGTTTGAAGTAGTATGGAATGTCACCCTCTTGATTATGTCATTATTTTCTCTTCAAGTTACATGTGCTATCCATTTTATCTGCAGCTGTTGTTGAAAGTCTCCAAATTAAGTTTTTGCTATTTGGTATCATTCTTTATGATTCTGTAACATCAGTCAATGAGATCTGATGAAGGATGGTCCTTTCCAAGACCTACAGGATTCACACACATGAACCAATTTTGTAATCCTTGATCTGAGAAAAAGGTTGTATACAACTGAATAAATTGGCATGACATTCATATGAGAGTCTAGATCTGATGAGATCATTTAAGGACATGACTTGGGTCCTTAGGTTATAATTTTGTAGTATCTTGTGGTATTGGACAACAGTACCTCTAACACAAGAAACTGAACATTGAATAGACTATCTGTAAAGATATTTAAATCTGGTAAAAACCAAATGCCATGCTAATAAAAAGTAATCAAAATTTTGGCTAGTCTGATTTTAAAATGGGTCAAAGCACAGAAATGGTTTTATATCTGAAAAAAAAAAAAAATCAAAATTACAAAGTCAGTTCTGAAACAGATCAAGTTAAACGTGATCTATTTCAGAAGTGATGCTTTATAACTAAGTTTTAGATAATATTAGTATAATAATGATATGAAATAAAACAATTATTTGAATCAGCAATATTTGGTCAGACATAGCAAATTAACAAGAAGAAAGAAAGTGAATAAGTGTTGAAATAAGAAGAGTGAAAATTAAGAGAAAAATCTGAAAGAATGTAATTATGTAGAAAATGCACTGTCTTCCAATCAACAGACCAGAATAGATAATTACAATATGAATGTTACAATATATAACTGGTGAGGAGCAGAAATAACTCAGGATGGAGGAAAATTATTTAGATTTGTTTGCCTGGCTAACATTTAACACCTGAATATTAATGTTAACAGAAATATTATAGGAAACAAAGACTTACACAGGATATTTGTTTTGTTAAAGTATTTGCTTGGGTGCAGTCAAAATGTGCAAGTTTGAAATATATCAAGTATTTCAGACATGTACTGGTTTATATCTCATATTTTTAAAAATCAACTTTTTTTTTTCCTATATTAAAACTTTGTACAGTCATTTTTTTTTTTGTTTGCTGAAAATCATCTTGACTATGGTTAATAGCAAGTGCTCATAAGTGACAAACTCTAAAACTTATTTTTAATAAAAAGGATGTTAAAATTGTATGAGAAAAAATATTAAAAATGTGTAAAAATTAATATAAAACTATAAGAATAATAAACTATTTTAATAAAAAGCTAATATTGAATTGTATTAAAAACTAAAAATTAGAATATTACTAACAGGGTTTCTTTTAAAAAGAAACCACCAAAATGAAGTCAAACAATTTATATAAGAAAAAAAATGATGTGTAAAGATTTAAATAAAAATATAGGCTCCAAACTGAGGTTATAAAAACCTGCCAAAATAAAGTCAGACAGTTTAAACTTTCCATGGCAACAATTTTACAGGATGGGCACAGCTTTGATGTTTTCAAAAGCCAGGCAAATTTGAATTGAAAATAGGTGCAGTATGATTAGATGCTGACACTTGATATTTTAACCAATCTGGATAAAAAAGTATAGGGCACTTAAAGAATTGGTTTAAGAGTCCATTTCAATCCATGTGTTTGCTATATAAGAGGGAAAATTTTGACCACAAAAGGCAGAAAGAAGTAGACCATACTTCGGCAAAGGGCTGCTGCTGCCAAGTATGGATTAGGCCACTTGGGCGAAAGGCTGTCATTAAGCAGAAAGGTCTGACCATTTTGGCATATAAAGTCTGCTGCTGTTGCTGAGAAAAGAAATAGACCACAAGGCGACCTGAAATGATAAAAAAATTACTTCCAATGTCACTGTTGAAAAAGAATATAGATGAAGAAGAATCTCCTAAATTCTCATAATGCAAATGATTTTCATAAACCCATAAGAGTTTATCTTAAACTTGAGAATGCCTTTTTCTTCTTTTTTTTTTTAATGGTTTCCATTCCATGAGGATTAACAGTGTTCATGGTTTCAGTTTTTCCTAATATCATTTTGATTTCTTTTATCAAATGTCATCCAGTCATAATTTCTGTTGCCTCTCAATGAACGCTTTGAATCTGGTTGACTCACATTGTTGGAGTAGATTATTTTTTTTGCATAATATTAGAGTATTATAGTTCTGGTCTGTGTTTCTACTATCTTTCATTTTTTCTGCATTTCACCTTGTTGTGGGGTCCGAATGTCTATGGTAGAGAAACCCCACAAACATTAAAATTGAAGTGACATGGGCAAGAATAATGAAACCAAGGAGTTTAGAAAAAATATGTCAAAATATATTATTGGCAGAAAAAATAAAAACACAATTAAAGGATCCAGATGTTTTAAATATCCTAAGTGGTCATGCTTGTAGTTAAGTGTTGTTCTTAGATACATCAACAGTTGATGATGACCGGAGCAACTTATGTGGTGCTGAGGGTTGATAGACGGTTGGTGCTAGCTGGCAACCATGGCCCAGGGCAGACACTTGTGGGTAACCAAAAGATGAAGACAAAACTGCTTGGGAGGCATTGAAGGTCAATAGACAATTGGTGTGTTGAGTATTTACCTTTGACTCCCTAGTGAGTCAAGATACAACACAAGGTCAATTTGTTTTAATGTGGGGAACCAGAGTGTCTCCACTTGGGCCACTGGTCTTTTCTGGTCATAGCCAGTCAAGAAAATATGCTACAGAACAGATCCAAGGATTCTGTCCAAGCAGCAGGGGGAGAAGACCCAACACAGAACAGATATTACAACAGCAGCATCTCCTCTGCACCAGATTTTTTCTCTGCTGGTTTTATAGCATAGGGGTGTTAAAACAGTGCAGGTTTTTGACGCTACTTCCGTTTATAAATGAAAGTTGTAAAAATAACTCTAGGTTATGAGGTATTATCTAATTGGTCATAATAAAACTACAAACGGAAAAGAAATAGTATTGGCTTTGGATAACCAGTGTAAAATGTCTCTAAAATGATGTACAGAATTAATAACTTTGAACAAACTATTGAAGGTTAAACTGAAAGAGTCCATTTGCTGAAACAAAAATAACAGAGTAGCAGGTCACTATGATAGCCTCCATGCTTTCATTTTCTTTTCTCCAGATTCCACATGTACATGCATATGCCAAGTGATCTACATGGCATCATGTGCAATTACTCCATCACATTCTTCATCAAGGTTAATCAGAATCTTTCTGTCCACATCTTTTACACATTGATTGACATACATTTGGCAACGTGATGAGACTGTATGCATTTATTCTTTCTCAACAATACACTTTATTTTATTCAATCTAGAATATTTAAAATTCTGCATGAAGGCATGGACAAACAAATCTGTTACCTACAGAAATAAGGTGGTTGTGCAAAGAAAGATTTATCAAAAGGGTTCCTGGGCTGATATGGAAATTGTAAGAATACTTTCAAGAAAACAAGAAGCTTGACTTAACCAAGTGCTTTAAAGATTGAGAAGGGCTTTTCAGAAACTTTGTTTGTATGCAAAGAATCATTGAGATATGAAAGTTATTTCCATTTTTTTTTTAGTCTACATAATGTTGAGAATGGCTGACTTAACCAATATCAACTAAAGCATTTTAACATCATTAGAGTTTCATAATCTCTCAAAATAAATTTAAGATATAAATGAGGTAGACAAGAATTTGACTTTTTCATAGATTTATATTTTAATTTTAACCATTGATTTTGTCTATATAAGTAGTACAATTTAAAAGTGGGCAAAAATGATAAAAATTCTGATTTGGTATGGTTAGTTATTTACTAAAATACATTAATAAGCCAATTAAAAACTTTACTTTCTTCTTCTAGTTTAAAATCAGTGATTTTCAATAAGCGAACAGGTTTGTATTCTAATAATTATATACGAATCAACATCTAGATATTAACAGAACAGAATTTTCTTTATTATATGAGAGAGAGAGATAAAGAAATAGAAAATCTAATTTTTCAAGATTCCTGGATATTTCTTCCTTAACAGTACAATAAAACATTTCAGTTATTCACATACACTCACAAAAAATAAAATAAATAGAAACTTTTTATGTAAACAATAAAGGAATGCAAAAATTCTTTGGCAGTCTTACAAGATAGCATCATCCTAAGCATATAAAGGTAAGAAGAAATTCCCACAATTGTCCATTATCAAGTTAAATAGTTTTTCTATATAGCACACAACTGACTTTATTATTTTCATATCCTACCAAACATTGCCAGCACACATCTACCACATCACTTCATCTATTTTTAGTATCTTCATATTTTAACTCTGAATTTTTAAGAAAAATACCAAAAACGCTGTCTCTGAGAAAATGAAACATTTAAATTTTACCCTTTTATAACTATCAATTAAACAGATTGATGTTTTACTTACATTCTTAAATGATATATTAACTAATAACACCTGATATCTAGTAACAAAGAAATTTTGACATATCAATAGCTACATGGGCTCAGTAATAGCAAACATCACTCAATAGACTCTTTTATTCTTCTATATTCTTTTTACATAAAAAAATTTCTATTTATTTTATTTTTTTGTGAGTGTATGTGAATAACTGAAATGTTTTATCTTCTATTCTTGCAATTTAACATTTAAGAAAATGGAAAAATTATATACTCTCCATTAAGACAATAAAATAAACACAAAAGTTTGAAAAATCTCAATAAATAGAAAACAAAATATGGCTGGTTTATTCTCAATTAAAATAAAAAAAAAACTGGTTTGGACAATTTCCTAACACAAAAAGGAGTTTATATTTTATTAATAAACAAATAAATTCAGAATTACCTCATATGGGGAATAGCCTATTTTGGCATACAATGATATTGGTCATCTGTCTTATCAATCCCAGTGTGGAATGAGTTCACATCTATATAGTTAAATGAGACAGGAAGTAGAAAGCTAACAAATCAACCCAATTACCTCATATTTTATATTACTAGGATCCACTTAGATTATTTATATACCAACGGATTTTTTACCTTTACTATATGTATATATGTGTGTGTGTGTGCATAAGAGTGCTTTTTTGGTCAAGCAGTCAACATTGTGATGAATTGTAGCCAGTCAAGTTATACTGTTTGTCTCTCCTCTATTCTTTTAATCATTTTACCCCAAGCAAAGCAAGAAAGCCACTAAGATACAAGGGGTTAGGGAGAGAATATGAAAAAAAACAAAAAAACACCCACACACTATTCAATTACTGTCACATCAAATCATTTACAGTATTTACATTAGTTGGACTATTGTCCTCATCTTTGTCGCCATATTTGTCACGTTTCGGCCGTTGTACGCTCCGGCCTTCTTCAGGTGGTTGGAATTTTTAAAACAGTCTACTCCAGTGATCGAAATAAAGGGTTCAGTTCAAAATTCCAACCACCTGAAGAAGGCCGAAGTGTACAACGGCCGAAACGTTGTGACAAATATGGCGACAAAGATGAGGACAATAGTCCGACTAATGTAAATACTGTACATAATACCTCATCTCAGAAATATAGACAGATATCAAATCATATTTTACTCTACATTTTTAAAGGAATACAATGACAAGTTTTGGCAATAATTGGTCTTCTTTGCAAGTTGAGGTTCTGGTGTTGTTTCTTTGATTTTATTCAATCTTTCGTAGTAAACCATATAATGAAAGTTGTCTTGAACAGCCACACCACTAGATTATTTTGCATTAATGTGATTGTCCCTCAGGGCTCTATTCTTGGACCTACTCTTTTCCTTATTTTCATCAACAACCTTCCCAATGTCATCTATGCTGATGATAGATCTATTTACTACTGTCTTAATAGGAAGTCTAATATAATCAAACTGGCAGCCGATCTCAAAAATGACCTTCAATCTGTTAATTAAGGCAAGAAGTAGCTTGTTAATTTTAATGCATCTATTAATCATCTTAAAAAATCTTTTTTTGCCTTCGATTAGCATGGCTGATGCTAAACTTCAGGAGAGCAACTCAGTATGCCTTCTTGGACTCACATTTTCCACTGAGAGGAAATGATTATATTGAATCAATTGCTAAGTCAGCTGCCTAGAAAGTCCGTTCACTATGTCCTGCTGAACAATTTTTCTCAACAGAATCTATCTTGCACATTTCTAAGTCAACCATTCATCCATGCATTAAATGACATTTGGTCAGATGATTTTGCTATATATCTAGAGATTTTTGACAAAACCCACAAAAGAATATGTAACATTATCCATCCTGACCTGGTTCCACCATCATAATGAAGGTTCCCTGTGCCTTTTCTATAAATATTTTCATGGTAATTGTTCTGATGAGCTTTCTTCTTTGGTACCTTGACTTTGAATTTAAGCACAGTACATTGGTAACAAAATTTCCACTGCTGAAATTGCTAATAGTTAATAATTTCTCCTCCTGCACTTTTCTTTTCATCATTTCACCCCAAGTAAGGCAACAAAGACACTGAAACAAGAGTTTACTGAGTAAAAGAATATAAGAAAAAAGAAAACATTATTAAGGAGCACAGAATATAAAAGAACAAAAAATTACAACAAAAGATAATGATTGACATTCCATTTAAATTTTTGAAGATCAAATTTGACTGGAAAATATAAACCTGGAAAACAATTCCCCAAGTGAGAAGTGTGAGGAAAAAAACTGTTAGCATAGAACCTATGGTTACATCGAGCCATTTCAACTGTAAAATGAGGAGATCTTCTTGCCAGTCTAGTACTGCGTATACATTCATAGAATCTAGGTACCATAGAGGAAAGTTCATCAAAACAATTACCACGAAAATATTTATAGAAAAGCTAAGAAGTGGGAAAGTGACTGAAGCTGAAATGCCAGGTCAGGCCCAATGACATTGCAGAGTTTTTGGATTTCATCAAAGATCTCTTTTTCTCTCTCTCATATATATAACAGGAGCACTAGACCATATGTGACATATTCTACATATGGCCAAATAGTAGACGTGTAAATATGTAAGATAGATTAAGGCAGGGAAAATTGTCTAGCACAACACAAAGAACCAACTTTCCTAGCAGCAGACCTAGCAATTTATTTTTCCACTACATGTCAGCAGAAAATGTTAGCCCAAGAAGGTGCATTTAGTCACTCTCCTTGAAGTTAGCATCAGCCATGATGATGGAATAATTTTAGGTTATTTGAGATCAGTTGCCAATTTGACATTATTATCAAATTGATCAGACTTACTATTAAAACAGGAGTAAATAGTTGTACCATCAGCATAGTTACAGAGTTAAAAACTGACACCATCAGAAAGATTGATGAAAATTAGGAACAACTTGGGCCCAAGGTTAAACCCCTGAGGGATGCCTGCATTAATGGAAAAAGATCTAGAAGAGTGGCCATTCAAGACAACATTAATTTCATGATTTGATAAGACTGGATCAGTTCAACGCTTGTGAAACTCTCCTGGCTTCCTGATTTCATGTTGACTATGATTTTCCATAATTTAAAGGCAATGTCAATCATTATTTTCCATCTCCTTGAATCCTGTACTATTATTTTTCCTTTCTGTTTCTTTCACTTTCAGTAACCCCTTGCATCCTAGCGGGTTTTATAACTTTGCTTGGGATGAAATGATAAAAGAAAAAAAATCAGAACTCCAGACTATTGCCTATAACAGAAAACATTTTTTAAAAAATACTCAGGACTTGATCCTTTATTATATTTGCAATGTAAGCATCAGTTTCAACACAAATAATGCTATGGTCTCTCCAGACAAAGTTAACTTAACTATCTTATTTTTCTTGATTGTCAATATAAAAGACAAGGATTTCCACTGGGGAAGCAAGATTTTGCTTCCAAAGGGAACAAGATTTTGCTTCCAAAGGGAACAAGATTTTACATTTTCAGAAAAAACAACTTAAAACTAGTGAGTCACTCTATTGATCACTCTGATTTTAAGTTGTTCACATTAGGACACATCTAAATTACAGCTGTTAAAAGCCATATCAGGTCAGGTATTTATAGATAATCAGTTAATATATCTAAAAGTTATAGGTTTTCTTCTTTGCTTCAGATAGCCAACTAGGTTTTTTTTAACTGTTCATTGATATCTGATAGAAACACATGATAATGATACCCAATGAAATTCACTGTTAGATTGTCATTTGTAGAGATAGTGTTATATCCAATACATATAAAAAATTTAAATGCAGAGCTTCCACTCAAGAACATATTTATTGGCTTAATATATTTATCAAACACACTGGTACTAAATCAAATTATTCCTCCAAACTTGCCATTGTTATACAATGAAAATGAAAAATTATACAAAAATATTTTTGTAGTGAAAGAGATAATCAGTTACCCCGAAAAAAGTTCGTGTTTTGTGTGCAATCTACCGAAGAAAAATTATCAAAAAGTAGTTAGCAAAAATCTACTTCAACGACTAGAATCTATGCTAATGTTCTCCCCTCCCTTGAATGGCATGACCAATCAGAAAGATCTCTCAATGAACCAAAGCCGTTGTTTTGCGCTTATAAAGGCAGAAGATTTTCTGAGCTGGTGAACGGAACACACATTTTTGCTGGTTAGAAGTGAAGGGTGGACGTGTGACCACATTTTGTCGTTTCTATGTTGAACTGTAACGACGGGCTATCGTTTGAACTGTGATTTGGCTACAAGTGTTGCGATCGAGAAACAGAAGAAATCTATTGCAGACGTTTGTTGGTACTATAAGTTGACAGTCTTTTCTTTACTACAACAATTTTCTTGAAGACATTCTTTTCTAACTCTTCTGTGTACCATCACACATACACCATACAATTTTACTCAGTTTCCATGAAAAAGTTCAGGTTGTTTGGGGTCAGATAAATCTACCAAAACATATCAACCTGTAAATATGCAAACTTGAAATCCATAGTATAACAAACTAGATGAAGCCACAAAAAGAGCAAAGCAAACTTCTTTTGCATATAATCTTTGTGTAAATTAGTTGTGTCCTTCTCACACCTATAGGCTACTAACCTAGCCTTAATCACAACATTGCCATTTCTGTATTTACATTAGTCGGACTATTGTCCTCATCTTTGTCGCCATATTTGTCACAACGTTTCGGCCGTTGTACGCTCCGGCCTTCAGGTAGTGGAGAACTTTCAGAGGGAAATTACCAGGAGATAACTGATAACTGACATCCATAAAACATGGCTCGTGGAACTAGAACAGTCTACCCCAGTGATCGAAATAAAGGGTTCGTTGGAAATTCCAACCACCTGAAGAAGGCCGGAGAGTACAACGGCCGAAACGTTGTGACAAATATGGCGACAAAGATGAGGACAATAGTCCGACTAATGTAAATACTGTACATAATACCTCATCTCAGAAATAGACGGACATTGCCATTTCTATCAGTTTTTAATTCATCTCTATTAAACAATCATTTTCAAATCATTAGGAACAATTGACCAATCACTAAGTATGCCAAAATCAATCTAACCAGTACTGTCATCCAAATCGTATCTCACATTAGAAACACTGATATCTAACAGTAGTTTTCTCAACTCGATACCCTGCCAAGAATATATTCACTAGTATCAGAATTCATTCCTTGTAAACATTGTCTGTAATTTCATTTCCCTTCAATATGGACTGCATTGTTGCCATTTACCATCATCCTTTAAGAGTAATGATTTTCTGCATAATTATTTTGCTGTTAATCACAATTCAAAATATCACTAAAGTCCGAATTATCAGGAATCTTGACTGTAGGTTTAATATTCTTCATTTATTAAATCTAATAATTTAATTTTGTGTAGATGTATTAGTAAGGCATATAGAAAACGTATTCAGCATTTTTAGGGGAGATTTTTAAATGTCGGAGTGTAAGAATTTGGGAAAATAGCATGCTAATACACTGCTAAGAGAACCCAAGGGTAAGCTGAATTTTTTAACTATTATTGAATGCGAACAAAATATTGGTTTGGACAAAGTTTTAAAATTTTCATAATTCGTTTTTATAGTACTTTTAAACACTTGTCAACTGATGTCTATTCAAGAGATAAATCACATTGGAGTGTTTTTGGTAAGCCATAAAGTCTAGATATCTTTGAATGATATTATATTAATTTTAACTTTTTTCATTGACTGAAGTTTTGTCATTGATTTCATGTTCAATATTTTTTCATAAATATTACTAAATTTTTTTTCCCTAACCACTAGCAGCCATAATCAAATTTGACAAGTATTTCAAAGATTAGAGACTGAAATAGGTAGGCGTGGGAGAGTAATACCCACAACTATTATGGGTTTGATTTTTGCATAATTGTTTCAGATCTAGTCGCTGTTTTTATGGCTTATGGCTAGTCGGTGATCAGCTCACAATCTGATTTCTGGCGGGAATGTACTCATGCCCTGACCTATTTCCAGGCCATTTGGAGTTCAGCCATGCAGGCGTCATAGAGCACATGTGACTTGTCATATCCAATCACGTTCCAGAAACCAATCATTTAATTTTGGAGCGGTTTTGTACAGAATTGAAAAGTTCTTTAAAATCTGATTTTAATAGGATTTATCTATAAACGTATTTTACTTGTTTTGTGCTTCCCTTATTGGCCATAGGATATAAAATTTTATATCCTATAACGTGTCTACAAATCAAAACAGCACACAATAATGATCTGTATTTCTATTTCTTTTCTATTGGTTAACAATTTAACATAAGCTTATGTTAATTAAATTGTTTCTGTTAAGTTTTAACAATTTAAAAAATCTTTATATATATTTGTCGATTATGGGCCAGTGGTTGTTCTGTTTCTGAATCGTGGCAACAGAAAAGTTAGCCAGCATTTAGGATGTCTGGGTAACCTAGTCTAAGATAGCACTGCCCACCATGATGGACAAGGATACAAAACTGTTGATACTAATTGATTGCAGTCACATCATTTTATTTTTGGAACTTCCGTACAGAAATAATCTAACAGCTGCAAAAATGAAAACATTCTTTTGAATGATGTTCACACTCGAAAACAGCATTCCATTAACCGTTTAGCTTTACGTTTTTCGATTCTTGAAACTGAAGTCTTTAATAAACGATCTCTTATCGTGAACAGCAACTGGATGAATTTAAATTGCACTGAAAAAACTAAGTAGTAATTTATTTTTAAATATTGAATATGCACTTTTTGCGGTCAAATCTGAATGTTTAAGCACCAACTCTCAATAAGAATTGTTTTGAATTTTATTGAATTATTATTTGGTAAGGTTAGGGACGAATTATTGCGTATTTTAGTTGATAGTTTTTTGGGGTTTTTTTTTTTTTTTTTTTTTTTTTTTTAAAATAACATCTTCATAATTTTTTTCTTTGCTTATCTGTAGTGTAAAAAATTCAAACCCCGCGACAATTTTAAATTTCATACGATTAATGTGGTCTCACAAAAATATTTCCGGTTTTCTATTCAACATAAACTTTTATTCATTAATGAATAACTTTTTTTTTTTTGTGCTTTCACTATCGAAAATCCGTACGCAGTCAAACGAAATGTTTTTTTACCTGGTAAAAAGTAAAACTTTTTTTTTTTTTTAGATCTTTGATTTAACTAATTATGTAAGTAAAAAATTTCAATATAAAAGAAAAGCCAAAAACTTGAACGAATGAAATGGTGGCGATTCACGGCAAATTTAAATTATTGAATTTTGATTTGTTAGTACCTTCTACAACAGAAGGAAGAGTAACATTTTGTTTTATTAAAAAAAAAAAAAGAAAAGTAAAGTAACAAATGTTGTCCAGAACATGCAATCATATCAAATCACTCACCTTTGAAATGGATAGGGATCTGCAAATTTTTACCAGTAACAACGTAATCCTGAACTTTCCGTTCCCATTGCATCTTTCGAGCAATAACTAGTTTTCTTCGCCGGATCTCAAAGACTTGCAAAGGAACTGCACAGCCTAAAGCACTGTTAGCCTCGGTTTCCGACACAAAAGAGTTTAAATATGGTAAATGTTTATGCAAGTTACCCTGAACTAGTCGCACCCAAAATGGTAATTTATGTTTGGCAAGATGGCCTTTCATAGACATGGGTTTGTTTGTGGTGTCTCTACGTACCCGGTGGTTAGTAGAGGAAGCGGATTGCTGCTGCATCATTGTCGAAAAGGATGAAGAACTTGAAACCTGTTCAGGTGACTTGAGGACAATTGTTGAGGTAGAGGAGGTAACAGAAGATGTAGAGTGTTTTGAGGCCCTTACAGTCACAGCCATAACAGTAACACTTTTGCTGTTGTAGGAATCTTTTAAGGTCTCAGAAAATATTAAAAAGCTAAGAACTTTTCCACGGTCTAGACTTTAAAAAAATCAGCAAACTAACACGAATAAGAGTTCGATTGCTACAATATTGAGAAATAGTTGTAACGAGAAAGCGGAAGACACTTTGAAAGTGTGTTCAAATAAATTACAAAACTTAGAACTAAGGGTTGGCTATTCATAACTATTAAACATATGGTGTACTTTTTTTAAAATTATTGCTGAAACAAAGTTTCTTCTTCCTTTGAAGGAAAAGAATGTAACCTGAAAGATATTTCCGTCATACAAGGGGTTTAAAAACTAAAAGTTTCACCTCACATGCAGCTATCAATCAATTGTTCCTCTTTCCCTGTTGGACACCTAAGTTCTTTCTCTTGTAAAAAAAAAAAAAACTGGAAGAGCTTAAAAGTAAAACTTTTCATCACTTTCTGAGTTTATTTTTTCTTCTCCCGAAATATGAAATCATTCTTAAATCTTAATCTTATGTTGTCGTCTTCCATTATCAAATAATTACGAACAAGAAGTTCGCATTAATCATTAATAAATTATTTTGAACTGTTTTTTTTTTTTTAAACTGTTTGATCCATTCCTAAAAAACAACTCCAAGACGCGGTTTGTAAAGATATTATTTGGTGGGTGGGCGTATTGCATACCAAACAATTTGATTTTTTTAACGCTTGAAACAAAAAGTTATCCTTTAGTTTTACTTTTGTGTACTAGTTTTTTTTAGTGACGACGAGACTGTCGAAGCAAGTAGGTTTCCAAAGAAAAATTGTGCGTTGTCAGTTAAAAGTAGTAGTCCAAATAGAGATCCAGTCCGAAAAGACGAAAATAGGTTGAAATGAAATGAGTATGAAAAACTACTTCTCTTAGCCTTGTTTTTGTTTATCAAAGAAACCAAGAGAAGAGAAAAATTGTTCGTATATACAAGAGAAAACAAAACTCGGCGCAGTCAACAGGTTCTCTCCGCAGCAGGTAATAAAAAGAAATAAAACTAAAGTTTTAAATTATTTAAATTAAAACTTAAAAACTAATTATGAACAAACTTAGTCTAAAAAAGTAGCTAAGCAGACGTGAAAGTGTCATTTTTAGTAAGCTAGTTTTAATTACCTGAAGAAAAAAAATTGCAATTTTTTTTTCCAGGTAAGGCGTACTGACACTGTTGTTGTGGAGGTATCTGCTGTGGTCACGTGATTGGTATATCTACCTGCAAATCAATCTCTCTCTCTCTCTCTCGTTGCGGTAGCTGTAAGCTTTACAGTGTAAAGTAAGGGTAGAAAAAGTTTTGATTAGGCCTGCTAAGGTGTTCAGTCGACGGTGTGTAGGTAGGATCCCCCACCCTATCAAGGTTTTTTTTGACAATTTGTTTCCGGTTTCCTTTTGTCGACCTTGTATAGGTACAGTACACACAGAGAAATGAACAAAAATAAAATGCAAATATTAGAAAAATGCTGAAGTTCATTTGACAAAAAATAAAAATCATTCAAATTTTAAACTTTAAATGAAAACAACTAATTAATAATTTGCGTGACATAGCAGTGTGATGGTCAATCACTGGTCGAGCTATAGGTTAAAAACCGAAAAGGAAGAGAGGAGAAGTAATATTTTTAAAATACTAGGACAGACTGACAGAGAAAAATAGACATGTTGTTATTGATTAAAAATAGCAACGAAGTGAAACGGCAAACATCCGTAAGTACGAGTTTTGAAGTGACTAGACTAGAGATGAACAAATTTAGATTGCAATACACTACAGGAAAGAAGGTGAAAGGAAAGCTACAATATCCTTCATCTTATAAAAATAAAAGGGAAAACTGGGAATGTTTGCTGAACGAATGTTTTTAAGAGGTAGAGGGGGAGTGCTGTTTTATTTAAATTAATATTCACCACTCCAGCAAAATCTGCCGTTTTGATCAAAATCAAGACTCATTGGAAATTACCGTCATATCAGTCGCTCTCGTGGAATAAAAACAAAATAAAAATATAACTTTAAGCAATTCCTTTGTTATTGTAGTTAAGTTAAGTATACAAAAAAATGTTCTACGCCGCACTCGTTGCAAAGGGAATTACTTGACATGGGTTTGTGTACTTACTAGCTAGCATTTTTGAGTTGATCGAATACGATTTATTTGCAAATTTCCGTATATAAAGTCGATGTTTTTATTTATTTATCTAATCGAAACAGCGACTGGTTGAATTTTTTGTTACTTGTGATGTGTTTTCTACTACAACCAGACACTTTTTTAAAGTTAAAATTTTATTTCCGATTTATTTTGGTATTTTTTCTCCTGCAAAAATGTTGATGATACTTATTTTTTATTTTTTTATTCTGCAATTTTTCAATCTCACCTCTAGGTAGGGATCTATGTGACGGTTTCTAGTGCATCAGAATTTGTGAGCTCAAGTATAAATGTCCCATAGTTTCTTCAGTTATTGGCGGAGGTAAGTCATTGTTTCCCATTTGAATGTTCTGATCTGTCAACAATCAACATTTTCACTGAATATACGCTCATTGCAAGTTCGACGACTACAAAAAAATACTCGTGACAATTCCCCCATTGCATCGTTAAATATTTGAGTTTAACATCTTTAACAAAATATAGCAATAACATGCATTTTTTTATTTAAAGAAGTATGAACGTACAAACGAAAAGATTTAAAAATGTATTTTCCTTCCATAATAAAATAAAATGTATGGGAAACAATAAACATTTTGTCTTCTCTTACATTTTTGTGGTCCACTTTAATTATTTTAAACTACAAAAGAAACTCATCAAAAATGTCAATATTAAGAATTTTGTTTTTCTTTATATTTTTCTTCATAACAATGAACATATATTGATTGATTATAAAATTTATTTTTTTGCGAATCCAACAATGTTTGTTCTTTCTAAATATATTAAAATAAAATATTTAATTATATTGTCCTTTGTAAATATATATATAACTTTTTCTACTGCGAAATTAATAAAAAAAATACCATTTATTAAGAATTTTTGACTTAAAGTTAATACTAGTTAAAAAGAAAATTAACAAATTATACCATAAAAGACTTCTGACTATTAAGATGCAAAGCAATTAAGAACACTTTAAAACTACATTAATTTTTTTTTTACATGTTGAATAAATGTTTTTAATCGTCTAGGTGTTTTTTGTTTTTTGTTTTTTTTGTACACGTTCTTTTGAGAGAAGCGTATTTTTATGAGGGTCAGACACTGTTATCGGGTTATCTCCTCTTCGTTTTGTAACCCGTCAACAGGGGTCTCTCTCTCCCGGGAGTATAAATACTGGTTGACCTTTCGCCTCTTTCTCTCTTTTCTCCGCTTACGCGCACGTGCGAGAACTATCTCGATTTCGGCCGCGGGCCGAAACCTCGCACGTGGGGCGAGGTACAAAACTTTCTCCTAACATATCCAATATGTGAACTCTAATACACAACCAGCGTTTCCCATGTTCAGGGTACACGCTAAAAACAAAATTCACCCGTACGGACATTTCAATTCAACACACACACACAATAACTTTCCATACAGACACTAACGTTTTATTCATGTTTTAAATGACGTATTTGTAATTCGTGTATCAATCTGCTACACCTCGCTATCCTGACAATCAGCAGCCGACATTGACATTTCACTGATTTTCCGACAACTCTGTAAGACACCCTATATACTAAACAAATACACGTTGTTCAAAAAATAATCGTCGTTATTCCTTTCCTTTCGAAAACAAACGCTTATTATAACAATCTCATCCCCCAATCTATGATAGGGAGCCATCACTCTACAACTCAATTTTTATTCATATAAAATACACATTTTATTGTAACCTAATTATATACAATAACGGATCATATGCAATATAGGTGAACAATTCAACTAGAAAAATTGAAAATAAATACAATGTATCTAAATACAAATTAGAAACATGCCATAAATAAATCAACAATGTTCTGTGGCAATTTTTAACATCAACTTGAGATTTTCTTGTTAAAATGTTAAATAATTTTAACACATCCAACATTATGGATAAAAATTAGTCAATTTTATATTGTATTTTAGATCTAGTGTAACAATATTTAGCATGACCGAACGGAAGAAATTGCATTAGTTTATACTATTGATTATTAGAGACCAAACGGAAGAAAATTATATTAGGTAATGTTTTATTCTGTTTCCAATATGAGCAGAGAAAAAAAAAACGATATTTTTTTTACTGAAGGGAGTTATAATTGAACCGGAATTAGGTGCAGGTAAAATTATCACAAGAGTCATGGTATTCTCAAAGTAAAACAGTCATATCGGATGAGGTTGTGGGGTCAATCAACTGTTGACGACAGCTATGAAACAGGACTGGTAAGATAGAAAAAATACATTTATTGTTTAATCGAGGAGAAAGTATTTTCCGGCGGAGGATTGTAAACCAAAGGAAAAAAAATGTGTCAACACAGAACAATGGATGCCCTCTGACCCCCAACGGAATGAGTTGGAAGTGAATTTTGTTAACAGGTTTTAAACAGACCAGGTAGTTTGGAAATTCTAAATTTGAACAAAGCCAAAACGCATGTATAAAGTGTGTCATAAGGAAATGGCTTATTCGGTTATCTATGACAGGTTCAAAGGTGAAATATGAAAAAAAACTGAATTTTCCTGAGAAACTAAATTGGTATTTTGGAAAGAAAGAAGGGACATGGTAAACGAGTGACGTCATGAAGTCGACACTAACCCATTGGCTGTGTCACGAGGGAAGAAGACGAAAAGAATGATGTCATAGAGATAACGCTATCTCATTGGCTGTGTCACGAGGGAAGAAGACAGAAAGAAATGAAGCCGTAATTTCATTGGCCGACAAGACCAAGGCCCAGGAGGGGCCGGGAAAAGAAAAAAAGAAAAGAGAGAACTGAAGCTGTGATTTCATTGGCTAACAAGGGTCTGAGATGAGGTTCGCATAGACACCCCAATGACCGTCGTCCCCATCCCAGTAAAGAATGGACAAGCATAAATACAGAGCCCCAAGGGGGTAACGAAGAAGGCAGTTGCAGTACAGTTGAGTTGCAGCTCAGTTAGAGTCGGAGAATAGCCGACAGGAATGAAGAAATACCGCCAACCTCCGCAACAATCAGAGACAGTCTTCGTCAATTTCTGTGAGGCTTCGGTGTGAAGACAAACAAAGACACTTAGAATTGCCACCAACCAAGAACTCCGACCGGAATGAAGAAATACCGCCAACCAGAAAACTTGAAAATCACCCCTTAAAGTAATTAGTCGAGACTTCCGTTCCGTAGTCAGCCAATTAGGAACAGAGGTTGGGAAGAAGACAATTGGTGATTGTACTCCGAATTCTTCTGTATATAAAGACTTTCTTTTCTACAACTTACTCAGACGTTGTTCTATTTATATTTGGTGCCGCTTCGTTTACCCAATCGTGCGTCCGCGTCCGGATTGGTTCGACTTGGCGGAAAGACACCTAGCAAAAACCCACGTGGCTTCCTTGAGATCAAATACACAGCGTGGGCAAGGGAGTTCACTGCGGGTGCAGTCGACTCAGAGACCGGCTTCTAGCTACCTGCCTCCTCGACGAAAAATTCGTTCCGAGACGAGAGACCTTCGTGGTCTGGTTCTCGGAAGGCCGATCCAGCGCCGTGGGACGGTCACACTAGTAAACATAGTATAAAATTGATTAATTCAAAACAAATTCATTAAAATCTGTGAAAATCAATTGTAACGTATATAAATATAGGTAGAAAAAAGCAAATGTTGATAAGATAGCGAGGATCACAAAGCACTGTTCGGGCCCCAATCAGGATTGACCCTCACACTCTGTCCGAGGATGGGGCGGTAGTACGCACATGGCTTGCCTACCAGTATTATTGACCAATCTAGTAGTAAATGAATTTGTAATATTCGTCTTTATTTTCCATTTACAACCAT
This sequence comes from Acanthosepion esculentum, assembly GCA_964036315.1. Taxonomy (NCBI): domain Eukaryota; kingdom Metazoa; phylum Mollusca; class Cephalopoda; order Sepiida; family Sepiidae; genus Acanthosepion; species Acanthosepion esculentum. The sequence continues at coordinate 91,291,951 of OZ038476.1, forward strand.
GTTTCGTAACCTAAAATATAATTAGTCAAACCTCTCATCAACGGACTAATAGTGGGGAGGGGTGGTCCGTTAAGGCCAATTGTCCGCAGATTGAGAAGGGTTATGATCATAATGTAAATACTATAAACTTGTATATATGGCATAAATAAATATATATTTCATATATTAATCAAAATAACAAAAATAATAGATTTCTCATAGCTACTTTCTCATGCACGCTCTAATGTATTGTACTTTATATACTGTACACTCATCTTTGTTTACAATTGAAAGGCCCGCCATCGACGCTAGGCGTTCACTTTGAGAACTAATACGACTGGTTCCGCTAAGCCCGCATATTTTGAAATACATCGCTGACGATTTTGAAGTTTTTTCCTCCAGATTTTGTCCGTTGCATCCGAAGTCCGTTGATGGGGGGGGCGTAGATGATAGGTTTGTCTGTATATACTTTTACCTTTAAAATATTCTAATGATTTTTTTCACAAGGTGAGTAATAGTAATTATAAGGAAAATTGTATGATTACTTATACAACATACTGAAATAAAGAAAAGTGTGTGGTAGTAGACAATCATAATGGACGAGTTTTCATCAAAATTGGCTTGTAGTCATGTTGCTATTGATAGCCTGTAATTTGAAATGGAAAAACTGCATTGCTATTTTATGTGGATAACTAATAACTAGTGTAGAATGTTCCACTGCTTGAAGTAATTAATATGTTGCCACTTTGTTGTGAGTGAATAGTTACTGTTATGAGAACAGTGAAATTGTCTTGTGTGAGAAAAATTAACCTCATGGATCAGTGTGAAAAACCTATTGACAATATTTAGTAATTGTCGCTTCTGTGTTGGGTTGTTTGAGTAAGTAGTGAAAAGTGTATGATGTGAGGGAGACTATTAACCTTAGAAGTCATTACTATTGACGTTCACAAGTGATCCCTGATCTGCACAAAATCCTGCAAAAAATGCAAGTACGAGTTTATAAGTCTTAAGAGACATACGTGAACATTTGTTTATGAATAGTACACTAAAATGGTAATATTTACTGTCAGTCGACCCATGCAAGAAGTGGCGTCTAGGATGCATTGTGGTGATCCCTTAAAATACTAACCAGGTAATCTGAGAGTGGTGCTATATACCTTTTTTGCAGATGAACAGTCCAGGTCATTCTTTGTTGCCGTTATACAGAGGTCAAGTGGTACGCTAATTCCTTTTGACTTTCAACACCGATTCCAAGCTGTCCCGTCACCATGCCGTTTGCCTCGTGCTGATAGTAAGTGTGAATTTTCTCTCTACCAAGTAACTTCAAGAGTTGGAGAAATAGATCCGATTTAAAGTGAAATGCTTCTGAGTAATGACAACAGAAACGCCAGAGATTTTTATTTCCGTTTTCTTTTTTTCGCTATTTGTACACCCGTAAATATAATTTTCTCTTTCTCTTCTTTTGTGATATATGTTCCTCTTTATATAAATATATGTATAAAAATTTTCCACTTGTTGAGTTCATCTATTTTGAAAATGTTCAATCTTCGTTACAACGTTCAAACAATCGCACCCACTACATAGGTAGGGCCTTGAAAAAGGAATAACATATTCCCTACCCTAGATTTTGGAATATCTAGTCATTGAAAGGGAAACATAGGGGAAGCAGCAGTTTGTCTTCATGATCTCAAGTCCAGTACAAAGAGAAACGTGATGCATCTATGCTATGTGGCAGTCAGCCCGCATATGAGAAATATATTTTTTTCTTTTAAATGATTGCTATTGGTGTTTTGTTTGCACGGGAAATATTTATAGTGTCCTTCTACTAATCCTTCTTATAACTGCCTTCTTCTGTAGACATCATGTGTAATGAACTTCACTGTTTGGCGGATAAATAGCTCCTAGTTTATATTATAGTTTTTTAATTAATTTCTTGTTGCTGCTTGTTTTTACTGTTTTTGTTCTGTTTTGACCGAAAACGTGACCTTAATTGCCTGCATTGATGAGATGATATACTCTATTATATTCTTTGTTCTTGTCTTTGTGGAATGTATAGGGTATAAACTCCTATATTTTACAGCCAATAGGTGAATTACAAACAAGTAAGAGACAAATAAATCTTACTAAATTCAGTAAATATGAAAAAATTTTTACAATTCTGTACAAACACGGCTCCAATTTAAATAAGTGGTTTCTGGGACCTGGTTGGATAGGACAAGTCACGTGATGTGCTGTCTACGACTTCCGCGCGGTTGAACTGGAAACGATGATACGGACCCAAAGCAATAAAAACGGCTCGTCAGCAACAGCGACATGTCAGTGAAGGACAGTCGGCGAAAGGTAGTCAGCGAACCAGACCAACCTCGCTCAACAACATAGACACACGTACCATGGCAATGCGTATATCAACGATGATCTTTCTACATACAACGCTAGGACGAAAGTAAGTTTTGTCCCCTCTATTTGTTCACTATGTTTTAAAATTACTGCTATCGCACGCAATCAGTCAGTGGTCACATACATGTTTCATTAACGTGTGCTTCACACACACACACACACACTCACACATTGGCGTATCATACAACTTGATTTCCTCACTTGCAACAAAAACACTTCGGAACTTTGCAGACTCACTTGCGACGAATCATTTCGAACTATTGGTCTCTTCATGGCCACGCACAAAGAACATTGATATTTTAATATGTAAATACATGTATTTGTCTGTATAAATGTTACTGTCATAGTTAACTTGGTTTTCTTCCTTTTCTGCGAAGATCATTTTTTCGCGTTGTTTATAATTTTGTGTTATATTTGTGGACACGACACTCAGATTTTATTTTCCTCCTAAAATCCGGGTATACTGGCCCCACAGGTGGTATAAGCTATTTATCCAACAATTTTTTGATCAGCAGTGTAGCTTGAACCTTATCGATAACGGAGTTAATAGCGGTTTCAGTCTTATTTAAATTTATTTTCTTAATGTAGTACTATCATATAGTAAATCATTTCTGCAGTCGATAGTAAGGGCAAAGTTATTCAAGGAATCAAATCCCCACGTGGATTTATGACTTCCGCGATCATAAATTTCCATTGGAATGATCTTCGAAGGCGTAGAAGATTTTATTTCCTATTCCGTTTTCCATGACAATGTATATAGGTTCGCTTCTAGGTGACGAAATAGAAATAGGTATTGTTTCGAAAATAACTCCATACACCATTGATGGTGGTAAAATAAAAAATACCTTCTCCAGTGTCAGATATAAATTCTATTTAGTCTTTCTTATTTATATCTAATAGGGGTCGGAGCCGCAGGAACTGTCACAGTTCGCTCTAATAAATGTCTGTTCGTTATTCACAAGTTTGTGTTGTCTTGGTGATGGTAAAATTTCCAGTTTTCTCGGCCACCTATACCAAAGCTTACATGTTACATAATATACATGTGAACTCTTCAAATATTCAATCTCTGTTTGATGTTTGTATGGTATCAAACTCAGTGGCAATGGGTTATTTCTACTGGTATAATTTCATCTTTGTAGTTGTTGTTGTTACTTTGGTGTTCGGAATGTCTGTGAATTAGACTGAGTGTGTTGTATATACCTATGCCATATTGAGAATGTTTGAGTAGCAGTGGTATTCATTTATGTGCTAGTTTACTTAGTTGTGTAGATGTAAAGGTCTTTTGGGGATGTTATTGCCCATGCAATCGTTACAGATGTAGTGAATCACATCCAGAGCCTTAACCAGATGTGAACATTCTCACAGCGGTGGCCGAAATGACCAAGAAGCAGTCAGTATGTAGCAGGCTCCATACATCACTTTCCGTTGAAGTATATATAAAATCATAATTCAACATATTTTTCAACCAACCACAATTATTTCATGAGATTTTGTTTCTGATTCATCTGGAACAGATAAATTCAGTAGTGGAAAACCAACTTGAGAAATGCTACATTTCAAATAACTATGTCGCCAAAGACCCTATTATATCAATTTTACTTTCTCTCATTTACCTAATAACGAGTACTTAAATTTTCCCCGTCAACATTCCAGTAATAACAAACATAAATGCATACGTGTACACAAATACATATGTGACAGAGAGAGAGAGAGAGTCTGGGAAACACACACACACACGTATATTTTTTTTATTGAAATTGGAGTAGATCTGAGTAGCGAAATTAAATCAGAACATTTTGTTTATTGATGGGAACTCTGATATAGGGCAGAAGTTGTGCCCATTGGATTTGGGTCATTAGAAGACAATGGAAATGGTCAAAATAATTTTTATCGGTTAAAACTGGGATTAGAGCTGAGTAAGCCAGAAGAACCTTTAGAATTCACATGATTTTTGGTTGAAGCAGCCAGAACCTCGGTTATGACCAGTCAGGTTTTTCTATATAAACGCGTAGTTATGCTGTAAAAGTGGCAGACAGAAGAGAGAGACGGGAGTTGGCGAGACTGGAGAAGAGAATTAGCCCAGGCAAGAGTTGGGCTGGAGACAGTGGTGAGTCGAGTTGGAGACTCGAGGAAGAGAGGAAGAACGCCAGCGATTGGAACGAAGCGTCCGCTAACATGTACTGTTGATATAAATACCGCCGCTTCTGATACCACGAATGTTACTACTACTGTTACTACTACTGAGGAGGAATGCCACCATAAACTTTAAGCCCCGCACAGAAATCTTATCCCTTTATCGCAAGAGTCGTATATCGTTCTGAGACGATTTAACAAGTTAATCACAATACACTCCCTCTCTCTCTCTTTAGAATCCAGTGTATGAGCTTTTACGTCAAATACTTTTCTTTTCTGTAACCCGTTTCTTTTTTATACTATTCTTTTCTGCTATATAAAAGACATTAACAATTCAACCATTGAATAGTTGTTTGTCCGCCTTTCTGCAGATATTGGTTTTTTTTTTTTTGCTGCATTCTAAATTTCTTAGCACAGGCTCTCCAGCCGTGTCTACATCTTCAGTCGACCGTGAATGGATAAACATGACGTCTGCTTTCTGGATCAAACAAATCACGACGTGGGCAGGAAGCAGGATTAAACCAGTGGACCGGCCGAATAATCTACGGATGCCCAGGGAACCTACGGCCACTCCCTTAAGTTCGGTTAGGGCCGAGTAGACACCTCAACCTCAGGTAAGTCACTTTTTGGTTTCCTTTGTTCACTCATTGCACTTAGATCTGCCAGTAATATTGTTGATCTTGTTTTGACTTTGCCGACGTTGTACGCAGTTCAAGCGCCACTACCGTGTTAAGTATTTTTCCTTTCGTTCTGTCGTTGGTCTCTCTTCTCGTGAGAAAATGGTAGTTGACAAGACGCTAGGATAAGCGTAGCAGGATCAGACGCCACAGATGACCTTGGGGACGTTGGAATCCCGAAATATCGATGGGTTTCAGGAGGCTAATAGATACCATGAAACTACATACTTATAAAGGAAACCCTGCGGATCTGCACGAATGGAAGAAGCAGATAATCTATGGCCACTCGGACCAAGAAATGGTGCTCCTAGTTTACGACTCCGCAGCGGGGTAGGTGTCAAAGTTCATAGTGGGGGTGGTACAAAGAAAACCCGGCCCTGACGTGGACCAAGCTTAAATCCGCTCTGGTCCGGCAATACGCAAGTGAGCGTACGGCCATTGAGGCAGTCAGGAAATTATTCTGGCTGCAGCAACAAGGAGAAACTAATGAGGAATTGGGGGAAAGAATCGCGGGGCTAGCGGCGTTATGTTTTTCCGGGACAGTGGTCTTATACCGGCCTTGTTGGCCGATGTGTATGTGGACGCGCTGAGTGACAGGGACCTAGAAGGCGATGTTCTGAAGGGGGGACCGGTCAGCCTGGCCGCAGCCATAGAGACGGCTCGGACAAGCGAACGACTCTGGGATAGAATAAGAGGGGGTGTAGGTAGGAACACCGGGGGTGGGGGGTGTCCAAATTAGTGATGAAAAAGAAGGACCGGGAGCGGATCCAGATACAGGACAGGAAAAAAGAGGTGGAAGAGGAATGGAAGGCTGAGGCAGTTCCCAATATGAGAGCCTGGGATCTACGTTATGGGTTTCACAAGCCCACACCGGGTCGATATGGGTTGGTGTGCTGGACTTGCAAGTATGGTGGGTATAGGGCCCGCGACTGTCCGACAAACTATGGAGGCGACCCAAGGTTTTTGGGACCGGACTGCACGACTTGTGGCGAGTTCGGGCACAAGGCTCGGTGGTGTACGGCAGAGGGAGACCGCAAACTGGGGATAAAGCGCATTAATACGCTGGTGCACCCTACCGAGAAGGAAAAGGATCCGGGAAACGCCGATGGCTCACCCGTGAAAAAGGAAGAGGCAGGGTGGCCCCAGTGCAAGTAAGACTTCTGAGATGCTAAACATGTGGTGTGGTCGGGCACTTTTCGGCAAGTTGTAAGAAGCGAATGAGTTGGCGCTGTGGAGGAGCGGGTTAACTGAGACGAACCCTAACTCGAATAGAGGGAAGAAATGGGTTGCTAGAAAAGAGAATCATCCGAGGTCTACCCAACCCAGGAGGGCCCCTAGACATAAATTGGAGCCCCTAGAAAAAGGTGAACTCCTGTCACCGACTCTCACGTCTCGGTTGTCGAGAAAGCCAGAGGAAGGGAGAGAACATACGGAAAGGAGAAAAGCACAGGTACACCGTTTGCTGAAGGAAGGACCAGACTTCACCTGTAATGTGTTGCTGGGAAACAGGAAGGTGAAGGCCCTTGTCCATACTGGAGCTTCAGTGTCACTGGTTAGCTCCAAGGTTTTTAGACAGTTGGGACTGAAAACGAAGCTTAGTCCCGTCGATTTACTAATAAGTCAGGCTAATAGTAGCAGGATGAGGGTATGACGTAGCTACCTTTCCAGTTGGCAAGAACCAGAGGTAAACTTAAGGTTTATGTGGCACCTGACTTGTGTAGTGAGCTAATTTTGGGGAATGACTGGCTTAGGCAGAATAAGGCACAGATCCGTTTCGACCCCGCCACCCTAACATTGGACGGGGTAGGGATACTGTTGGGAGAGGATAATTATGAACAATTGCCAGTAGTGGCCCAGACAGATATAAAGCTTCCCCCTAGAACTACTGTATCTGGGAAGGGCAAGATTATAACAGAAGGAGTGCTGAACAGTGACCAGTACCAAGTGGTCCCTACTGATAGGTATGATAATAATGAAGGGGAAATAACCGTGTGTGATTCGTTGGTGAAGAGGTCGGGGACCGTTCCCTTACTGTTAACCAATACTGCCAATAAAACTATTAAAATAAAGCAGGGAGAGGGGCTGGCACGGGCGTTCCCAGTGAGAGAGGTCGAACAGGTGAGAGTATGGAATGAGAATAGGCCTGGGAATAAGACAGGTAGTGATGAAATAAGAGATGAAGATACAACAGCTCCTGAGCGTTATATGAGGAAATTGAGGGGATTGCTGAACGGTAATCGGGAGGTAATAACCATTACTGATAAGGAACTGGGACAGACCACAAACCCCTCAAATATTTGTTAGAGTGGACGAATAAGAAGATACAATAGTGGGAATTGAAGTTAAGTGGGTATAACTGCAGAATAGAATATTTGGCAGGGAAGGATAATACCTGTGCTGACTTGTTATCGAGGATTCCGAGGCAATTAGAGACCGAATCTGTCAGGTTGAAGCCGGGTGTGGATTATAAAGCATTCCAAATTAATGTGATCAATTCACAGGCGTTGAAGGAGAGACTCGGTTGGGAAGATCAGGAAACGAGTGAAACGGAGATTGTTTCCGACCCCCACTGGAAATATATTATTAGGCAAAACCAAGAGGACAGCGAGATAGCAACTATCAGGTCCAGGGTAGAGGCAGGGCGTGCCTCCAAATATATGGTGCACGATGGAGTGTTGTATTACCTTTCAGGAAGAGATGAGGAAGTAAGTTTAAAAATGGTGATACCTGACAAGTTGAGAGCTGAAATTCTAGACTAATGCCATAGGAGGTTAGGACACCTGGGAATTGATAAAACGTATGAATTAATAATGAGAAATTACTACTGGCCTAAGTTGTTTAATGATGTTGTGAACCATGTAAAAAATGCGTAACATGCCAAATACAGAGTCGAAGGAGTAGGGTTGCCCCAGTATTAGAAACGGATGTTCCGAATTATCCGTTTCAGAAAGTAAGCATGGATATTTCCGGGCCCTATAGGGAAACACAGAGAGGTAATCTTTACATAGTGAGTTTTGTGGACTGGCTGACGAATTGGCCTGAGGCATTTTCCATACTGGATAAGAAGCACGGTGTCGGATATAATACTGAGCGAAATATTCCCTAGTTATGGGGGCCCCGAACAGTTGGTTAGCGATAATGGATCGGAGAATGTGAATCAGATTATGAGAGAGACGTTGGGAGAATTAAACATACACCTCTCCATATCACCCCCAAAGTAGCACTAAGGTAGAGAGATTTCATAAGACCCTCGCTGAAGTGTTAGCTAAACTAACAGAGGATAATAGGGAAAATTGGGATATATTCGTAACCCAAGCGTTGGCAGCTGTGAGATTCTCAATGAACGAGACGACAAAAATTTCCTCTTATTACTTGATATATGGCAGGGATGTAGTCTTACCTATAGACAATCTGTTACGACCTAGGAGGAAGTATTTAGGAGAGGATCATCATCAAATAGTTTTAGAACAACAGCATAAAATTTTTACACGGGTCAGGAGGAGGACTCAAAGAGCCCAGAAAAGGCGAAACGATAGGGTAAATAAAAATAGAGAAGTTTCCTTCCAGATAGGTGATCCAGTGTATTATAAAATATACATGAAAGAAGGTAGGTTGAACCAGAGATGATACGAAAGGGTCGTGGAGCACACGGGTCTGGTTTCCTTTGTGATCTGGGACCAATTGACCGGACAGGTAAAGAGAGTGCATGCGAATGATATAAAGCTAGCTGAAATAGGAAAATGGAAAGGAGCCGAAACAAAAACTCAACAGAAAAGGCTGAGGAAAACTACGTTGGTAGAACCTAAAGGGTTAGAGACTGAGGGTGAAAGTGAAGGGAGTGAGGAGATTGAAATTAGCCCAACTACCCTTCGAAGGCTGAAGGAGGTAAGTCGGACCCCAGTGGGACATTCTGAGGAAGCAGGGTTTGAGCCTAACCTTAAAAGAAGAAGAACTGAGTGAATGGGAGGAAGAGGATGAAATCCCGTTAGCTCAATTGCAGAGTAAATTGCGAGTTGAAAAAGCACCTGGTGTTAATGAGGAATCACCACTAAAACAGCGATTGAGGGGAGCGGTGCAGCCCGAGCCCAAGGATTAAGTGAAACCAAGCGTGGTGGGTCGGTGCTTGAGGTATCGCTCTAAGATGTAACCACTCGCTAAAAACAATAACAGAATGATTGAGTGAGACGAATTATTCTCTCTATCACTTTGCAGACATGGACGAGAGGAGGCTCGTGATACTGACGATTCTAGTTGCGGTAGCTAATACCTGGGAACACAGTGAGAATACTGTATTTAATAACACCAGCGAAAGTGATTATAACTAGATCAAAGTGGTTGATAACTTTGGTGATAGACCTGCAGCCATATGATTATGGTTACTAGGTCAGTTGAAGACCGAAGTGGACAAACCAGATACAGCCAGGACCCAAGTCGACGGAGACTATCTACAGCCTCCGGAATACCACCGTACATTATACCCCTTAGCTCAGGAATCCCTAATACTTGAGAGACAATAGAAGTATATGAGTTACTATTTGAAAGGAATAAAGTTGTTACAGACCAGGCAAAAGAGAGCAGTATTACCTATAGTGGGAAAGGCATTAAGCGTGTTGTTTGGTACAGTCTCCGAAGGCGAAGTGAGAGTAATTAAGAGGAAATTAAAGGTGGTAGAACAGAGACAACAAACAATGGCTCAGTCGGTTAGAGAGAGAGCGTATCTATACTCAATGTTACTAGGCTGGAATTGGCTAAGAATAGAGGGAATGTCAATTGGTTGATTTCTCACCTACAGGTTTTTAGGAAAAGTGATAAATGTAACCACGCCTGTAACAGCTGAATTACACAAATTAGAGGGGTTTTTGCAAAGGTATTTTCAATTATTAGCTATACTGAGTAAGGTACGTCAAAAAGGTCACTCTTTAATGGTGTTGTTAGAGCATGTGAGAGCACAATTAGACATGCTGTCGCTGGGACACCTGTCTCCGAGTATAATAACTCCGGAACGATTAAGGGAAGTACTACTGGATATACAAGCCAAACTACCCTATCGTCTTAGATTACATTTAGACCCCCCTCAGCAGTTATGGAGGTATTATAGCGCCTTGTGGTGTACTACCTTCTTGGAAGATGACAGATTGCTAGTGATAGTGCCGGTTCCATTACGGGACATAGTACCTTTGAAATTTATCAGGTGATGAATCTTCCCCTTCCCTATCCAAAGCTAACGCCGAAGATAGAAGCGGTGGCTAGGTACAAGGTAGAGACGGAATTTGTTGCCCTAAACCTAGCCAGGACACAGTTTATGCTATTAACAAAGGGAGAAGCAGAAAAATGCAAGAATGATGCCTTAGGTACCTGTGGGTCTGTAAGTCCAATTTAAGTAATAGGTAGTCACAATCTGTGTACTAGATTTATTTAAGAAAAATAAGAAGGGAATTAGAGATCATTGTCAGGTAGAGGTGTTGGCTAGTGTAATGTTACCTAAAGCAACCAGTGTCTCTGACGGAATTTGGGCGGTGGCCACACAAGAAGTGATCGAATTATCTAAGGTGTATGAAGGGAAGTCCACCACTACTTTTGTAGAGCTACCCATTGGTTGTGGAGCTCATGGTCCATCTATCTCCTTACCCCCATACTACCAAGCAGAAGAGAAGTTTGAAGGGAATGAGGCTTTCTTAGAGCTGGTAGGAACAAATCCAGTGGATGGACGAGATTGTGGGAACCCATTGTAAGAGAGATTCCTAAGATATCGCTAGAAAAGATACCGGCGTTGTTGAAGCCAATCGATAAGACGGTTGAAGTCGGAGTTAGAAAGGATAGGTACGCCGAATTCGGGCTGAAGAGAGAATTTGGTTGCTATAATAACCTGGCCGACCGTTGTAGGAATTATACTAATGATAGCCGTGGCCTTGCTGGTTTGGTGGTGGTTGAAGAGGCGTGCGGTGTTGTCGACCGGGCAGAATAAACTGGCACGGGAGTGCATGAGTGAAGGAACGTGTCTATTTGTTGAGAATTTAGATTGTAACACCGTATCCTCACCCCACTAGACCGACGCACTCCACAAGACTGGCCGTTGGTCGGGTATAGTCCAGTATTACAGGTTCCCAGTATCAATTCGAAGCCACCCTCCAGCCACGTTGTGATTGTTTTGATCCTGGAGAGTAGTTATAAGATCGTAGAAACCCGGAAGCTCTCCGTTGCTCCACCTGCGAGTTCGTCGGGTGAGAACTGGGTTAACAGAAAAATAAATATAACCAAGTCGATTCGATTTTGAAAGGACAAAAGTTATATATATATATATATATATATATATGATGTGGATGACAATATATATATATATATATATATATATATATATATATATATATATATATATATATATATATCAAAGCAAATACACACAAAAATAATTCTTGTTGCACAAGGTTGAATCTTTCTTGTATTTGAACAATAACCAAACAAACAAATACTTCGAATAATTTCGGTAAAGGAGAAATATGGACTTCGTTTTAACCCTTTTTGGCCTGTTCTTAGAGCAACTACTACAACCTTCGATGTTCCCGTTCTCAGTAGAAATAATAATAATAATATTAGTAGTAGTAGTAGTAGTAGTAGTAGTAGTTGCAGAAGTAGCGATACTTAGATGTTAGCGGCAGTATTTCTCTTCTTCACCCTCAGCTTCAGCAACACACAGCGGACGCTTACTTTTTAATCTCTGATGTCTCTCCACTCAGTTCGACTGCATTCGAAGACAGACGAACCCAAAACTCTTCCCCTTCCGGTTGGCTCGCCTCTTTATTAAGAGAACCGACCTTACGTATCCCAGAGTGGTGACGTATCTGTTTTTCTAGTGCGAACGTACTGACATACTAGCAAAGTACAACTTCACTCCAAGAATAAACAATTTACTTTTTCATCGATTGGTTTCCAAGGTTCACAACAAGACGCTATTGTTTATTACCTCGCTATTAAGTATTCTGCTCTTTTATCTCTACAGAGATTCTTGTTTTAAAAATAAATTCTAGATCAAACATCCTTAAATTTAACATCGATTTTTATAGAGTCAAAAAGTTCCAAATTATTATTGTTTTAGTAATCTGATATCCTTTGTACACTTACAAAAAGATTGTATTTCGGGTTTTAAATGAACTTTCTGTAACATTTACATTTCAAAGTCTTTACAGTATATTAACATCTTGGTTATTCAAAAACGCCTCTTTCACTTGGTGTTTTCTGTTTTACAGCATATCCTCCTTTATTATCATTATTATTATTTTAGGGCTGATATCGCCGCTGACAAATATATTTTCATTGACGAAAACAAATTGGGGAATAATTTTTATCTATTGCTCGGAAAGTTAAAATGAGAAGTTGATCTGTTTTGTTTCTGCCAGACAGGTGGGCCCAGAAAAGGGAGCCAGAGAATTGCAATTAATGAGGAAAATAAACTACGACCTTTCTCCTACGCACTTTAAAAAATAGATTTATCACAAAAAGAGTTATGCCAGTCCTCATAAGTTGGCAGAGGTAGAATACCGAGAAGGAAGGAGGAAATGGCCGAGTTTAATCCCGCTTTTCCGGAGTAGAAATGCGATATGTAAAGTGAAGCAGGGTGGAGTTAAGAGAGGACCAATCACTGTGACTACTCCCAAGGTGGCTAATTCTCCAAATTTAAAAAGTTGATTAAAAAAGCAGAAATAGGGAAAAAAGAAAACCTTGATTGGAATTAATGAAAATTGGGGAATCACCGAATCCACAGAAGTCTTCGGCCCCACGAGAGGTTTGGGCCCAAGTGCATATAAGCATATGACATTGGGAAACTCGTAGACGTTCGGCTGAGATCCCGCATTGAGTCCCTCTAAAATCCACGTCAGCTGCCAAGGAGATTTCCTAATTCCAATACTTTGAACGCAGCCTCTTCAGAAGTTTAGACAAGACCCAGTTCGCAATAGAGATTGATGAGGAAAGGGTTAATTTTCGCCATAACAAGAGCTATATAAACCAATTGAATATTAACCACGTGTATTTTGATAGTTATCCAACATCGCTTGAAAACGGAGCATACACTTTAAATTTTAAGTTTAAGATTTAGGCTTTGGTTTCGAAACATGGTAAATTCTGTGTCGCGATGAATACATATATTTCAATAATAATTATAATATTATGCTCTACTGTCTATCGAACACAGTTTTCAAAAATAAAAGGTAAAGAACTCTGGATTATGAATCTGAGAGTTATTTTCTATTATATATATATATATATATATATATATATATATATATATATATATATATATATATATATATATATATATTTTAGAATTGGACATTGTCCGACAATTTGCTTAAATACTTGTATCTATAAAAAGAACGTTAAACATAATATAAACGTCTTTAAATATATATATATATATATATATATATATATATAAAATTAAAAGAAAGAACAGTCAGATTTATAATCCAGAGTTTTTAGCATTTATTTTTATTTTTAAAAAAAGACATCGATACGAAGTAGAGCATAAAATTAAAATTATATATATATATATATATATATATATATATATATATATGTATATATATATATATATATATATGTATATATATGTATATATATATATATATATATATGTATATATATGTATATATATATATATATATATATATGTATATATATATATATGTATGTATATATATGTATGTATATATATATGTATATATATGTATGTATATATATGTATATATATGTATGTATATATATGTATATATATGTATGTATATATATGTATATATATATATGTATGTATATATATGTATATATATATGTATATATATATGTATATATGTATGTATATATATGTATATATATATATATGTATATTTATATATGTATATATATAGATAAGTATATACATAGATATATATATATATCTATATATATAGATATGTACATATATAGATAAATATATGTATATATATATATATATATATATAGATAGATAGATAGATATGTATATGTATATATATATATGTATATATGTAGATATGTATATATATAGATATATATATGTATATATATATATAGATAAGTATATGTATATATATATATATATATATGTATATATGTATATATATAGGTATATATATGTATATATATATATAAGTATATATATTTCATTAAAAACGACTGACAAGGTGCTTTTATTTAGTTTTTTATATAATTTCTCGTGCGATCTAATAAAGTTTTTCTTTTCAGAGGATAAATTATATAAAAATTGTCCGAATGTTCTTTTCCGAGCGCTTTCGGCTATACATTTAGCCATTATCAAGGATTATATTTAAACTGTTAGAATTAGAAATAGTTTGTGTGTGTTTTTTTTATGAAGTGATTCATTTTTTTGTTTCAAAACACGGTCAAGATATTATGTCCATGTTCAAAGTTAATATTATTAAGGGTTGGTTTGTTTAATTTTATGAGTAAGGCTTCCATTATTTTTAGCCTTTTTTTGCAAGTGGATGATGCTATTATATTAGTGTTGTCAACAAGTATATTCCGAATAGTGTCCGGTAGGTCTCCATGAATATTTAAATGAGATCTAATTGAGCTATTGTCAGAAAGGTGTAGGGTTAATCTGCGTGTTAAACGATTTGTAGTGTGGCCTATATAATTATTCACGAAAGTTGATTCTTGAGGAATACAATTCCTTAATGGACATTTGAATTCGTAAATAATATTTGCTCTATTTAATTTTGTTGTAGGAGGTGAATTATTATTTTTAACTATAAGGTTACAAGTTTTAAATTTTTTATAATAAATAATTAATCTAATTTTTTTGCTATTATCAACTGGTGCTATGTATTTTTTTATAATGTTATTCATTCGGCATTCATCCTGTTTGTAGTTATCGTTCATCTGATTTTTATAAAAAATATTAATATTATTGTTTATGTTTCGATTCTCGCCGTTGCTATTAGTTACTTTGGACAAGAAACGCCTAATGTGGAAATCCAACAATTGATTAGGAAATCCGTTATTAATCAGCGTTGGCTTTATATTTTTTAATTCATTAAAGAAAAGCGTGCGTGAAGATGAGTTCTCGTGCGCTCGCGTGAGGAAATTCTTAATAACACCTATTTTATATCTAAGAGGGCATTCGCTAGAGAAATTAAGATGACAAGAGTCTTTGCAAGTTGGTTTTTTATAAACAGAAGTTTTAAAAGTATTATTACTAAAATCGACG
>OZ038476.1:91324876-91334876 GCA_964036315.1 Acanthosepion esculentum
TTTTTTTTTTTTTTTTACCTTACGTTTGAGGAAGAATTCTGCACTGAAAATAACATTTAAATTATGAAAGAAAATCAAATTTTACAAGTAAAAATAAAACAGTAAAAAAAATACATTTTTTTAAATTGAGGTTTATTATTTCAGTCATGAAATATTTTTCTGAGAATATAAAAATTACATGAAACACCATTAATTGAAACGGGTTAACTTAATGAAATGAGATTTTATTTCTTTTTTATTAAGGCAGATTTTTTTCTATTTATTAATAATTATATGGCAGTAATATGAGTTTTATTTTATTTATTAATAAAATTAACATGCTAATAGCAGCTATGTTGGTTTTGTTTTGACTCGACAAGTATTTTTTAGTTTGAGTAGTAGCGAGCTAACTCCAGAAAATTTAAACTCCAAAAATCGTTTTAATTGATAATTTGTCGTGTGGATAATAATTCCAAAGTAATGTACAATGAATTTATGCATTCGATTTCAAACTTGAAAATTTGGGTGGACTTCCAAGGGCGTTTTTTTTTTTTGTAATTGTAAATAGTCGATATTTTCTTTTATCCCACTATTCGATTATATTTGAATAGAAAAAGAAAAAAATTGAAAATAATACGACGATATTCAGAAAACTTGACAAGCGTTGTTTTCTTGTTACAAAGCCATTTCTGAAGTAAAAAAAAACTTGCTTCTATCAAAGGAAACTACTCATGTGACATTATTTCAACAATGTGCATCCGTACTTTCGTTGTAGACGATTTTAAATACAATTTTGGAATATTAAAAATTATTTTTAAAATAATTATGGTTGTCAGATTTTAATAAGCTTTCAAATTTATGATCTTTAAAAAGTAGAGAACATAATATATCATTTCCATAAGGTTGCAGAAAGAACTTAATGTATAAATATATAACAACCTTTTGTCATATTGTGTATTTAAAATTGAAAAAAAAAAGAAAATTAATGTAAAAATTTATTGTTCATCAAAAAAATTTTTTTCTTTCAGATAATAATTACCTTCGTATATATTATTCAGAAAAGCCATTAAAAACTTTCTTAATTAAATATTGTCTTAGTTTTATTGGGTTTTGTATTTTTACAATTGAGGTAAAAGTTTGGACAATTTCGGACATTTTTTTAACAAAAAAATCGATGATTTAGATTTTTCAGAGTTTTGTGCATTTAATTAAAAAAAAAAATTGAGGTTGCAAATAAATTTTTTTTTGTGTTTTCATAAAATTAAGTTCGAGGGGGGTAACAGATATAAAAAAAAAATATTTATACCATGACTTTCAAAGAGACAAACATTTCTAAAATAAGTTCATTCATTTCTGAATAAGTTCTGAAGTTTTCATTAAAATCCAACAAGTAGTTAATTTTTACAAGAATTTCGAAATTAATGTGTCTTTCAACTGACAAAAAAACAACTAAAAAAAAACGCTAAAAAGGTCAAAATTGGACATACCTACTCTAAACCTTTGCTACGATATGGAAAAATACATTCGTAGACCGAAACTAAAGGATTATTTCTCAGACAACAAATCTACTTCTAATACAGACAACAGCGCTAACCAATCATGCTCCAAACTTTCTCCTACGAAGAATAACTCTCTATGGACTCCACCAAGCGGACGTAATCAACACTTGGACCAATATGCCAACAAAGCCAGACAACACATGGATAACTTCTTAAAAAAACAAAGGACATCAGATAAAAAAATACAACTTATCCAAAATAGAACACCAAGTCATCTATACTCTGACATACCTAGTTATATTAGAGACACTACTGACTTTCTCAACAAATTACAAAACATTAACTTAGTCCACCATGATACAATCCTAGTAACGATGGATGTTTCGTCCCTTTACACGAACATATCTGTCGCAGTTAGCTCCCCTTCATTTACTTAACCCTTCACCAGGGGTCTCTCTCTCCCGGGAGTATAAATACTGGTTGACCTTTCGCCTCTTTCTCTCTTTTTCTCTGCTTACGCGCACGTGTGAGCAACTATGTAGATTTCGGCCGCGGGCCGAAACCTCGCACGTGGGGCGAGGTACAAAAAACTTTCTCTAAAAATTTCCAATATGTGATCTCTCATGCACAACCAGCGTTTCCCATATTCTGGGAACACGCTAAAACAAAATTCACCGCGTACGGACATTCAACTATACTCAGCACACACAACTTTCCATACAGACACTGTAACATTTTATTCATGTCTTTAATGTATTGTAACTCGTGTTTTAACCTGTTTGTTAATAATATATATTGGTCTTGTTTGTTTCTTTTTGTTTTTGTATTTTTGTGTTTTGATGTCTGAAAACGCTGAGTCACCGGAACTTAATGGCGTTCGTTCAGTTTTCCCTGGTGACGCTTTCAGCCGTTTGAGTAGCCGGCAGTAACTTCCGGCCGGGTGCGATAAGGCCCCCTTTCTAGAAAATTGATCATGATCAATTAAAAAAAAAATGTAAGTCTTTAATTTGGATGGAAAATGAACTCTTCTGCCTGATTTTATTCGTACGACTGGTGTGGTTGTTTCAGCTTCCGTCGTTGATGGTAGGTTTGCGTCGGGAGGAGTTTCCTCTAACCAGGCTGGTTTGAGTCGGTCGATAGAGACTGTATCTTTGTCTTTGCTGTGCATGATCGTGACAAATTTCTCGGAGCGCTTCAGAACTTTAAAAGGACCTTGGTAGCTCTGTGTGAGTGTTTTTTTACGGCGTCGTTCCTGACAAAAACAAAATCGCAGCTATCCAGTTTCTGTGGTAAGTATGAGCTTGTGGTTTGTTGTGGGGGAGTATATGTGAGTTTGGCCATTCTGTGGCGCAGATCCTGCACAAAAGAACTTGGTGAGGTTGTGCACGAGTTCTGCGGAATGTGGAAATATTGTCCTGGTAAGGAGAGAGGTATGCCGAACACGAGCTCCGCTGTTGAACACCCTAAATCGGTTTTAAGGGTATTCCGCAAAGAGAGCATAGTCATGGGGAGGTTGTTGACCCAGTTATGTATGTCGAGTTTGGTTGATAAGGACGCCTTTAGGGATCGATGAAATCTTTCGACGAGGCCGTTTGCGCAAGGGTAGTAAGCAGTCGTTTTAATGTGCCTGACACCCAGAAGTTGAGAGAATTCTCGGAAAAGCGAGGACTGAAATTGTGGTCCCCGATCTGTAGTGAGAACTTGGGGTACGCCAAAGTTCGTAATCCAGTTGGCGAGGATAGCTTTAGAAACTGTGGTAGCGGAAATGTCCTTAATCGGCACAGCGACTGGCCATCTCGAAAAACGGTCTATGACTGTTAGAAAATATTGGTACCCCTGGAACATTGGCAGTGGCCCGACGAGGTCAACGTGGATGTGACCAAAACGTGCGTCGGGTGTGGCGAATGTTCCAACTGGTGATTTCGTGTGCCTCTGAATTTTGCATTTTTGACATTGTATGCAGGTTGAGACCCAATTCCTGATGTCTGATTTCATATTAGGCCACACGAATCGCTCGGCGATAAGCTTGACGGTTGCTCGCTTGCTCGGATGGGATAGATTGTGGAGATGGAGGAATACTTTCTTTCTGAGAGATGGAGGAATGTATGGTCTCGGAGTATCCAGCGCGGTGTCGCAGAAAAGGGTTTTATCACTGAACGGACACACATTCCTGCAGTTTCAACGAAGTCTCCTTGATGAGGTCGGGTATCGTCGTGTCGTCTTTTTGTTTGTCGGCTATCAGCTCTTGGCTCAAGATATCGTTATCCAGGGTACTGACGTCTGTTCTGGACAATGTGTCTGCGACGGTATTGTTTTTTCCTTTGACGTGTCTGATGTCCGTCGTAAACTGTGAAATGTAGTCGAGGTGACGTGTTTCACGGGATGTATACTTGTCTGCGCTGACATTCATCGCGTTGGTCAGCGGTTTGTGATCCGTGAAAATTGTGAAATGTCTGCCCTCCAGGAGATGTCGGAAATGACGGATGGACAGGTAGATAGCCAGGAGTTCTCGTAAGAAGGTGCTGTATCTTCTCTGGGCTGCGGAGAGTTTAGCTGAGAAAAAAGCTATCGGTTTTCTCTCAATATTCACTTTCTGCTCCACTACTGCTCCTATTCCAACGTCAGAAGCGTCTGTCGTGAGGAAGATCCTCGTTTCCGGGTCATTTTCAATGAATGAGAGTTTTGTGAATTTTATCAGTGCTATCTTTGCCGTTTCGAAAGCCCGCAAGGTTTCTCCTTCTGGTATAATTTGCTTGTTCTTTCGCTCTATGAGGTTTGTCAACGGGGAAAGAATTATCGAGCAGTTGGGGATGAACCTGGGGTAAAAATTTATTATACCGATAAACCGCCGAATTTGTTTTGTGGATGTGGGCGTAGGGAAATTTCTTATTGCGTCGATTTTCTCCGGTAACGGTGTGATTCCATTTGCGTCAATGTGATGACCTAAGAAATTCGCCTCAGATGCCCCGAACGTGCATTTGTCGATGTTCAGCCGGAGTCCATAATGTGCTAACCTTTGGAAGACGTCGTTTAGGTGTTGCCTGTGAACGTTCTCATCCGTGCTAGCTACCAGGATGTCATCGATGTAGGCATATGCGTACGTTAGGCCGCGCAGTACCTCGTCCATGAAGCGTTGAAAGGTTTGTGCTGCGTTCCTCAGGCCAAAGGGCATCTTGACATATTCAAAAAGGCCGAAGGGAGTGGTTACAGCGGTCTTTGGGATGTCCTCCGGAGATATGGGGATTTGGTGGTAAGCTTTCATGAGATCGATTTTTGAAAAGACGCGAGTGCCCTGTAACCCTGAGGCGAAATCATGTATATGAGGGACTGGATAGCGATCGGGTATGGTTGTAGCGTTCAGCCTTCTGTAGTCGACATATATCCTAAAGTCCGTGCTTCCAGGTTTAGGTACGAGATGTAGGGGAGTGGCGTATGGGCTATCGGAGGGTCGTATGAATCCGTCCTCCAGCATATTGTTGAATTCCTTTTTGGCGTATTCAAGCTTATGAGGAGGGAATCGTCGTGGGTGGGAAAATGTTGGCTGTCCACTGGTCTTTATATGGTGCTGCGTTTGGTGTTTTGCCAGACCGGTGCCCGCGAGTGGTTGAATGATATCTGGGTATCTATTCAAGATCTCGACGTATACTCGCCCGTGGCAAGTTGTTACACTGATTCCAGTAGTGTTGTGTCGGCAGAGGGTACCTTTAACCGAAATGTTGGTGGTGTTGTCCGATAAAGTCCTCGTGTTCATATGCACAGCGAGGTCATAGTGGGACAAGAAATCTGCTCCGAGTATTGGCGTTTTTACATCTGCCTGGGTGAAAGTCCAGGTAAAATCACGCCGCATGCCGATGTTAAGATTCAGTGTCTTCGTTCCATATGTCTCGATGGTCGAGCCTTTTGCCGCCTGGAGCTTTTACAGGGTCGCCTTTCGGTCTTGTTGTTCTCTGGGGGGTATCACCGCGCCAATATCCACTAAAAACTTTATGTGGTTTTGTCGGTCCCAAACGTAAAAAAGGCGGCTTCGGGTGTTTTTGCCGGCGAGTTCTGCCGCTCCTACCCGCCGGTTGTTTAGTTTCCCGAATTTGACTTGGATCCATATTTGCAGGGCGCCGAGCAGTGTTTTGCCCTGTCGCCGAATCTTTGGTGGTACCAGCATAATTCTGGGTCGATTCGTCGATCCCTGCTGGTACTCCGTGTTCTCCGTCGCCAATTGTTGGCCGTCGGTCTCGGGTCTCTTGGTTTGCGGGAGAGGAGTATACGGATGTCTTTTAGTTGCTGTTGCAGGTCAGTTACTGCTTTTTGTTTCTTTTTGTTTTTGTGTTTTGATGTCTGAAAACGCTGAGTCACCGGAACTTAATGGCGTTCGTTCAGTTTTCCGTGGTGACGCTGCTTACGCGCACGTGTGAGCAACCATGTCGATTTCGGCCGCGGGCCGAAACCTCGCACGTGGGGCGAGGTACAAAAAACTTTCTCTAAAAATTTCCAATATGTGAACTCTCATACACAATCAGCGTTTCCCATATTCTGGGAACACGCTAAAACAAAATTCACCCCGTACATATTTCGAAATCATTTTCAAATAAAAAGTCTCATTAGAGAATATGAGAAAATTCAAAAGAAAATATGCAAGACTATGTTGTCTTTAACATTCAATACTACATGTTTAAAAGAAAAGTTGCTGCCAAATTACACATATTTATATATATATATATATATATATATATATATTACACATGCTCTATCTCTGATATTGAGCACTTTATCCCATAAATATAGCACACTTTAAGACTATATTTCTTCATATTCAGCTCCTGAATATCAGTAGAGCACTTTCGCTACATTTATAACACAGTATGAACATAGAAAAATTTAGCCTCGACTACTCACTAAAAAACATACCCCTTCCATATATAAACTAAAATTATTTGAAAAAACAGAAAGTTTCATAAAAAGAATGAGATGGAAAGCCCACTTTTTAAACCAAAATCTTCACAATAATAATAATACACTCAAGGAAAAATACGGGTTCAAAACAAAAAAATGTCCCCCGCAACAAAAAGAATTAGATGACTTCGAGAAGGACTTAACTGACCTAGTTAGAAACATAAAATTCCATAAAAAACCAGATGCATTCCAAAAAAAGCTAAAAGAAGATATACCTAAAATAAACAGTCCAACAAATGTATTTATTGCAGCCGACAAAACAAGAAATTTATACAAACTAAGCCCTCCTACGCACAATAAATTACTAAAGAACAACATAACCAAAACATACAAAAAGGCACCCAAAACAATAGAACATGATATAAATAAAGAAGCTAAAGCAATCGCTCAAAAATTAGACCTAGATGACCGAATAAGTTGCATGAGCAAGACGCAAGCCTTTATCACACTAAAAGACCACAAAGAAAATTTCAAAACCAACCCTGCATGCAGACTCATAAACCCAGCCAAAAGCGAACTAGATAAAATAAGTAAAACAATACTAGAAAGAATTAATTCTGAACTTAGGAAGAAGTTAGGAGTATACCAGTGGAAAAACACAAAAGCAACCATTGACTGGTTCAATAGCATAAATAACAAACAAAATTGCCACTTCCTACAATTAGACATAAAAGAATTTTACCCATCCATAACAGAACGTACGTTAGATAAGGCCATCAACTTAGCTCAGGAACAAATAATAATAAAACCAAACGAAATCGACATCATTAAGCACTCCCGTAAATCATTATTATTTCACCATGAAGAAGCATGGATAAAGAAAGATGGGATATTTGACACTACAATGTGAAGCTTTGACGATGCAGAGACATGCGAAATTGTAGGTATTTACTTACTACACGAACTAAGCAAAATAATAGATAGAAATGACACAGGGCTCTACAGGGATGGCGGTCTCATAATCTTAAGAAACTGCAACAAACAAAACACAGATAAAACTAGAAAAGTAATAATTAAAATTTTCAAAAATAACGGATTCGAGATATATATAAAAACTAACCTAAACGAAGTAGATTTTCTAGATGTTACCTTCAACCCAAGAAAAGGCACACAAAAACCATACAGAAAACCGAATGATAAACCACAGTACATACACATATACTCCAACCACCCGCCTTCTATAATCAAACAGATACCAAAATCGATTAACCGCAGGCTTTCCGACAATTCTTCCGATGAATCTATATTTAACAAAGCTAAGAAAGACTACGAAACAGCCCTAAAAGATAGCGGATTCCCAGCAACACTCACATACTCACCACAGAACACAAAAAGACCAACAGGAAAAGAAATATCATATGGTTCAACCCACCGTACAGCAAAAACGTAAAAACAAACATAGGAAAAACATTCTTCAAACTTTTACACAAACACTTCCCGGAATCAAGCACCCTACACAAAATATTCAACAAAAACACAGTAAAAATCAGCTACAGCTGCACCGAGAACATGGCACAAATAATAAAAAGCACAACAGGAAAATTATTAACAAACCACACGAACAAATTAAAACCACGTGCAACTGCAGAATAAAAAACGAATGTCCCTTAAACGGTAATTGTTTACAAAACAACGTAATCTACCAAGCCACGATAAAATCAGCAGATAATGAAGAAAAAGTATACATAGGAGTAACTGAAGGACCATGGAAACAAAGAAATTATGTACACAAAATGTCTTTCACAAATAGTAAATATGCGAACAGCACAATGCTTTCTATGTATATCTGGGAAATAAAAAACAAAACACACACCACACCAAAAATATCTTGGAAAATAAGGAAAAAATCATCAGGCTACAACCTATCAAAAACATTCAAACTTTGTTTGGAGGAAAAAATAGCTATCATTACCTTCCCAGATCAAAATAAATTATTAAATAAAAGATCCGAGCTAATCTCAAAATGCAGACATGAAAACAAATTTTTACTACGTAACTTAAAATAGAAAAAAATATATATATAAACAAACAAAACAACAATAAAATAAACAAAATAAATTACTCCAAACAAATTACAAAAACCACACCTGTTAGAATATGCGAAATAAAATCAAAACAAAAGAACGGACGAAAGTTATAACTGTTATATAACGATAAAAAATAAAAAAATTAATAAAAGATAATATACTACGTTACTTAAAAATCGAAGGCCAAAATATATAGTGTAACAAATAAATAACAACAAGTATAATAAATTGATCTAAATACATCCAAATATATAAATAAACTAACAACCGATTACGATAAACTAGCCGTTTAGAAAAAACAAATAAAGATAATCAACCCAAATAGATAAATTAAAAACTGTTCCGACCAAAATAATAGTAAGAACAAACCACAACATCCCACCCCAAAATTCAACAAATAGATTTAATCAATGACAAATAAACAAATATATAAGATAAAAAATAAAAATGAAAATAAATAAAAACAAGCAAAACAATTTGACCCAAATAAATAAGCAAACAACCGACTTCCGGTAAATGGCCGCCATAATAGACTACCAACAATAAGCTATATAAACAAATTTTTACTACGTTAACAAAAAACACCGATCAAAATAAAAAATAAATATATAAGATAAAAAATAAAAATAAAATTAAAAAAAACAAACAAAAAAACAAGCAAAATAATTTGACATAAATAAATAAACAAATAAGCGAGTTCCGGTAAAAGTAACCGCCAAAATAGACTACCCATAATGCACCACTGACCCTTATATATAAATAGCCGAGAAAAATAACAGCACTAGTTGCCTGACGATTGCACTAGCAGGAAACAGACTGTCGCCTCTAAGTGCTGACTTCCATGTCTACTTTTATATTTACACATGCTCTATCTCTGATATTGAGCACTTTATCCTATAAATATAGCACACTTTAAGACTATATTTCTTCATATATATATATATATTTATATATATATTATAAATTAATTAATTTTATTCAAAAGACGCGATGATGTTATCACGTGCAGGGTGAAGATTTTTATCATGTGACAGCGTGAAAAAGATTTCCACTACACAAACCAAAAGATCGAAGAATACGTTATAAAATTTAAATATATTATAAACATTGTAATATGTTACCAGAAATATTGAAATCTATACGATTAATAAGAGGTCTTTTGCTTTTAATATGTAATGCCTCTAAGATTTTAAGGCATCTAATGTCTGTATGTTTATCTATAATTTTAGTATTTTTTATAAGTATTTTACATATATCAGATTGCATAAGGGAAACGGTATGTGACTTAATATGTTGTTTAATGGAGCTAGAATTATTTAGATGCAGAGTTAATCTTCTGGAGAGCCGGGTGGTTGTAAATCCAATATATGTATGTGGATTAGAAGAGCATTCTTCCATGGAACATTTAAACTCATACACAACATTGGTTCTATCAACAACCGCAGCAACTGGAGAATGATTATAACTCATTATCAGGTTAGAGGTTTTAAATTTACTATAATATATATTAAGTTTTAAGGCCTTGTTGGAATCAACAGAAAACACATT
>OZ038476.1:91342376-91389241 GCA_964036315.1 Acanthosepion esculentum
GAGTCCCAATCAGTTTGCTAGTAGCAGAGAGAAGTTTTGTGAATATGAGGTCTCTGTCTAATAGACGATTAAAAGTGATATCAGCAGCATGATCCGAATTGCAAAAAGGACAGTTGCAATGCTCGACAAGAGCCAGAAGAGGAGGTACGGAACAAATAGGACAGTAGTACTCCATTTTAAGCCAGATCTGGCTCTTGTAAAGGTAGATAGCACATTGAGTCAGCACGATCTTAGCAAAATTATTTAACCGCTGCTTGAAGGAGAAATTGTAGTGGTTTACGTGGGATGTTTACAGATGGTTATCTTCGGATAACGCCCTTAATCTCATTATACACCAAATTTTGGCCTTTTAAAAATGCATACATAGATAATTTGAAATTTTTTAGGTTTGTGTTATTTTCAAATTAAGCATGTAAATACACCTAAATATAACTATTTTTATTACATATTTAGTGCGTGGCTTAAAAAGCAAATTACCCATGTTTGCGAACAAGAAAATTTAAATAAAACACATAACGAAGAGTACCTGTAATTTAAATTATAATTTTTAAAAAAATGGATTTTCTGGACATTTTTTTTTCTTTATCTGCCGCCATGACACACTCTTGTCTTGAAATACAAAAATTATTCTTGTAAATTAGCAGTTTAATAAATAAATAGAGTTTCTTTGTCAATTCTGAAGAATAAAGAATATGTATAATTCCCCTTTCATGTTTGGATTTTAATTAATCATTGCTTTTTAAAACAATAGACATTGACGAGAAAAAGTGTTGTACCCTTACACAGTAATAGCGGTGTCAAGGGATTATTAACCGTGTTTTTGACACACCGTTTTCCTTCTTTTTATTTGCTTTCTGGTGCAATGTTAAATATTGCCGATTTTTCTTAATATAACAGCAAAACAGATAAATCGCAATACCCCCTAAATTAAAAGTACATACGAGATATCGAAAAGAGAATGATTGCAAGTTTGAAATTGACCCTCAAAATTTCCACAAAGTTTTAATTAATAACATATTCTCAGTAAAAAAACAATTCACTGAACATTTCATTTAGGATCATAATTCTCTTATTTTTAGGTAAATTTTTGCAATCTTGTGTAATACATAAAATAAGTTAAAACTAAAAGAAACTTCACTTACAGTGAGAAAACTAAAAGTTGATAATTGTATTGTAATCGTTTCTTTAAATTCATATTTAGAATAATATTCATAAATAATTTAGTGTTAAAATAGCTAAAAAAAAAAATCGTTTGAATCGAAAACTATGTTTAAACGTCAATAAACAAAAAAAAAAAATTGAATGTAAAAATGAAAGGAAATCTTAATGTGTTACATTTTTATGTTTTTCTAGATTTAAAATAAGCAACTTTTTCGGTACACACCGGTCATCCAACATGGCCTCGAAATCAAAATTGTATATCCCAGTCTGTGAATTTATTCTAGTGGTTATCGGTTCTCTATTAGTTCGATGGTGCATTTCTCTCGGAGGATATTCAGGTGAGGTTCACAAATAAATATGTATTTCTATTTCAAAAAAAAAGTTTACATTCTTATTTAGCCCTGACAAAAATGTCCACTGTTGACGTGTTTTTTTTTTTAAATCTTTCAGTGGATCTCCTTGCTTTTACAATTGTAAATTCAAATTGGTAATTTGATTTTGTTGTTATTGTCCTATATTTCAAATATGTATGGTGCCGGAAATTATATCGTTGAAATGTATGTGCGTAGACTCTCTTCGAAAGCTGCCCGTCCGAGTCTCGTTGACGCGTATTGAACTTTTTTACAGATTGAAAAATTATCAGAAACAAAGTATTGAATAGTGTTCCTCTTTTTCGAGATTGATTCTTAAACTTTTACTTAACCCAAGTGTGAACCTTCGGAACAGTAGGTGTAAATTTGAAATCCTTAACTCCCATTGTACCTCTATTGTCATAAAAACAAACTTTTAAGACTTATGACGGAATTGTGTAGATGAGGAATTATATGCCTTTCCATTAGTTATTTTTACCTGACCTGCTCACTAAGGCAGGATGTGTGTGTGTTGGTGGGGGTATGAGTTTATTAACAATTTTAACATTAACAACCAAAATGAGTATATACTGGTCCAGATGGAAGGAATCTCAAAAGTAGTTGTATTGTCTATAACTTTCAGAAGTTATTAATTAACAATATAATGATAATCTATACTTAATCCAACCTTTGTTCAGACACTCGAATTTCATTTTTGTAAAGTTGCTGTTAGTAACAACGTTTCAGCCGTTCTCTGTAAATTAGAATCGAGGTGAGAGTATGACTGATGGTCATGTGGAAGAAGACTAAGAGTACATATTCTCTTTGGAATGAGGCCGAGATAATTGACAGGAATCCTTGTAGCAAGTAAGAAAGCTGAAGGTGCCTAAGTTGAGATTATTTATCAGATGTGAATTTTAAAAACTGGTTTTTCTTTACCAAGCAAAGTTGGTTTTTGGAATATCCACCGCCCACTTGGCATACATCTGACGCTGTGGCAATATAATAATTTAATTGGGTTCAATTTTTTATGTTGAATATTTATTGTTGAAGAATTTTTAAATTCTTCCTGTTGCTAATGGCAAAAAGAGACCCCTTTTTTTAAAAAAAAAAAATAAAGATATGTTTGAAGAATCCTAAAATAAAATGTAATGCCATTTTTGACATCAGAAAATTTTAGTAGAATTTTATTATTTTCACAACTGTTAGATTATTTTTAGCGTGGAAGTTCAAAAAGGAAATAATTCTGAATTACCCTTATGGTATATAGATATGAAGTAAAGGTCAAATTTACTGTCTATAGTACCATTTATTGTTGACTTCATTTGGTTACAGTGTTAAATGAAGTCAACAGTAAATGGTTGACCTGTCATAGTTCTTTTTTTGTGATTTGAGAGTTCATACAGGGTTGTTGTGTTCCTTCTGGTTGACGGAAATTAATTTGTTGTATTCATCCTTTCTTCTTTCTCTTCTGGAGTTGTACGTCAGGTCAAACTCACAGCTGATGAATCCTATAAGCAACCATATTCCATAAGTGAACTCCAAGAAGCCCCACTCAAAACACACAACACAGCAGTTGGCCTAAATTAAATAAATTATGAATTCCTTAAACAACTACCGCCTATATCCATGACATATCTACTTGAAATCTACAACAATATTTGGCTCAGTGGTTAAGTACCAATGCTGTGGAAAAAGCCACAGTGATTCCAGTACCTAAAATTCACAAAAGATCCTACAATCTTAATAATCATAAATCTGAGGACAAATCTACTGAACCTTCAAATTGCTTTACAATACTACATAAAACTGTCATGTCCACTAAACTCAGCCTACAATAACACTTTTTACCCACAATACACTGAACTTGTCAAGAAAAAAGTAAACACTATCAAACCATTCAGTTTATGAATGAAAGAACTTGAAAGTACCAGATGAACATAACTCATGTCCACCATATCAGAAACTCTGTGGATGATTGAAACACCCAAAATAATATTAGATCTCACAAAACATCACAAAACTGAAATCAAACCAGTTATCTATCATTCTGAAATACTCAACATAAAAATGAATCATCCAGATCATTTACCAATTACAAACAAATGGCAAAAACAATGGGACACTTATACAAACAACACATTACAGAATGTTAAAACTACCATTTGAGAATGGTAGACTGAAAACATCAAAAGCAGAAGACAACAAATAGTACTAATTCACCTCCACATAGGCCACACCCAAATCACTCACAAATATCAACTGGAGAATGAAGAACCCCCAATATGTATAGGATGACAAGAGAGACTATCAGTAAAACACATACTGCTGGATTATCAAGACTTCCAAAATAATAAACTCAGTGTCCAGTTTAGCAAGATGCTTACATTGTAAACTGCACTTGTAATATCACATTTGTACACAAAATTTGGGTCCAGTTTTACAATTTGTTGTAAATTGGGCTTCCAATTTTAG
The DNA here is from genome assembly GCA_964036315.1 of Acanthosepion esculentum. Lineage (NCBI taxonomy): Eukaryota > Metazoa > Mollusca > Cephalopoda > Sepiida > Sepiidae > Acanthosepion > Acanthosepion esculentum. Next base: position 91,346,363 of record OZ038476.1, read on the forward strand.
AGCCACTTTACCCATTTTTACTTCTAAACTTCCTTTCTTTTTTTTTAAAGTGAATAGAAAAAAAATTATAAACAGAACAAACTATACAGGAAAACACATTTTGCCAAAAAAATGTTAATTTTAGCTTAACCAAATCTTTACTATTTTTTTTTAATAAGCCCATCTCAAATCTGAGAAAATGATACAATTGTTTGGTTATTCCATTCATGATTGCTTTATGGTAGATTATAAGGAACAAATTACAATATATTTTCAATAAAAGTTGCTTCTGATTTTTATTGCTGTTAGTTCAAAGAAAATTGTTCATCTTAAATGCTCATAAATTAATTCCATTTCCATCTTAATTACTTAACAAGAAGTATATTTTTTCTTAAATTGGAAAATTTCATTTGTAAAATGGGTGAAATATACTTGTTTTAAGTAATTCTAGACACAATCATTAACCTTTCTCAAAAGATTCAAATTTCATGCCTAAAATGGAAATCATCAAGAACAATACAAGAGGTTAATGATGTATTTCTTTCTTGCAAAAAGTTATACACTGAGAAGAGTTAAAAAAATCTTTAAAATTTGTTCCTTATTGCAGAATTCTTATAGAATGAATCTAATATTTTGTATGTCAGGTAAGTATACATTAACTGCAAATAAGAAAAATAAAAGTTGTCTTCAGTGTGTGTGTGGAGGGGGTGCTTGTCTGGTGAGATTATACTTGATGATTTTCATGGTGGTCGAAAATAGGCTACTCAATTTAAAAACATTACAAACTCTGAACAGTTATACGTCAATTAATATCAAATAGTATATGTAGATTATTGGTGACAAGGTGAAAATTTTGTTTGATATATGAGATGAACAGGTAAAGTGTGGAAAGTGAAATTAGTAAACCGAGTTCGAATTCTGGCATGAATCCACTTCTCTCTTACCAGTTATGCTATTTAACAGGGTAGACTAGGATCTCTAACCTTGGGTGGCAGCAAATCTAAAAGAAGCATCATTTTGAATTTAAAACTGTGGGGAAGGAAATTACTCTATTATATTTCCTAAGAAGTCAGGGTAATTCACAGATTTGTGGAGAGTAATTATCATTTATGTCCTGAAGAGATATGGTATTTAAAAGAAATAAAAAAAATATATTATAGATTTTAAGTTTCTTGTTTTGAATTGATTTTCTTTCTGTTTAGTATATAAAAAAAAAACTAGTTCACTTATACAATTTTACTTCTAAGTAAATGTAATATTTTTCAGCAACTTCATTTTTTAAATCTATATTCATATAAGAAAGTGCTAAATAAATGAACTGTCAGCAGTTTTAATGTCGATGTTAATTTTCTTTTAATCCATGTTTTTTTTTTTTAAGCTTATCACCCCAAGCAAGGCTGGAAGCCACTAGCACGCAAGGGGTTACAGAAGGCTTGGAGGAAGAGCAGATAGGAGTGGTAAAGGAGAGGATGTGGAGAAAGATAGTGGATCGATCAAGGCAAGGGGGTTACAGAAGATTTGGAGCGAGAGCAGATAGGAATGAAAGGTGAAAGGATGTGGTGAAGGGAAGTGGATAGATCAAGGAGATTTCGATTGACGTTACACTTAAATAGTTGGAGCTTGTATTTGTCAGGGAAACAGGAATAAGGAAGGGAGTTCCACAGGCGAGTAGAAGAGACGTCTACATCTAACAGTTTCAACGGTGAAGGGGTGGGAACGGGATGCCAGCCTCGTGGGACATTTAAATTCATGAGGCCTAGGAACCAGCGAAAGCAGCTCCTCTGAGCAATTACTGTGAAAGTATTTGTAAAAAAGACAGAGCGAGGCAACGTCGCATCTGTGAGAGAGCGACTGCAGACGAGATGACAGATCAGGGCCAATTACATTGCATATCCGTCTCTGGATCTTATCAAGAACCCTGAGGCAAACAGCAGGGGCTCCAGACCATATATGGCAGCAATACTCCATGCAAGGGCGAATGGTTGATTTATAGATTTGGAGGATAGATTCCAGGGAGCCAACTTTCCTTGCGGTGGATGATGCAATTGACTCGATGTATTTGTTCCATCTCAGATCAGCGGACAGCGTGAAACCGAGCAGCCTCGGAGAGGAGCTCTCGAGAAGTTGGTCTTCAGACATTCTAATGGGATGCAGGGATGGATCCTTGTGGTGGTTAATAGAGAGCAGTTTAGTTTTAGAGGCGTTAAAGTTAACCATCCATTTCTTGCCCCAGTTCACAACTGATTGGAGGTCCTTTTCTATTCGAACTGCCAGGTTAATTTTGTCAGCATCACTAGATTTGTGTTTGAGGCAGGAGTAAATTGTGGTGTCGTCCGCATAGATGCCAACTTGGGAATCTATGGCGTCAGAAAGGTCGTTTATGAATATGAGGAACAGAGTAGGGCCTAGGATGGAGCCTTGAGGAACACCTGCATTAGTGGGATAGGAGCTGGAGATGAATCCATTGAGAATGACCTTCAATTCACGGTTTGACAGGAATGATTGTATTAGGTCAAACAATCGACCTGTAATGCCATAACCCTGGATCTTGCGAAGAAGGCCGGCATGCCAAACTCTCTATATAGAAATACTTATTTTGTACATAGAATCTAGGTATTTCTTAAAAAACAAGTAGTCATTTTTGCTTAAGTGTAGCTTGAATAAAGGTTGATAGATATCCTTGTTTAGCTCTCTGCATTGGATAAATCTTAGTTGTCTCAAATTATCTCCCAAATTCCTAATTTGAATTTTTATTCTGATACCATGAACTGAAAATTCATCAGCCTATGAAACTTTTAGTGAATCTCAATAATTAATTTCATATGACTATCACTTGACTGATAAATTTTTGATAGTGTTTTAAAGATATATGATTATAGTTTAATTTTGCATCCTTGTTGACTTGTGTGGGTCTTATGTCTTGACTTTGTCCATTGATCTATTATTGATCCATTCTCTTAAGTGTTTATTGTACTTTTTCACACAACATAGAACTCAAGATCAACAAGTATTTGATTCTTCACAAATGTTTTCATTTTGCCTTGAAATTGAAAAATTCTGATTACAGAGTAAAAGTCATTCTATTGGTTAATCCATCTGTTGCTTAAAATTTAATTGTCTGTATTGTGATTTTGAATTTGCCTATCTTTGCTTTATATTGCAAAATATTCAGGAATACCTCTGTATAGAAAAAGTCTACCTACCTTTAAAAGATCTGAGGGTGTGCACCTGATGATGCTATTGGCTTCATGATGCAAATAAAAACTACGGTAAACTCATTCTGACAGTTCTAACAGAAGACAGTTGATGGCGTAGTCTGGATATTTTGTCTATGGATTAGTGTACCTGCCTTCAAATACATGTAAAGTCAGAGGCAGTGAACAAATGACAATACAAAAAAACAATTGTGGGAAGAGTGGATTTGCTACCTTTTGGATGTGTAGCTGTGTGAATTTGTGACTATTCATTTTATTTTTACTATTTCAACCATTAGATGAAGTACAAAGCTTTCAACATCAAGACTATCAAGTAGTCGAATGGATTAAAAAAATTGAGCTGGTGTGTGATCTCTACAACGTGTAGAGAGTGGACCAAGTCTTTCTGTTAGTGCATTTACCATATACCAACAGTTTTCCTGCTAAAGTGTGGACTGATGTGAATCAGATAAAACATGCCTTCCTTGAGACACTTGCAATGGACTCCTTTATAGCCTACAAACCTTATGCAAAGGCAAGATGACAAATATGTATCTGACAGACAAAAGCTATCCCAGTTATTCGTTGGCATTGCAGAGTAAGCTCATGCATATGCATTTGTGGCTGGATTGTCAACTCACATTAAGTAATCTTTCATGCATCTTCCCACATAGTGATAGACCAAATACTGTTGAAACTGTTGAATAAAGCATTCATATATCTGACCTTGTTGCTCCCTGCCACTCAACTGAATGATGGAATTCTGTGTGTGACTAGCTGCCCATCATCCCATGTGCACACATGTCTTATGTCAGCATATACCTGTTGTTTTTACTGCATAATTTCAAAATTGCCTTTACTTTCTGATTTACTCTCGTATTTCAACTTGCAATTGCAGATTTGTTTCATTTTTTTTCATAATTATATAACTATAATGTATTATAAATATATAATGTATTATTTAAATTATAAATATATAATATGTAGAAAAAATGGCGATGAAGTGGGGGTCAAAAAGTGCATGTGCGGTGCTTGCCAGCAAGCCAACTATATTTTCTTCTTCTTTGGTCACCTCAAGGAAATGGATTGCGTGGTTCCCTTTCTCAGATGTTACACTGGGCAGTTGTGAAACAGACACCAGCTCAGCCGCGCATACTTTAACTTCCTCTTTGTCCGTCTGTCAATCCGTACGTCCAGCTCTATTGCACGCTCTCCGCCAAATGACTTTGGTTCTGTTGTGCTGCTGGCACCCCGCTTTTTATGCTATTCCAATATGGCCAAAATTTGCATGTGTGCAAATATTGTCTCGTTTTGAACGAGATAGGCATGCATAAATTGTCTTCAATTGCAGCCACATTTCTTTCTGTCATCACTTTGCAGGCAAGACACGTTCGCGGCCGTTATGAATTCTGAGGTAAATTATGTTATAGAGGATTTGTTTTGGTTAATAGGTGTAGATAGGCTCACCTATTGTCCAGCCCAATCTCCTTTCATATCTATTGAATAGGAGTAGAGGTTCATCTCTTGTTTCCTGTTCAGGATATGGTTTACCAGTTCTCTTTCTTTCTTTCTTCTACCAGAGCCACACTGATTTAACTGTCTTAATGTTTTGGTGATTGGACTAACTAGTGGCTGTGACTTTCTATTGTGAGGGTGCCAGGTTGGCAGTTTGCGGCTGCTGCTTCCAACTGGTCATTAGGAGTCCAAATTCTTTGGTAACACTTAGAAAAGCTGTTCTGATCAGCAGTTGCATAATATCGGGATATTTGTAGTGTTATGTTGTGCATGGATAGGTGTCCCTGCATGTATTTCCAGTGGGCAACCCTGAGGCCACACTATACTCTGTTCTCAGCCACACTCTGGCTGGTTTGTATTACCATTGATGACAGTGTCAGTTATGGTGGTCTTTTCTCTGTTTCCTCAAAACAAATTTTATGGAAAACACAACAAAAGAAAAACAAGTAAACAAAAATCACCTACTCCACTCAGCCTTTCTTTCACTAATATTTGTGGTATCTGTTCCAACTTTTGCAGCATAGAATCTTTCCTCTTTGAATGGTCACCATATATCGTTGCCCTCTGTGAAACTAACTTAAATACTTCCATTGCTACCAATGAATTCTTGGTTCCAGGCTATCTTCCTCTTTGTCAAAAAGATTCCAGCATTCACATGCCTGGCTTTGGTATTTACATCTGGGATAATCTTCCAATGGTCAGGGAATTGTCTCTTGAGGCTCCAAACTACTCCTTCATGTGCTTCCATCTTACTAAACTCTGTTAGATATCTCTTTTTCCTTTATCACTCCCCTTCTTCCCAGGACTGCAGTATATTAGACAATTGCTGACAGTATAGAAAAGGCACTTTCCCTCCACCCATCTGCGAATATCTTTGTCTTTGGTGATTTTAATGCTCACCATGACACATAGCTTAAACATTCTAAAGGTATTCAGACATTAAATTTTCCCATTGCCTAATCCCTTACTCAAATCATAGACTTCCCTACTTGTTTCTATAGCAAAACTGAGCAACATGCTTCTCTATTTGATTTATTTCTTACCTCCTCTCCTCACCCTTGCCAAGCTTTGCAACACTGCCTTCTTGGTAATTCTGACCATTCTGTGGTAGCTATTGATATTTCATTTCAATCCTCTAGTAAACACGAACCCTCTATACACAAGACCTTTTTCCATTACCAGCATGCTGATTGGGACTCACTCCATAATTTTCTCCATGACGCCTCTTGGACTGATATCTTTAAACTACCAATTTAAAATTGTGCCACTGAGGTTTCTTCTTGGGTCAAAGTTAGCATGAATGCTTTCATCCCCTCTCAGAAATAGCAGGTGAAACCTCAATTCTCTTCATGGTTCACACCACCATGTTCGATTGCTATAGCATACAGGAACCATATTTTTGGCTATACCAGCATAACGGCTCTCATCATAACAGGTGTCTATTTGTTGCTGCTCGCAATAAATGTAAGCAAGTCCTCGAATGCGCAAAGTCCCTGTTTGCTGAGAGAATGAGGTACTACATAGCTTCTAACAACTTTGACTCTTGTGATTACTGGTGGCTCTGTAATAGAGCATTAAATAGGTGTACGGTCTCTATTCCTCCCTTCTTCAATCAATATGAGGTATTATCATCCTCTCTGATAAAGCTGAATGCTTTGCCCACAAATTCTGCTCAAACACTACTCTTGAATCATTCGGAATATACCTGCCAAACTTCCTTCCTTGAACTGAGTCTCTGTTGAGTGATATGCATGTTACCCCTTCCATGATTTCTGCTATCATCTCTAACCTAGATCCTCACAAAGCATGTGAACCTGATGGTATCCCTGTAATAGCCATTAAGAAGTGTACTTCTGAGCTCATCATCTGTTGTTCCAGTTTTTAAGAACTCTGGTGAACCATCTGACCTTCCAACTATTGGCCTATTTTTGGGAAACTCCTAATCAATGCTGAATTGGTTCATCATCTCTCATTGCAGGGCCTTTTCTCAGACAAGCAATATGACTTTCATTTCTCCAGGTCAACTGCTGATGTACCAACAATAATTATGGAATGAGTTTATCATGCTCTAGATAAAAACGGTGAAGCCCGGGCTGTTGCATTGGATATCTCAAAAGCCTTTGACAGGGTCTGGCATTCAGATCTCCACAAGCTGAAAAGTTAATATCTCCAAGCACTTTTTGAACTGATCCTGTCTTTCCTATCAAGTTGTGAAATGAGAGTTATCTTGGATGGCTTCTCATCTAGATCCTTTTGTACTAACACAGGTATCCCACAAGGCTCCAGCCTTGGTCCTACTCTATTTTTAATTTTCATTAATGACCTTCCTGATGACATCAGCTCTCAACTTGGTATCTAAGCTGACAACACAACAATTTACTCCAGGCTTGATAGTAAGGCAGGAGTAAATTGACATGGTCAAAATGGCAGCCAATGTCCAAAATAACCTTGAGTCTGTAGTTAACTTGGGCAAAAAATGGCTTGTTAATTTTAGCACCTTCAAAACTAAACTTCTCTCCATTAATCATCAGAGAGACCCCTTGCTGCCTTCCATCAGCATGGCTAATGCTCATCTCCAGGAAAGTAACAAGTTGCGCCTTCTCGAGCTTCGGTTCTCTGCTAGTATGAAGTGGAAAGAATATATTGAATCCATTGCTAGGTCAGTTGCTAAGAAAGTTGGTTTACTATATTAGGCGAGATAAGTTTTCTCTATCTTACATATCTATAAGTCTACCATTCGTCTATGCTTAGAATATTGCTGTCACATATGGTCTGGTGCCCGTACTATTTACCTTGAGCTCCTTGAAAAGATCCAAAGAATCTGCAATATTATTGGTCCTGATCTGGTGGGTCAGCTCCAGTCACTTTCCCACTGCTGTAAGGTTGCCTCACTGTGTTTTTTCTATAAATACTTTCATGGTAATTGTTTGAATGAGCTCTTCACTATGCTACCTAGACTTTATAAATTTAAGTGCAGCAATAGACTGACATCAAGATCTCATCAATTTACAGTTGAGCTGGCTTGATGTAGCCATAAATTCTATGCTAACAGTTTCTTCTCTCACACTTCTCACTTGTGGAGCTCCTTTCCGGTTCCAACTTCAGTCAGCAAAAAATGCAATGTCAATCACTATCTATTCTCCTCCTGATTACTCTCTTCTCTTTCTGCTCATCATTAATGTTTTGTGTTCCTAATTCTTCCACACCCTGTAACCACTTGTGTTTTAGTGGCATTATTGCCTTGCTTGGGGGTGATTCTGAAAAAAAAGTGTCTAAATATTTACAAATGACAGCCATTTTGTCTAGACAACATTTAAAAAAATTAAGCATTATCCACAAAGATGTTAAATACTTTAGTTTCACTTTTACAAAATCTATATTCAGATATTTAAACCAATTTTAGTTTGTGGATTGATCTTTATAAATAAACTTGTAATTATTTATGATGAATTAACCAAATATATATTTTCCTTTCTGTTCACAGGTGCTAATAAACCTCCATTACATGGTGATTTTGAAGCACAAAGACACTGGATGGAGATTACTTACAATCTGCCTATCTCAGAATGGTAAAACCATTATCTTATGTTAGCATGCATATATACTTTTAGTCATACTATTTTATGTAATGTCCAATTTCTTTGATTTCTAATGAAAAAACAAACTATGAAGTGAAAAAACTTTCAAGTTGCATTTAGTTGATATCAAATTATTTCCTGCAATTTTCACTTATATTTAAATATTGTTTAGCTAACCATTACATTGATATTTGTCTTAACTAAAGTTTAAGGAATGCTGTCAATATCACCAAATCAAGATATGGTTAAGAATACTTTTCTGTACTGTGCTAAAAGCTTTAAAAAAAATGAAATTATGTTTGAAAGTATCTGTGCTATATTGTTGTTGTTAATATATTTAGAAAATTGTATTATTTTTCATTCTTCTATTTTCCAGGTATTATAATACAACTGATAATGATTTAATGTATTGGGGCCTGGATTATCCTCCTTTGACAGCTTACCATAGTTGGCTTTTAGGTGCTGTGTAAGTTTTCTTTTATGTTAAGGTTTTATAACAATTCTAATTTAGTTTCTTTCTTTCTAACCTTTATTTCACTCCTACTACTTGTTTCATTGTTATTCAGTGTGTGGCATAACGGTTATTAGTGTGGAAAGTGGAATCAGCAAGTCAAATTCAAGTTCTGGCCTGGCCTGTTGCATTCATTTTGCACAAGTTCACTTGGGGACAGCATGAATCCATCTGGTACCCACCCCCATACACACACACACACACACACACACACACACACACAACCAGTTATGTGTTAAATAGCAGAGGGTGGACCTAGCTTTTTAGTCTTAGATTAGCAACCAGTCACAAAGGACAGTTCAAGGGGAAACCATTTCACTATCAATGGTCAACTACTATTTTTCCGAAGAAGTTAGAGCAATCCACCTATAATAAAGAAACAGAATCTGTGGAAATCGCCTACATTCTGACAAGATATTACATTAAAGAAATTCTCTAACAGTTTTCTAATTTCATTATTGTTACTTATTACACAATCTACTATCTCTTATTCTAATCTTTAGCAAATAAATTGATCTTACTTTTAATGTATTAGAAACTTAATCTCAAACCATTTTTGCAACTATTTTCATATCATTATCTATGATATGTTCAGATTTGATGAAGTTTTCTTAACCATTGATTTAAATAATTATAGAAACCATCTTGAAAAGTATCTGCTACATAACTTTCATTCCCAAATATAATTTTAAACAAAGTTTACTGTAAATCATCTCAAGTGTCTATAAAATTCAGAAAATAAAAAATAAAAGTTAATATTTTTATAAATAAAGCTAATATTTTTTATATTAATATTATAAATTGGGGATAAATAAAAAAAAAAAAATGATGACATTCTTACTATTTTATATGGTACAAAACAGCCAGTTTTTGATTGAAATCCAATAAAAACATATATTCATAGTTGAAAAATTTAATAGACTTCAATCATTTTTCAGTTTCAATTCACAAACAATTTATGAACCAAAGTTAATGTAATAAACTTCATGTGTGTGAATTTTATTAAAACATTCTGATCATGAATTTGTTTCTTTACCTGCATAAATATTCTTTGAAGCCATAACACTGTCATGAAATTAGTCTACTTATTGCTGATAAAGATTTTCAAATTTTTTTTAAATTGTAGGTCAAATTACATAGATCCTACCTGGGTCTCCTTGTATTCTTCACATGGTATTGAGGTTCCAGTACATAAACTTTTCATGCGATACACAGGTAAAATAAATCTTTATTCTCCATTTTTCACATTATTTAACAAAATGATGATTTTTAACTTTGTTTTTTTTTGTCTATGTATTTTTTCATTATTCACTAGTGTGAAAATATTGTTTTGTCAAAAAGGAAATGATTACAAACAAAAACTTGTGTTTAGAAGTAGAATTTTAATGTATTTGTTAATTTGAACCTTTTCCAACTGGCTTTTGCCAGCCTGCCTGGCAATGATTTTACAAAATGTTGCTGAATTCTAAATTATATACTACTTTAAGATTCTAGTAAAATACTTATAAGAACAGTAAGCAAAGAAAAAATAAGCCTTAAAACTAATTTTATTTTTTTATATAATATTATTTTTAAGGAGATTCTGCTTAGTAAATTGCCAAAATATTGCAATCTGGAAAATGTGACTTTTGAAGTTATCTTGCAAAAAATATTTTTCTATAATTTCATAAAGGCTTTTAATACTTTAATAAGAAATTAACTATCATTTTGAATGATTTTTGCTAAAGCAGTCTTACCCTCGAAAACATTCATAGTAAGCTGCTTATTTTTGGAAATTGATATGTATATGTTTGTTCCAAAGCAATACTTGGAGATAACAATAGACAGAAAAATAGGAAGTAGAGAAGTTGAGGATTACAAATAAAGATGTTGATAGAAGACAGGAAGACTGTTTTAACATAAATTATTGTGATGCTGAACAACAACTTATGTTGCAACCATTGATTATAAGTTCATTCAAAAATGTTTTAAAACTGGTCATGTTTTCAAAAAATGTTGTTTCGTATGTGTATGTATCTGCATGCCTGATAAGTTTCAACCAGATCAATTTGTATCAACAACACAGAAAAAGAAATCAGATTGGATTTTAGATCAACAGCATATAAGCATAGAGATGTTCCATGATTTGTAGTTGCACTGTTCTTTTAAACAATATTTTAAATGTCTTTTATTTTTCATTTTTTTATGTTAGAGATATGTGAAATGTTTAAGCATTGAGTTCACACTCAACTGTCTTGATGTGCTTTCACAAATATTTTTAGCCATGTAGAGACTAGAAATGTAATGAATGATAATAGGTTATTACTATAACAAAAATGAATTTATTGAAGTTATATCAAACATTACTTTTATTCAGACTTTAATATATGTGCTTTATTTTTTTAAATTTCATGTATTATTTCCTTTTTTATGCTTGTTATTACCTGAAAAATAATTTCTGTTGTTGAAATATCAACTTGTTTACCTGTATATTTTTTGTTTAGAGGAAATGCATTAGAGATTTCTACCTACCAAGCATTCATTTGAAATTTCAGTCACAATTATTTGTCTAAATTATTACATCAAATGAATTCTTATATGACTGTAGTATTTTAATGTTTCATCTTTCAGTGTTCATAGCAGATCTTCTTATCTACATACCTGCACTATGTCTATATATTTACATCAGTAATAAGTGTGAAAACAGCAAAATTGTAAGTAATTTTTTACTTTGATTTCTCTAAATTATCAAAATTACTTGGTCTAATTAATGTACTTTGTCAAAAACATCGTAATCTTATATTAATAAATAACTACAAAAAGTTCTTCAGTTATCATAAATCATATCATTTTAAAGATTATCACAGATAGTCTTTTAGTATAATCTCATGAAAATCAGGATATTAAAATTGAAGATAATTTCAATGATTGCTATTAACTACTTGAGCTTTTCTTTTTTTTCTCTCTACAATACTCTTGGCCGTTTCCAGCTGCTGACATCTCTGAGCATTTTGTTATATCCAGGACTCATGCTTATTGACCATGGACATTTCCAGTATCCTTCTTAGACATGACTAATGTAGATGTCATATGTTAATAATATAAATCCATCAGTAGTTTTAGTCTATGCTAATAAAATCATGAAGCCTGTTTACTTTGTTCCATCTTTTTATACTAATATAAATCTTTGTGTATCATCATTTTTTTCCAGTTTTAGTTTTGAAATTACTATACTTTCCTATTTACAATTCTTTTAACATTTTTGTTAACTATACTGTCAAGTATTGAATTCATCATCCTTTGTCTCTTTTTTGCTATGCTCAGTGCGGATTGAAGTCACTACAGTTGCTTAAAATCTAAAAAGTATCTAATAAATAAATTTGTTGATGATAAGCACAAAACAAAAAAAAAAAACGTTGATTTGAACAAGTATCCATCTGAAGAGGTTAAGCTGAAACTATGCATGCATGTACAAGAATTGTCCTTCCAAAAACTTTTTCCACTGCACTCACCCGAGTATCACTGAGAGCATCCAACCTTGGCTACACATTAAGCAACCTGAAACATTCACACACACTCTCTCTCAAGCACATATATATACACACTGTTGCCAACTAGAGTTTGCCATTTATAATGAAAATTGTTTTTAAAAATAACTGAAATTATGTCAAAAAAAACAAAAAACCTTCGACGCAGTAAAAGGGGGGGCAGAAGAGAGCAGCAACAGCCTGGTAAGGGTTGCAAAAAGAGTCCTCCTCTTGCAACCCGCTCCAACTAGGGTCTAGTAACTGAGAAGAAAAAAAGTAATAATCTTAAGGCACAACAATTAACCAGTCGGCTAGTAGAAAAAAAAGTCTTGTGAGAGGACGGAGGACGATTTTTATAAGGTGGCTAACCGCTTCCGACAATCCTCCTCCTACCAAGACCATAAGTATCAATTGGTCACTTGCTTCCAGTTTAACTGGGCACAATTCCCCCAAGGCTGAAGCAACCCGTTCGTAAGTACCCCCCCCCCCTCTCTCTCTTCCTCTTTCCTTTTCTTCACAAATTCCCAACGGCAAAAAAACAAAAAGAAAAAAGAAGTAGAGAAAAAAAAAAGAAACAAGAAAAAAAAACAAAAAAAAACGAGGCAACAATGTTCCTCCCCAAACAGGTGAGTTCTTATTTCTGAATGGCCTGCCTCGGCTAACCAATTGCCAATGTCAATCAGGCAGGAAGCAGACTTGGTCTACCCCTGCATCGTCTTAGGGGCACACACTCAGGGCTTCCGTCTTTTAGGAGGTTCCTTGTCAATGCCAACACATCGAAAATGGAACCATTCATCACAAGAATCACACCCAATCATGTCCAGATTTCCCTGAGGAGAGTTGCACGCAGGACACAACCAGAAACACTCCTCATCGATGGCAGCAGAACATGATGGATCCTCGTCCTCTCTGCAATCGAAGCGCTCCCAGGGGGTGACACAGGACCACTAGTTGGTAACTCAGCAGAACGGTTAGCTGTCAGGGAAAGTTCTAAGGGGTTGAGGTGTTTCAAAGAGTGTACCTCTTCAAGACCGTCCCCCATTTGGACACAAGCTGACCTGACCACACCATCATCACCGGGGATGAGATCTGTAATTGTGCCCAATACGCAAAATGGTCGTGATTTTAGAGGATTCTTAATCAGGACCACATCATCTTTCTGAAGATGTGGATTTCTCCATCCACAACCGTGTTCGTCCTGGGACTCTTCTCCCCAGCTCCAGAAGGTATTCCTTGTACCAGGGCTCATGGAACCTTAATAAATACTGGTTCCTGAGGTCCATTGCCTCCACGAGCCTTTTTCTGCTGGCTGGTACTGCAGAAGTGATGTCATTCCTGTTTAATCGCAACAACAGCCCCGGACTCTTGTTGGGCCTAAGGAACATATTGGGTGTGATAGCTGCAGCATTGTTATCAGCAGACACCTGATAGGTCAGAGGTCGGTTGTTGATCGATCTCTGGATATCAGAGACCACTATCAGAAGGGTAAAATAATCCAGTTAACCTCTGCCAAGAATCTTAAAATGGCAATCCTTCACCATTTTAATGCAACGCTCCCATGTTCCCCCATACCAAGGTGAAAACAGAGGGATGGGTTTTATTTTTAACCTGCACGAACCATACTTGCTTTTATATTCTTGGAAGAGAGAGAGAGGCGGCTAAAAAGTCTTCCGCCTCCCAGAATGGTCTTAGCATTGTCACTATAGATTATTTCCAGAACTCCATTTTGGTTAGTGAAGCGAACCAGGGCTTGAAAAAAGGATAGCACACTCATGTCTGGAACCACCTCAATATGTATTGCTCTGATATTCAAGCACGTGAACAAGAGCAAGTACATCTTCTTGTCCTGCTTACCATCATTCACCCAGAAATGGCCGGTGAAGTCGACACCTGTATGCTAGTAAGGGACCACAAATTCGACTTGATGGGTTGGTAAGCTAGCCGCAGTATTCGGCAGTACTGGTTGTGAATTGTATCGTTTGCATCTGGCACGTGACCCCAGAACCTTGTTGATGGCCTGTCTTCCTTGAGGGACCCAGTAGCCACTCCACCTCAACTCAGCCAAAGTAGATCCAGTTCCAAGATGACAACACTTTACATGACAATCCAAAATAATAAGTCTGGTCACTGGGTGGTGTTTCCCTATCAGGATAGGGTTCTTGATTTCATAGATGTGAAGATCGGTCGATTCTTCCTCTTGATCTGATCAACCCATCCGAGTCCAAAAAAAGATCCAAGGCACGAACTCTAACTCTGCTGGCTTCATTAGATACTCAACCTCTGAAGGGAATTCATGTCCTTGGAGAACTCTCATCAGGTAAATGGCCGCCTTAGATCTGTAGTCCCATTCCTGTCCTAGCCGAATGTCTGAACTTGAACACCAGTGAGGTAACTCTCAGTAACCCAGAAAATGTTGAGAACCTGTGAAAGGGTATGACGGAGAAGTATTCTTGGTCAAGAACCATAGAACACTTCACTGAAGTACGGGCCATCTGCTGGCATGTCTCGCTTAAACAAGGTAAATCCTGTGTTGGCCACTGGATGATCCCTTCACACAACCAGGAAGGACCAGAACACCAAAACTGGAAGTTGGAACGAAACTTCCTTAACATCATTCCCCTCGTGATCAGGTTTGCCGGATTATGTGCTGAATCCACATATTTGAAGAGAGTCTTCAGACCGTAGCGGGACTCCAACCCAAGGTTCATTTGCAGGATGTCCTTGAGTTGGTTTCTAGCAAAAATGTTTTTGCTGGCCATGGTTTGAGACAAGAGCCAAGAAAACACTACTTGGGCATCAGTAGCCACACGTAAGTTACTTGGAACAAACCCTTCACAGTTGTCCAGGATTGTTGGCAGGCACTTCAAAGCGAGGTAAACAGCCATTAACTCCAAAACAGGAGTTTTGTCTTTCATTGGAGTGACCTTGGCCTTAGCAAACACCAAGGACGATCGATGATTTTGCACAATGTAAGCAGCAAATCCACATGCCTCCATGGAAGCGTCGCAAAAGAGGTACATATCTCCAGGCTGTCTTGCATCGAGAGCCTTTCAATAAAAATGGAAGTCACTCAGTCCAGACAGGTCCCCAGCAAGCTTCCTCCAATCACTCAAAATGGCAGAATGGAGAGGATCATCCCAATCCAAACCATTCTTCCACACAGATCTAATAAGTATTTGACTGCGAACAGTAACTGGGAGACAAAGAGATAAGGGGTAAAAAATTTTGGCCGCCTCAGAAAGCACTCCCCTCTTTGTTGACACATCAGGATTGCACTTGACGTGGCCCACATGCATCTCTTCTGAAAGAGGGTTGTATTGGTAACCCAGTACCTTCTCCCATTCTTCATCATGTGCACTCAGTGTACCATCTTCTTTCATCCTGGTTCAGAGAGCCTCATCGTTGGAGTTGCAGGACTGAATAACAAAGCCTCCCTCTTGCAAACGTTCCCGTGCCAGGGAGTACAATTTCGCCAGCTTCACCGGGTCTGCTTCCGATGTTACAAGGTTGTCCACATAAAATCTGTCCTCAATCATCCTGCGGCAAGCTTCTAGTGGGTATTTTGCTGCATGTAGTTTCAGAATACACCCCAGTACAAAAGTGCTTGAGGTGAACCTGAATATCAAGGTGGTATATCGAAAACAGCAAAGACAATCACCATCCTTAAGGAAGAAACAGAACCTGTTTTTGTCAGCCTCCAACTTGAGATGAATCATCAAGAATGCCTTCCTAATGTCTCCTAGCAGGACGTAATTGTTAGTTCTGAAAGACAATAATAATTTCAACATATTTCCAGTTAGATTGACCCCCAGAGTAAGCTGCCTCATTCAGGGACAATCCACCAACAGTCTTCAGACTGCAATTGAACACAGGTCTGATTTTGGTAGTGGCTGTTTGGTCAGACCTGAAAACCGGTCGATGTGGAATCCACACATATTTATCAAATTCGTGGGGAGGGGGGACAAAAATCTCTTCAATTATTCCATTCTGTTCTTGCTGACGGAACACCTCTAAGTATTCAAGATAAATATTCTTTTTAGTCAGGTTTGAAGCCACCCGGTCCAAGATGCGCAAAGAAATGGCGTGATTGGATGGGACCCGGGCTAACTTACCAGAATGCCAGGGGAGCTCCACGTAATACTTTCCATCCTTGAGCTATACAGTATCCTTAAAACGTCTTATCTGTTCTTGATCATAATCAGAGAAGGTATCCTCGTCAGATATACCCAAGGACTCCATGCTAAACCTCTGTTCCAATCCACTTTGTACTGCACTTTCAGGAAAAAACTCCACCAAGGGGTCAAGGTAGGTTGGTTGGTTTTCAAGAACAAAGTACAAATGTGAGGAATTCACTTCGGGAGTATCCTCCATTACAGTATTAAAGGAGAGGGTGGGCCACTTCACATGGGGTTTTGTCTCCTGACAAAAAGGAGTCCACAACTCCAAAAGGAACCAAACCTGACGGAACAGAAAAGGCCCAACCCCTCAGACAGGGGACCAACTTCAAGGTATACAATCGATGAATAAGGTCCAATCCAATAATGCCCTTGATAAGTACATGGTCTGATCTAGCCTCAAATTGGCCAGCCAAACTATAGTTAGCTGCCCTAAAGGCACCCAACAGGGTCTCCAAGTGAGCCAGTCGTACAGACAAGTCCATTGCATCAGTGACCAAAACAGAGGAAGTCAAAGCCCCACCAGAACCAAGGTCAACCCCCAGAACTACCTCTGTGAATTTCCGGTCACACTCACCAAGGAGGGTGAAAAGTCTAAGCCGACAACTGACTCCAACAATCAATTGAACCCAAGTCCCTCAGCACATAAGCAGACAAGTATGACCGACAACCAGTGTCTAAAAGGCAATTAACTGCCACCGTTTTTTTCTCCACTGAAGAAAGTGACCAATAAGATAGGGGGCAAGCTACGGGAATAACCAGCAGAAGTCAGGTTGTTGGAATCCACATGAAAGGAAGAAGTAACAGTGGCGCTCCGTGCGTTTTTTTTAAAAGAACCCTGGCCAGCATGAATGTAGAAGCAGCAGACGCACCTCCCTTAACCTGTAATCGTTTGACTGCCTCACTTGTAAGTTCCAATATGGCAGACAATGATGGTATTCATTTACCTGTTAGTCCTATCATTTCCCCCTTCAATTCTTTGTGAAATTTCTGGAAGAGAATCTTGGCCATTAGGCAAGCTCCACCAGAATAATCTGCCGAAAAGTCGCAAGAAAAGGAGTTCTCCAGCTCCTCCAAGAGAGAGGCAGTCCTGGAGATGAATTCACCCAGATTGGAATAGCAGGTATTCCTTTTAGGGACATAGTCTAGGATGTCTTGAAATATTTGGTCGATTATCTCATCAGTGTCCAAATACTCCCTCTTTAACACCGAAAGAGCACGCCGATAGTTGGCATCCGTGCAACTCAAATGGTTAACCAGTCTTAAAGCTCTGTCAGAGAGGGAGCATTTCAGAAAGTTTTCGCATCTCGTCAAAAAATTCCGAAAACTCGTGTGGTCGTCAGCCATCTCAAGTCCACTAAAAGTGGGCCCCGTTATTTGTATTTGCAGAGGTTTGACAACAAAGGAAGCCGAACATCTTCCCGGTGTTGATGAAACCCCAAAGGACTGGGAAACAGGATCCAACAGATTCCAACGGACTGGGAAGCAGGATCCAACAGATTCCAACTGGGAATCCAGGAGTTGGTAAAGAAAATGAACATTCCAGATCGCCCAGTTCTCGGTGGTACTCCGTTAGTCGAGGCGCCCATTCAGCTTCGGTGTCAAGCAAGTCTGTCTCGGGAAGGAGCCCAGCTCTAATTTTGTGATACAAGTCTCCATTTCGAAGTTGTATTGCAGAATATCCTTTTGGAAAACAGAAAACATGAGGCGTTACTCTGTCTCTGCGACACAACTTCAGTCGTTCCTCGACTTTGCTTTTAAGAACAGTCAACCTGTGAAGTAGCTGTTCTTTAGTAACATCCATCTTGAGAAGAAAAAAAAATGTCTGTAACAAAAAAAGCCAATTTTCTGTAGAAGTTCCTTTTGCAATAGGTTGAAAAAAAATAACCTTCGACGCAGTAAAAAGGGGGAAAACCCAGAAGAGAGCAGCAACAGCCTGGTAAGGGTTGCAAAAGGAGTCCTCTTGCGACCCGCTCCAACTAGGTCTAGTAACTGAGAAGAAAAAAAAGTAATAATCTTTCAGCACGACAATTAACCAGTCGCGTGTCGGCTGTTAGAAAAAAAAAAGAAGGTATTGTGAGAGTACAGAGGACGATTTTTATAAGGAGGCTAACCACTTCCCACAATCCTCTTCCTACCAAGACTATAAGTATTAATTGGTCACTTGCTTCCAGTTTAGCTGGGCACAATTCCCCCAAGGCTGAAGCAATCCGTCCATAAGTACCCCACTTCTCTCTTCCTCTTTCCTTTTCTTCACAATTAACAAGATTTTTCAATTCCAGTTAACTTTATAACTAACAAGGTTAACAAGAACTTGATGAATAATTTATAGTAGTGTTTATCTTACTTTTTTCAGTAAAAATAAAACCTCAGTTTGTTATGACCCAAGTAGTTTGTTGAAACTGTTATTCCTTAAATTGAGAGATATTAAACTGAGGTTTTACTAGACACGCTTAAATTTTTAAGGTCTGCTGTGTTAGATCAGCACTGTTGGATAATAGTTAAGCCAAAGTAATAACTAGAATTTGAAACACAGATTTTCCTGTCAGGTTTTCACTAATTTCTATTTTGGCTTTGTTCCAGATGAAGTTAAGCTTAATAAACACTTATATTTTGATATATAAATTTTTACAATGAAAATTGTTATTGTACTGCTATTAAATTATTTGTTTATATTTGCTTAATTTTCTTAATAGAATCATTTGATTCCTTAACCTCTTGCATGTATAATTGTGTAAGCCTCGGCCTGGCACTTTGGGGTATACTGGCTCTGTTCTCTGATCATGATATTTTGGGATCTGTAGCTTTTACCCTATCTTTATGTTACAAGCAGATGGAACTCTACCATGCCTGGCCTTTCTTTTGTTATCTCCTTGGTAAATGTTACCACAACAAGAAAAATAGGTTTGTATTTTTTTTTAGAATATTTCTGTTTATTTCTCATTATATTTACAGGTTATATTGTATTTGTTCAAATTATACAATCCATAATCATTTTTCTTACTATAAATCTGTATTATAAATAGAATTAATTCACATTTGTTTGCTGTGACAAATGAGCAATAAAACTGAAGTTAATGATAAAAGTTTCTCAGTAAATACACTCCACCATTTCTAAACATTTGATATAACAAAAATATGAAAAGACTATAAAATTAGAGATACCATTTATTGAACTTTGTTGGTTTTTCTCTATTACTGGGTAGGAATTTCTTTGTATTGTGTATCATTAAATCATCTGGTTAAGATGGTTCACATAAGTTGGAAATGAATGAACCAAGTATATTGTATTTAAGAAATCATTGACTTGTTTCTTCAAGAAAATCAAACAGGAATTAATTCAACACATTAGCTCAGAAGGAAGTTCATCAGCCTTTTAATGAACTCAGTTTAAAATGGAAACAATAGACCAAAACACTTGCAAAGTATCATCCATATAAAAGTAATTACTAGAACTTTTATTGCTTTGAATGTGTGGATGTGCTTACATTACAGGTTATTGAAATTGATCAACATTGGTCTCAGTGTCATTGCCACATTTGCTGTTTGTTTCTCCCCATTTTTGCAAAGAAAAGAGGACATTTTACAAGTATTTCATCGGTTATTCCCTTTTGCCAGAGGATTGTATGAGGTAAGTGTCATGGGTTTGGGGACATTTCAAATAGCAAACATATATTCAGCATATTCAAATTTACTTGTCTAACACCAAGAAAAACCATAAACAAAAGGCCAACTTATTTATTTCAAATGTATTTGATTATTATATTCTTAAGCATCTTTGTTACTTTTATTATTCAGTATTTTGATTCATTTAGTCTATGAAAAGAAATATTAAACCCAGTATTGTGTTCTGATGCCTATAATAGATATGCTACTCCGAATATTATCATTTATATTGTCTGTTTTTGGTCTAAACTTGATTATACTTATAGGTGATGCTCTTGATAAAAAGGAAATAATAATGCATACTAATTTGAAAACTTTGAAGGTCAAGGGAGACTCCTACTATTTCTTTATATTTACTCTTTATTGTATTGATAAGCCAGTTATAGATATTCCATAAATAAACTGTACAACAAATGGATGACACTATACTTATGTAGAATTGCTAATAATGTGTTTGAAGAACTTAATCATCAGTGATTACAATAATATTATTTCATAGCAACTGATTCAAGGTATATTTTTCCTCTTTTTTTGTGAATGAAGAAATATTCTGGAAATTCAGGTTTCCTTTTTTCTATATGTGGTATGGATTATCTCCCTTTATAGGTATTCTGTATTTAAGTTCAGTGGGACACTCCATTCTAAGTTGAATAAAGCTTCAGATAAGTTATATTTGCATTCGTTTTCTCACTACAATTCATTCAACTTAAAAATCAACATGGAACATTGCATGAGCTTCCTTCATGCAATTTATGTCAAGCCTAAAAGTGAGGTTTTCACTCAACACCTACTTACCAATTGAAAATAGGAAGATAGTGAATCACTCAAGGGTTAGGTAACTGAATTAAGAACATTAAGCAAAGACTGCAATTTTAAGGCAATGAATGCAGAAGAAACCCAAAATGAAAATATTATGGACGCATTTATAAACAACCTTTGAAATGTTCAAGTGAAGCAGAGACACTTTGAAAACAAAACCATGACGTTAAGAACTGCCTACAAGACTGCCCACAATTTAGAAGTCATTTAGAGACAGTTCATTTTCTTCTTACCTTCCATTGGCACAACTCGGGAGTCTCAACAGATCTCCAGCCTCTTCATTTTTGTCTTCAGTGTCTTCTTGTTACCAAGGTTCTCAACAAAAAAATGCTTCTTCTGTGGCCTCTTTTTTCACTCCCAATATTGCTATGCAGTCAGAAATGCCAGGTGTTGAAAATGTGAGAAACTTGGACACTTTTCCAAGGTATGTCAATCTTTACCCCTCCAACAAAGCATCATAATAATTCTGTCATAACTGATGCTTCTCCAGACTGCCTTTTGAAAACCATACTAAAAATGTACATTAACAACATGCATGTGAGTGCCCTTATTGACATGGGTAGTTCTGCGAGCTACATAGATTCAAATGTGGTGAAAGTTAAGAAGTGAAAGATCTTTCCTTGCTTTGACAAAATAATTATGGCGAACGTTTCTTTGTGCGCTCAAGTGATTGGGAATTGGGTACTGCCTGGTCAAACTTCAGCTGGTAAATAATTCTTACATTCGCACAAAACTATCAGTAATGAAGAATCTTTGTTACAATGTGATACTAGAGAACGACTTCCTATGTTTGCATTCTAGTATCATAATCCCTTTTGGAGGACCTGAACCAACCGTTAAATTCTGCAGACTAGCAGCAATCAACATTTGATACTCGTCACTCTTTGACAACCTAATGTCAAACTGCAAACCTATAGGAATAAAATCTAGATGGTACTCATACAATGATAAACAATTTATTAAAACCTAAGTAACAAGAATATTTGTAGAAGGAGTTATTAAATCAAATGAGTCTACATGGGAAGCACAGGTAATCATAACTTCTTCCGAGAACCACAAAAAGAGGTAAGTAATAGACTACTTGTAGATGATTAATATAGCAATGCACACTCAAATTTTTATTTTTTTAAAATTTGATGTATATAAAAGTTAGTGTTTTTGAATAGAACTCATTGATAAAAGAAAAATACTTTTTGAATTTTTTTAAATTCATCAAACAGCTACCGAGTTATTCTGATTTTTCATTCAGACCAAATTAGGAATTGCTGTACTAGATAAAACTATAGGAAGCCACAATCAGGATTTTGGACACTAAAAAACACACTTGCATAGATAAAATAAATTTTCTCCACTATCTCTGATATTTGTGAAAATTCACATAGTAGTAGTTTTTAATATAGGCACTATTCCCAACCACATAGATGTTACAGTTATCTAATATGGCCACCATCTATCCAAGATAGCAGCCCCAAAATTCATATTTTGTTACTGTACAAAAAGAGCATTTTTAATCCATAGAGGCCACTAACATCAATAGATAATATCAACTAATTTTAATGGTGGCCATTTTTAATTAAAAAAAAGAATCTTGAGATTTGAAAAAACATAGTTAAGTTATATATCAAATAAAAGTTCAGAATGAGTAGGTCAACATAAGGATCACAATAATTCACTTGAATCAACTTGAAATGAAAAATATTCTAAAAATATATCTTCCAGTAGTGACCAAGTTATTTTTGCATAACACAAACAGAAAAAGCAAATAAACCATTGAAACCCTCATAAACCCATTTACCTCAATTTAGATCTATAATAATTTTATTGCTTATTGTTTCCATTTAAAAAAATCAGATTCAGAGAAATGTACATTTGCAGAAACTTTAATATTACCTCAGAAATATTTTGCTTTAGTTTATAGGAGTGGACTGTTACAAGATAAGGTGGATAGGCTCTTACAGCAAAGAACTTTTTTTTTCATATTTCTGATTCTTTTGGAGAAGGCCATTTGTATATTCCTAAATGAAGGCAATCTACTGTCACATCAACATCACTATCAAATTTGTTATGATTTCTATAGAATAAAATGTTCCATGACATATTTTGATGGTAACTTGGAAATTTGGAGAAATATTGAACAATTGAAATATTGAATATTATGGAATTTGTTAAAACTATTTTGAAACTGACTTAGCTCATTAATAAATATTCAATTCAAACTCCTTCGACTACTCCAATTCCACAACCCTTGCTATTCTACAATAGAACACATTATCTTACCTGGAAATCATTCCTCTCAGAAATATCTTGCTTTGTATGATTGGTACAAGTCATTAACCCTTATCCAATAATCTAGTTTATAGGAATGGGCTGTTACAGGATAAGGTGAAGAGAGTATCACAGCAAAGACAATTTTTTTTTCATATATCTGACAGTGTTTTGGAGAAGGCCATTTATATATTCCAGTTATCATTCCAGGATGAAGGCAATCCACTGTCACACCATCCATCATCATTAAAATCTGATATGATTCCTACAGAATAAAATGTTCCATGACATATTTTGTTGGTAACTTGGAAATTTGGTCAAATATTGAACAATTTTGTCAATAAGCCAGGGATTAGTTAAAACAATTTTGAAACTGACTTAGCTCATTGATAAATATTCAATACAGACTCCTTCGACTCTTTTGAAAGACACTTATGCTTGTTCAGAAAATGTTAAAAATTAAAAATAAATGGAAATCACCAAATTAATTTAAATAAAAAAATTTGAAAGTTCTTAAAAATTCACAACTTTTTTCTTCAAGGAAAAATCAGTCAAGTAACTGTGGCTGCTGTTGTGTCCAGCAAGTTATTACAGACTGAACACAACCAGTTTTATTATTTTAACAGTTCATAATTTTTTTGAAATTGACAAAAAAACAAAAAAGTACACATATATAAAGTTTGTTATTCTCTTTCCAACTTTAATATTTCAAAGAATTACTATAAAAAAACAACAGTTGTCATTGCTTTTCAACACAACTTAAGTGCGTCGTAATTTAGATGAGTAAGATCAGTTAAGAGCAGTAAAAAGGCCGTTAATTAAGCTTCCGCATGCAAAATGTTCCGCAATGAATGTAGTTAAACAAGGCCAGTTATGGTGGATGGTTGAATGCGACTGAGTTCAAACTTTTATTGTTGATAACTCCAAAATGGTAGTTTATCAAAATTTAATTGTTATTTTCGAGTCCAGCATGTAAATTTACATGGAAATATAATGATTTGTGAAATTTTTAATAAATATTTAGCATGGGGCTTAAAAAGCAAATTTACCATTTTTATTTCACTACTAAATAATAACTATATTTATTTTATATTTTTGTATTATTTTAAAGATATATTTCTATGCTATTAAATGATATAGGTTTGACTGTGTATTATAGTCAAACCTATATCTATAGTTGGCTGCAAAATTATAATGATTTTACTGCAGAAAGTATGCCTCAAAATTTTAATTCTAACGTTTTTGGTTACAAGTGTGTATTGCTAAAAGGCTCACCCAGTTGGATGCATACCCACTGCCTTGCAGTGACGAGATGTTGAGTGAAATTGCCAAATATTGCGTTTATAGTACTTTTGATCTCTAGCGCATGTACCATCAAGTAGAAATCAAGCCAGTGGATTGACCCTATACAAGCCTTGGAGGTGAATGGCCGTTTGTACCATTTTCGACAGATTCCATTTGGTGTGACTATAATAGCATGTCGAGTTTTCAAAAAATCATTGACAATATAATAAGCACAGAAAAATTGAAGGAGATATTTGCTTAGTCTGTGGACTAAACCAGTCAGACCCTGATCACAACCTTAAACGGTTCATAGTGACTGTTAACAAATACAACCTTACATTAAATTATGACAAATGTTTTTTTATGGTGAGAACTCTCAATTTATTAGGGTACATTGTGAGTGAAGGGAATATGAAGCCAGACACTGAGTGATTTAAACCTCTGCTTAAGCTGCCAGTTTCTGACAACATGCAAGCACTTCAGCAACCTATGAGCATGTTTGTGCATTACTCACAGTGATTTCTTCTTTTTCAGAGAAAATACGTTCACTGGTACAAGCTATTCCCCCCTATCACCTACTGCTGTTAAGGTATTTTTAAAAAAATCAAAAACGACATAGCAAATCCGGCAATAGTTGCTAATAGACCCTGCAACCCCACTAGTCATGGAAACAGATGCATCTGATAATGCCATTGCTGGTTACCCCATTTTATTCTTTATTTTTTTTAGGACCCTGTCTGTCTGAACAGCAACACTCAGCTGTTAAAAAAGAAGCCTACACCATTGTAGAGGCATTAAAAAAAATGGAGGCATTACCTAATTGGGCATCACTTCATACTTGTAACTGACCAAAAATCAGTTTTGCATTTATGTTTAATTCCAAGTCAAGAAGTAAATTTAAAAACAAAAAATAGCAGAATGGAAGATTGAGCTCTTTTGTTTCTCGTTCAATGTTCAGATGCATTATCGAGAGTTAACACTATGCCAAATTCTAACAATCCCCAAACACTACATAATGAACTATGCCAGCCAGGCATAACCAGAATGACAGGTGTAGTATGAAGCCAGAATTTGCCTTACTCTTTTGAGGAGATCAAGAAGATTATAACATCCTGCACTTATAGATTAAGATTATAACATTCTGTGCTGAACACAAGCTACGATTTTATAGGTCAACACTGGGAGTCCTTTAAAAAAGCCACTCAACCCTTCAAAGGTTCCCTAAAATCAGAAAGAGATTCCTGCTTACTATAATCTATGAATATTCATGATTCCCATTTGCATATCCGTGGCCAGATACTTCCACAGACTCGGTAATAAAATGTCTGCAGCACTCCATATTTGCCCTTTTTGGAGCCCCAGCATATATCCATACAGACCAAAGAACATAATTCATGTCAGAATAACTTAGGCAATTTCTCCATGGAGAAGGGGTGACTGTAAGTTAGACTACACTGGCAAGGCAGTGCAAAAAAATATACAATGGCATTATTTTGAAAACCATTCAGTTGGCTGTTGTGAATCAAAAGTGCCCGAGCAAGGGACCTGCAGGAGACTGGGGCAGTGTAATGACTTCATCCCCTACAAATAACCAGTGGGGTAGAATGTTGTATGGATTATCTCTTCTTATACATATTTTGTATTTAAATACAAAATATGTATAAGGAGAGATAAGTCCAGTCAGACACACCCCATTCTAAGTGGAATAAAGTTTCAGATAAGTTATACCTGTGTTTGTTTTCTTACTACACTATATAACTCTCCTTTTTTCTTTTTTTTTTATAATACACAAGCATACTTACACTAATCAAAACTAAGTGAAGGGAAACAAATTATATATAAGAGTTGCTCTTGTAATTAAAAATAGGTAGATGAGATAGACAATTTATTTTTACAACATGTTCAACTTGAAAATTTATAAAATTAATTTTCAAATTATTTATTTATTTTTCAGTAATAGAATTTTTTATGTTTTTTATTGCAGTTTTACCCAGAATATCTTTGTCGATAAATGACCCAATAAATCTGATCCCATGTTTTCTTGTAGGACAAAGTGGCTAATATTTGGTGTTCCCTGAGTGTGTTAATAAAGTTAAAAGAAATTCTCTCTTTACAGTCATTACTTCTTTTATGGTGAGTACAACTTTTCCAAGATTTAAATTTGTAATTCAAGCATCATCAAGTAACTGACATCATGCAATATGTTTTGGGAGTGTGTGTGTTTTAACTTTCAGAAAGGATTTTCTAATCAAATAATCTAATATTTGAAGAGTAAATTCAACTGGCCAAAGTCTTATAGCTCTACAGAATATACAAGCAGGTGCTGGAAAGTTCATGGCCTGACTCCCTTCCAAAGTATTTCAATGACCAACAACCAGAATACTGATTTTGGAAAATGTATCAGGCCAAGAACTTTTCACTACCCAATCATAAGTGTATTTAACTAAATGACCAAACATCACAAATTTGTTGTGGAGGGAAAGGGTTTCTTGGTTAAGCTTGGAATTTCTTAGTACCCTTCATATGTGTGATGGGGGATATATTGGAAAATAATTACTTCAATATATTTTACTAGTGATCTAGCATCATAAGAAAAAGAGATTTTATTACCCAAGAACATATTCTGCTTTACTAAGATGAAATATAATTCCCATGCAGCATATAAACACTTGATTTTTGCTTTAATTGTATTTTGCTATAGAAATTAGATTTGAATTAATTTCAATTGTTTTTTTTTTAAGTATAGCAGATAGGATACTTGAAATAAAAACTGAGTTAAAATAGTCTTATATTTTCTCCATTTCATCAAATTCTCATTCAACTTTACTCATATGTCTGTATACATTTTTTTATTATTTGTCTTTTCTTATTCCCAGTTTTGTGTGCACAGTCTTTAGTCTTCTTCCAATTGGCCTTAACCTCATTCGAAACCCAACATTTTTAAAGTTTAAGCTTGCTCTGGTAAGCCACAATTTTTTTTATTTTAATATATACTTGGGCAAATTTTACAATTAGATTTTCAGGTAAAAATTTAATCAATTGTTCTTAATATAAATGTAAATGTTCTATTTCAAATAGAACAAAAGTGATTTTTTCTTTGTGAAAAATTCACACTGAAATTGCAACATCTTTGTGGACTACTTGCAGAATGGAAGTGGTCTCAATAACAAAGTGTAAACGTCAGAACTTTTGAAACAGAATTCAACTGTAGCAGAATATTTTCTTTAAAAAAACCTTGAACACAGAATAACCTATTGTATTCAACTTGAAATTTTTCTTTTTTTATTGTTGACAAATTCAATATATTTGATGACAACTCTAACCATAACAGCTATTTATATCATGTTGGTAGAGAAGAAATCAGATTTAAATATGATATGGTAGAGGAACAGTTAATAAATTCACAGTGTATGGGCATTTTCAACATATTGTGTGACTATATTTCTGAGATGAGGTATTGTAACTATTTGCACTATTTACATTGTTTGGACTGTTGTCCCCATCTTTATTGTCACATTCACAATGCTTCGGCTGTTGTACACTCCTGTCTTCTTCAGGTAATATTTGTTTGAATCTCTTCCTGAACACAGAATAGTCAATCTGTATGTTGGCATTTCTGAAGATTGGTTCAATGACATTTGTGTAGACTTTTTTCCAATGTTTATTTCCTGAAACATATAACCATCATATTCTTTTATTGAGCGACCCAGGAATGCGAAGGTTATAGCCTATTTCAGGAAATAAACATGGGAAGAATGTCTACACAAATGTCATTGAACCAATCTTCATATGAACTATTCTGGGTTCAGTTCGAAATTCAAACAATTGGGTATGTGACAATAAAGAGGAGGACAACAGCCTGAACAATGTAAATAATGTAGACATCTCGTGTGTTTAGATATTTTATATAAAAGAAAATTTTAGTTAAAATGCCAAAAAATGCAACTTTCTGTCTTACTTTTGAAAAATATAAAAAAATATTTACATATATAATTCATTATATTTGCTTATAAATAAATTCAACTAATCATGTATTAAAAATTTTCATGTATTCAAGAAATTGACAGATTGTTTAAATTACAAATAATTATTTAAAACCTGACAAGAGATTTTAATTACTTTATATAAATTTATCTGAATTCATTGGTTTAACAAGGAAAATATTTTCTGGTAGAATTTAATTTTAAAATATTTATTCATTTTATTACACAATTACAAGGATGAAATTCTGACTTAAGTTGTCAAACTATATTACATTTAATACTACCAGTGTAAATATAGTATTGTAGTATTATGTTGATTAGAAAATAATGTCCGCTCTTAAAATAAAGCTTTTGTGCTCTAATATATTAATATACTGCTCATTTGTAATGATTAAAGTATCCTCTTTGTTAATTTTATATCAATCTTTTTCAGAATTTAACTTAAAACATTCTATACCCCCTCATCTTGAACATGAAAAAAGAGATATTTACTTTTTGTATGAGTTCAAGCTTGGTCATAATGCTTCTCAAACTGATGCCAACATCGGCATGGAATGAAGGATCCACTTATGATCAAATAGTACAATGCTGGTTACTGAAATTTCACCATGGGGATTGAGTCTTGAAGATCAAGGTGGTAGATGATGATCCATCCACAATTGACAATCAACATCTGAAAGCACTAATAGAACAAAACCTGTGTCAGAGAAATGTCAAAGATAATGGGAGTCAGTATTTCAACATTGTCAGACTACCACAAGAAAATTGGCAGGATGAAGAATCTCAATAAATAGGTTCTATATAAATTCAGTGAAAGTCAAAGAGTTTAAACATTTTGAAGTGTGTTTGATGCTTCATCTGTGAAATTCAAATGATTCACTTCTTGATTGAACAGTGACTTGTGATCAGAAATAGATGCATTTTAACAATTGTAGATGATCAGCTCAATGGCTTGATCATGACAAAGCCCTCAAACACTATCCAAAACCAAAATTTTACCAACAGAAGATTATGGTGACTGTGGTGGTCCGCCATTGGTATTATCCATTACAGCTTTCTGGAATCGAACCAGAGAATCAGTGCCAAAGTTTAATTCCAGCAACTGGATACAATGCACATTCAGTTAAGCAACATGGTTGATGAACCAGGTGCAATTCTACTTTATGAGAATGTTTGGCCACATGTTGCTTACTGACTTGGGATAAAAAGACTGCCAAATTCATCATAATCTCCTGATCTCTTGTCTACTACTTTTTCAAGCATCTTGACAATTTTTTTTTAAGCCAAAAGACATTCCACTGCAAAGAAGATACAGAACATGTATTCAAAAATTTCTTGGTGTAGAAATTTTTAGTATTAGCATAAAAGCATAATGTTATAACCCAATAGCAGAAATGTATAAATGTTCAGGGTTCCTGTTTTGACTGTTTTAAACAATTCAGGAATAAAAGTTGGTTCTAAAGAAAAAAGTAAAGATTATAGTCATTTGGTTAATTTAAACTGCTGCTAATAAGTAAAGTATTGAGATGGTAAAACAGGCTTACAAGGATCAGGAATATGAATTGAAATCTTACTAGAAGCTTATTTATTATTTTCAATCCATTTTGCTGATAACAAATGTTAAAACAACCTGAGAATTGTAATAAAATGTAACAAAATAAGATGAAAGTCTAATAAAACATTTATAATAATGATAATGCTTCATTTAAGAAATTTGGACAACTTACAACTTGAATATAATTAATGACATTTTAAATATGGTCATTCCTTTCTCTTTAAAGGCAAATTCTTCTCTTGTGTTCTTCCTGCTGTCATTTCAAGTTCATGAAAAATCAATTCTCCTTGCAGCTCTGTGAGTATTTTCATCATATTCAAAGTATTATACATGACTAATCATAAACTAAAACTACACTTGATGTATATAAAGATAATTTATATTGAGATAAAAATCTTAAATACAGTGGAAGAAAAATCTTTGTTGATATTAAGATGATCAAATTATTAAGTGGAGGCTATATATTTTATATTTTAACATTAAACCTGAAGCAGGAATATGCATAGGAGTAAGAAAATGTCCCATTGTGACATATCTAGAAATTTAAATAAAAGATTATAGGAACATAAAATGGATGTTTTGTAAAACAATATCCCCAATGCATTAGTTGTTCATCATAATATGGCTGCTGGCTATAATTTTAACTTCAAGAATGTGGTTCTGATTAAAACAGAAAGAAATTTATTAAGACAAAAATATATTGAAAGTGTGGTTATTTCAGAATCCTCTCTGGTAAGGTTACAACATATCTCATTTCCTCACCAAATTACTATTAATACAATGTGTTTTGATGTTGGTTTGGGGTTTGTAGAGACAAACGACAAATAACACGTAACAATAAAAAGGGTTTTATTGGTTGGTAAAAGGTACAGAAATTGTCTGAGTAGTCTATTAACTAGCTCAGCGGAACGTCTCGCACTCTGTCTCTCGACGTGCCACTATTTAAAGTCTTTAGACGCAGACAAGTTCATCTTCAAGAGGTTGTGGTAGGTTTCCGACACAACACAATGTGAAATAGTTAAAAGCAACAACAGTAAAAATGAAAATAAGTGATAAAAAACTAAATGAGATAAGTTCAATGTTTAGTGACATTGGCTGTCAAATATGTTGTTGTTTAACAGATTGGTGAAGCTGATTTAGAACCAGCTATGAATATGGCTAGATAACAAATGTATATCTTATCCAAATGGGGTGATGAGACATCAGTGTATTTGGTTAAAGATGTCTGCATCAGAATTGCAAGATCAGGTAGAAACTGAGGCACGCTCAGTCAGTGGTAATGATGTTAAAGCTCAAAAAATTTGCCTAAACCAAATCAACATATGTAGGTTTTGTTCGAGTTGCTGCTTCTGTTTTGAGTGCAGTAGTTGTATGATATTATTCAACATAAAAGAGAGATGGAGAACATGTGGTTCTTAAAGACTGTTCAGGTATTGTTTTTACTATTAATGATTGATAATATTTTATATTATTTTAGTCAGGAATAAATACTTAACTCTCATATATATTCACTGACTTTTCTCATCTTGTTATAAACTTTGTTACTTCTGAAAGATTGGAATATAGAAGCACAAAATAATTTTTCATATAGGATATTAGTCAATAAGATTAAACCAAGAAGCCTGGTTTATTAATATGTAACAATGAAAAATAATGGAGGAAGAAGTCAACTAATCAAGAAAAGCTTCATTTTCTCTGACTGCTACTCAACACATCCTACTTTTAAATTTTCAGAACAAGTTGCATATTTAAATGAGCCATCTGAGATGACTCTTTATAGTTACTTCAGATGGCTCCTTCAAAGAGAAAAATATGAAGTTTCAATTAAATATTTTAAAGCAAAATGATTTAATTATCCAATTAGACTAACATCCATTAGAGGTGAATATAAGTTTGCATTTTGCTAGCATTTTCAGAAACCTTCAAATATTTTTTTTTATATTAAGGTTCACCATGTACAAGGCCTGGTGGCCACTCAAAGTAGAGTGTTACATTAAGGAGTAGTTTATATGGATAGGAGGGGGAAGATAACGGTTGACTCTTGACTTGAACTGGTTAAGATTACAGTGATTTGGGAAACCTCCTCTTGGTAGTCAGTTCCACAGGGCAATGATTCGCAGGAAGAAACTGTTTGAATGGAATTTACTTCTCACTGATTGAATATGGAGGGAATGTGGGTGGTTTGTAAATGTAAATGGCATGGCGGGTCCTAGCCATGAAGGTTAGACCTGGCAGAACCAAGGAATGTAGTTTGTCTGAGCACTTTCCATGGTCATAGCAATAGATCAGTGAGAGACTCTCCACATCACCTGTGAGAAAGAGAGACTGGAAGATGGAAAATAATTCTTCTCCAACAAGGACTCGGAGATGCTTTTGAACTCTATCAAGACTGGAAAGTGAGGACAGGTCAGCTCCTACCCAAATATGACAACAGTGAACTTGATCTTGCTCTCATAATGGTAGAGGATAAAATGTGAAGTGAGGTACTTACTGAAGCTCTACAGGTAGTTGATCATTTTATCTGCATCTTTAGCAATAACTTTTATATAAGAGTTGCATGAGGTCAGGTGTGAGTTTGTGGCTCAATATTCTCTCAAGGGGTCATCTGTTCATCATAACTGGCGGTAGTTTGGGGTCAGATCAGCAGTGATGGAATGTAGCCAGTTTGGTTTTCGAGCCATTGAATGTAACCAGCCAATTTTTCCTCCACTGGGAAGTTAGAGGTCAGCTGCCAATCTCTGATGATCATGGTTTTTAGAGGTGCACCTGTATATCATATCATTGGCATAAATGTTTACAAATGATTCTAGTATATTCTTAGGCAGATCAGAAAGAGAGTTGGTTCGAGAAGTGTCCCCTGGGGGATGCCTATATTGACCGACAAGGCCTAAGAGGACTGGCCATTAATAACTACCTTCAGGGATCTACCTGTTAAAAAAGATTTTATAATTGAGAAAACCCTTCCAGTATTCCATAGCTGGAAAGCTTGTGTAGCAAACCTTTGTGCTATGCCTTGTCCTCAAGGAATCTAATGCTGTGGTCCTTGAGGTGTGTGAGTCATCAAGGGCCTTACTAAGTCTGTGTGTAATGGTGATTAGGACACCAGCAGTGGATCAGGCTGATTGAAACCCATACTGTTCATTTGGACAAGAGGTTGTTCCTATCTCGGTGCTCAACAACCTTCTTGTTGATTAAAGCCTCTAAAAGCTTAATGATGATACTGAGGAGACTGATCACTCACCTGCTTTCTTGAAGACTGAGCATACATTTGCTTCCTTCCACAGGCTGGGGAAAGATTTCTCCTTTAAGCAGTAGTTAAATAACTTTGCTAGAATCAGGGATAATTCTGGGTTAATATTCTTAAGGATGACCACTGGAATTTTGTCTGGGCCAGTGGCTTTGCTTGGGTCAAGACTTTTAATAAGTCTAGAGACTTCTCTTACTGAAATGAGTGTATTACTGAGATTGTGCTCATTGAAATGTGGAAAGTTGGGGAGAAGATAACCTAAAAAGCTTTGCCTTGTCTGTTGATGATATGACCTCATGCCCATTTATAATAGTGGGCAAAGCCGCTTTGCCTCTTTATCCATAATTTAGTTGGTGATCTTCCAGAATTCATGAGATTCAATTTGATTCTTTTAACCTTGGCCTGGACAGCTTGTGCATAACTGCATTTTTCAGAACTCTCTTACAGTTATTGCAGGTGTTTCTGAAAGAAGTAAGGGTTGGACTATACTGCTATATATGTGACTATTGTTTGTTTTTTTTAATTCTTCTTGGCTGTATTCTTTGGTTAAATTCAAGTTAACAAAGTACATTAAATTTGCTGTTATTTCTGTTGCATGAATGATGAGATTCTCTTTTGTAAATTGCCATGTTGGTGACATTTTTTTTCTTTGGATTTAAAACTTTTCCATAGCCTTTCTCCAAATGTTTTTCACTTGATTGTAAATTTCACCAAAGTTTATAATGCAACTTATCATTTCAGCCCCGTCTGTTTACTTTTGCCTGATTATCCTTTTGTTTCTTTCTGGTTTCTTATGATCTCTACATTCAGGTAAAAATTAATTTTTTTTTTTTTTTTCCAATATTAGTCTTAAGCTAATTATAAGATGATCAGCTTTAAAATGTCTTTTAATTACAATCACTTTAATTTTAATTAATTCTTTTAATCACTATCATTTTAATTAGTACTTCACACATATGGTCATATTTGCCATTTTACTAACTTCTTGTATATTCTTGGCTTAATGTAATTAATACAATGGTAATTGTTTGCAACCACAAATATGGAATCTGCTGGTATAAGCAGCAAAAGTAATGATTGAAAATACTTCCAAGTTGTTTTGATGTTCCTGGAAAATACTGGAAAATTACCTAAAAAAATGTTCTGACAATTGGTAATATTTGATTATTACGATAAAACCTTTGGTTATTTTTTAAAATAATTTATTAGTTTAATTAATACAATAATAAATTTAATGTAATTTTTCAGCATGTTCCCATTATTTGTGAAGGATGAATTGGTATTACATTATTTTAGCACATTGCTATTGTTCTATGTTGTGGTGGGCATTACCTTTAATTTAACTCCCAACCAACCATCCAAAAGTCAATTTTTGCCCTGGATATATCCTCTGTTACCCTACATGGTAAGTTTTATTTAATTTCTAATCAAACTTACGCTTAAAAATATGAGAGCTTCTTATATTATTAAGAAAATGAATTAATGGAAAATTACTAACTACAAACCTTCAGGAGTTATAGCCAACCGCTTCCAACCACATGGTCTTCCATGGACGTCATCTGTTACAGCTTTTGCTTCTGTTTAAAATGTCTAATACTTATGTTGGCTTAAAATAAAATTTCTAAAATGGAGCAAATGGTCAACATTTATAAATCTTAACTTTGTATGGCACAAAACCAATTGGAGGAAAATAGAGGTCGGAGAGAGAATCTAGAGAATGAACATTTGAGGAACTTGAATATTTACTTCTAGCACCAAGATGGGAAATAACTAACTTGACCACAAAATGAAAGGGTTATCTTTTTGTTATTTATAAATAAAAGTTGTAGATAACAATTTGTTGTTCAACACAATTTAAGAGCCAGGGAATAAGAGAGAAATTATCAAGTGGAAAATTTAATAACTTAATTGTATGTTTAATGCAGTGATACATTTTGGGAGATTGAATATTTTTTCTAAATATAAAATATTTAAAAATTATTTTCAATCTAAGATCTGATATTTTATAAGCTTCATTGGCAAAGCTAAGTATTTAAATTGGTTTTAATATAAATATTTTATAAAACTTTCTGTAATCATTGTAGTTGTACAAATGGTAGCACAAATATGCCATATTTCTGCTCTTATGTTTATTCAACCAAATCAGACTCATAATTATATTCATTTATATTCAAATATTGTGTATCAAATTTCTTTCTCTTGTATATTGTGTATCAAATTTCTTTTTCTTTCAGCTTGTCCTGTCGTTGGCTGGTTGCTTGCTTCTTAATGTGGCTAGCTTAGTGGTCATTCCCCCTCCAGACAAACCTGACCTCTTCTCTGTGCTGATTGCTATCTATTCCTGTGTTCATTTTGTGTTATTCCTAACCTACTTTAATTATGTCCAATTTACAGTCAATTCACACACTGGTAAGTCCAGCAGTGAAAAGTCTTCACAGCAAACAAGTCCAAAAATGTCAATTCAAATACCTGCTAACAATAACAGAAAAATAAAAAAGCAATGACTTTAGAAAAATAGAATAAAAAAACTATTTTTTATTTTGACTTTGCATTTGAATTTATATGAAAATCAAATTAAAATTATTTTTTGAAATTTTCCATATTCTTTTTATTTATATATTTTTAGTAAATTTTCTTTCATACTGTGTAATCTTTGAGGAAATTTCCTGTTTTGGAAAGTTATGTTATCTCAATTTCCTTTTAGCTGTTGGTGTTAATTTTAAGTGTGATGACATGCTCCACTCTTCCGTCATTTACTGCACCTGTGATGACATCCGAGGTCAGTTGCATGAGTATACACCTGGTTAACAATGTTCACAGGGTTGTCTACTTGGCTAACAGAGAATATCAACAATTGCTTTTCAAGACACTGGTTGGTAAATAGCAACAATACGATTTCTCACTTCTTTATTCAGCTGGTTGAGATGAACTAATCTTACCATGGAAAGCGGACTCTTACATTCACTGAGTAACTAGGCAACTGCTGATTTCTCATTGCTGGTTCATTCCTCACTGACTTACCCCTGACTTCCTGCCTCTCTCTGCTTATTTTGATACTGGCTGGGGTCCCCTATCCATCCCTTTGTATTTCGGAACAAGAGACCACCCATTCTGCTTTTTTGGGTGGTCAGCTTCTTTAAAAGACTACTGTTATGATTATCTAAAATCGTTGACAAAATTTTATGTTTGCCAATTCAAATGTGGGCTGGAAACAGGAATCCTGAAACTCAAGCAATTAAATTGACTCAAAGATGGACTGGAGACAAAATTCCTAAGAAACTCCATTAATTAAGTGGACTTAAGTAGATAAATTCCTTTTCCTTTTATCTCTTATGGATGTCATTTATTATA
Source organism: Acanthosepion esculentum (assembly GCA_964036315.1). Classification (NCBI taxonomy): domain Eukaryota; kingdom Metazoa; phylum Mollusca; class Cephalopoda; order Sepiida; family Sepiidae; genus Acanthosepion; species Acanthosepion esculentum. The sequence continues at coordinate 91,382,991 of OZ038476.1, forward strand.
TAAATTACAATAACAAAATGACAGAACAATCAATAAAAACTATTTTTAAAAAATAAAACAAAGCACAATGTACAATAGCAATATTTCATGTTCAACTCAAAACAATGGAATTCTACATAGTCCCACAAAAAAAAACAACATGCAGATAGACCCCCATCCACCTCTGGAGGTAGTTCAACCCAAAGAGGGATAAATTCTGGACAGGCTGCAGCCTTCTGAAACATCGTAATATACCAGAGGGTGATTAGTAGCCCTTCCTCTTTTGTTCAAGCCATCACAAGAGGATTTCAAATAACTCTAGAAAAATGTCACATTTTTGGAAGTGTCACTTTCCAAAACCTTCCAAAGAGAAAAACAATGCCAAAAAGCAACAAGGGGATTTTAACCACTGTGTCAAGTAACTTTAATCACTGGAAGTGCTATTTCTACCAATCTTCCAAAATTCACAACTATCTCTTCAAATTTTTCCTATTTCATAATGCTCCACCCCGACAAAAAAATATTTTAGCATACCACAGAAGTGAAAACCAGTTTTACCCTCTCAACAAGACAAAACCAGTGAAAATGGGGAGTGTCATCACTTGACTTTTGTCATAAAATAAGATGCACAAGTCCCGTGTCTCACTGCACGACGATTACATTTCTTGCTTCTTTTTTTTTTAACGCACTGAAAATATTCACATAAAAAAAGGAAACAGCGTTTATCACAAGTCGCAACAATTTGCAACAGAACTATAAAAAAAACATACGACTTGTCAAAATGTGTGTGGGTATACCACAACAATGTTCATCTTCAGTAAAATCATCAGATGCCTGCAAGGGTTCCATTTTTTTTTTTTTTTTTTTTTTTTAACAAATTTCACATTATCCTTTTCTCCAGAAATACAAAATGTGAAATAGATGACTACAAATGTCTTTCATTTTTTTTCTTTTTTGTTACTTTCATTCCACATGTATAGTGGGAAATTGTAGCCAGTCACCAATCTGTCTGACTCCTGGTGTGCTACGGGGTCCATTAATCTCCTCTCCTCACCCACACATTCTCTCAACTCGTTTTGTACCCAACATCTCTCATAACCCACTAAAACAATCACTAGCACTATGATAACTATATTTCTACCTCGTGATAACCAAACTATAATATTTGCTGTTGGGTCCCCCTCAGTGGGGTGATTTCTGCCCATCACTAACTTATCTACTAATTAATGTAAATCTATTGGTTTTAGTAATTGGGGTAATTTGCATACAGTTATATTTGTTTTCCTTACTAGGGGTTCCCACAGCCCTGTATACTTGCTAGTTAAAACATCTACCAAGGCTAGAAAGAAGTCCTGGGTTTCAAATTTTATCTAAAGCAGAGCTACCCATGTGAAGTTTGATGATGGCCCGGAACATGGCAGTCATTGTCAGTTTTCCTATGCATACTCCTAATAAGTCCAGTTCCCAGTCTATAGCCTGTACATACCTAATTTGCTTCAACCCTTCTAGGTAACCTTTACTAATTATCCACTTTGATTTGATGATTATCACTATGACAGATTTCAACCCACTGGTGGGGATTATGAGGATGAATAGCAACAAGTCCCTCATACTGAGTGTCACCATCACTATAAACATGACATGTTGAAAAATTCCAGGTGCATCGACTAATCTGAAAGGCATAACCTTGAATTGGTACAACCCAACATGACAGGTAAATTGAGCCTTCTCCTTATTGGCTTTGTAGAAGGCTACTTGCCAGTAGCCAGACTTCAAATCAAGGGTGGGAAAATTAGCTGACTTCCCCAGTAATGCCAATGTTATCAATCAAGGTTAAGGGGGTAGGCTAGTAGGCTGTTTCCAGCATATCTCCAACTGCCCTTTGTACGAGTTTTTGCTTATGCAGTGGGGTCTAGTATAGCTTTATAGGCAGGTAGTTATCCATGTCTATCCTCCTCTCTACTCTTTCGGTTTGGCTGAATTCACCATCTGTGTGAGCTATCATATCTCTATTATCCCTAATAGAATGCAGGATACTCCTTTTGTGCATATGTGGGGCTTATATCTCCTCTCTAATTATTGAATTCTTATATTTACTTTTACTATCTTCTACACATTCTACCCCCCCCCCCGGTAATAGCTTGTATAGCCTCTCCTACTTTATCTCCCTTGTGAACCCTTATAGTAGTACTACTGGCCAACATTACTGGGATTCAACCCATATCATCATCTTCCGCAACAGACTCTGTTCAAGCTAATTCTCCCTCTCCAAAACGAGGTTCATCCATTTGAGCAACCTGATACATTTTCCTTCTGAAGAGTATTTCTCTTTTCCCTATCTTTAGCAGTGGAAGTGCTGGGTTGAGGCTTATCTGCACTTAATTAATTTGAAGCCAATCAGGGCTCTACTCAGGGTGGATGTCACATACATTTGCTACCCTATGATTGCTCCTCCCACCTCTACAGGAAGGAGTACTAATCGTAATACCTTTATTTCTTTTCTATCTGCCTGAAATATTTTTTGCTTTGTAATACCTAGCTTGATATTCTAAATCCTAGCTGAAAATAATCTCTAGCTCTAATCATTAACATGTATCCATTAATGCCATTATTTCCTTTTCTCCACTATTGCTTTATATGGTAAATTGGATTCCTGACCAAACAGAGCGAATGCATGCCTCTCCTGGGTACAGTCCTTCCTTTGATAACCCCACTGTCCACACCCCCAACAAACCATTTGTCTAGAACCTAGGTGAGGTTTCTGCTTATTCCTCTCAGGTGTGTGACTGCTTTTACTACTGCTAGATTGACAATGGCCCCACTATTCCCTTCCATTGAGACTTGGTCTCTTTCTTTCTCTAATGGGCCATCCTATCCCATCTCATGTGTGTGCATTTGGGAAGACTCCGGTCTCTCAAACAGTCTATGACATTTTTTGCCATTGTAAATGCCTCTGCAAGTCTTCTGGGGGCTGCTCTTGCTCTATCAGATCTCACAAATGTGTTTTAATCACTTCTGTATAATACTCTGATGGTTGTTTGGACAGCTTCTATGTCTCACTGCACAGCACCCTTAAAGCTATTTGGGGCAAGTTTAGCACCCTGTTAGCTTTTGTTCTCTGTCAGCATCAGCTGCACTTATGTATTCTGGATATTGGGTTGTTAGCTGTTGCAAGAGGTCAGTTGCTTCAGGGTTGTTGTCGGAAACAGTACCATCAGAATAATCATAAGGTAAGTTGACAATTTCTGCCAACATTAGATTATGGATTCTGGCTTTCTGTATCAGTGCTTCTATCCAAGCCTGAAATTCCAGATTAGTGAGAAGCAGGTGGAGATTAAAAAATCTCTTACCTCTATTAATCATTTTGTTTTCTTTAGCTGTATTTGTCTGCTTTCCCCTGCTTTCTCTCCTTGGTGTGTGTGAAAAAAAAAAAACATTCACTCTTCCATTTTTTTTTTTTTTTTTTTTTTTTTTCAACAATTTATTTTTATTTGTTTTAAAGTTCTACTCTTCCTTTTTTAACATTTTTCACAACATTACTTTTCAACAGTTCACTTTTCTTCTTTTCTTTACTTCCAAGTTGTGTTTCCTTCTTTCCTTTATTTTCAGTTCTCTTTTTTTTCTTATTTCTAACAATTGCTTTTCAAGACATTGGTTGGGAAATAGCAACAATACTATTTCTCACTTCACCATATCTTCATTTGGTTGGTCGAGGTGGTAAACTCATCTTACTAACTTCCAGCCACAGAAAGAGGACCAACAAGGCGACTGCTGATTTCTCACGGCTGGTTTTTTCCTCTTCTCTGACTGCCGGTCCATTCCTCACTGGCTGCTAGTCATTTACTTACCCCAGACTTCCTGCTTCTCTGCTGATATGGATACTGGCTGGGGTTCCACCACCCATATCCATCCCCTTGTGTCCCAGAACCTATTAGGCTTTTTGTGATGGTCAGTTCCTTTAAAAGTCTACTGTTATGATTATGTAAAATCGTTGACAAAATTTGGTTTGCCAATTCAAAAGTGGGCTGGGGACAGAAATCCTGAAAACTCGGGCAATTAAGTTGACTCAAAGATAGACTGAAGATTAAATTCCTAAGAAACTCAGATAATTAAGTGGACTTAAAAGGAATTTATCTACTTATCTCTTAAGGATATGTAAGAAACCTTATTGTTAAATAAGTACTTTTTCTATAAACTTGTTTCTTTGACAATGTTGAACTTCACCTTTAAGTTTAAATTCACATAATTTTCTACCTATGTAATTGTTCTGAATAAAAACAGTAAATAGTAACTTAATACAAGACTTTGGATAACTAGTATTTTAATTTTTAGTCTGAATTAATGCACACATCCTTGATATATACGTACACACTTATAAGGAAATGTCTGATACAAGTCTGAGCATATGTATTTTTTTTTTTATTACTGTATCTCTGTAACAGTCCTGGGTTCAGAGGAAGCACATATGTTTTGGCATGATTGAATTGTAATTAGATTATTGAAATCCAATGACAAAACTTAAAGAATAATATAGTTAACTTAGAAACGTAACATTTTTATTCATCAGCAATCACAAAATGTCATTTTGTACAATGAAGTTGATTTTTCATATCTTCTTCAATCCTGTTCCCAAAATAGGACATAATCTTTTTTGAACATATAACAAATATTTTGTTTTTAAATAAGTTAGCTTGATCTATGTAAGCTTGTGAATGTTAATCTGAAATATAATTCCTGCTTCCTAGTCTGTTTATAATGTCAGCCATGAATTCTGCATCCATCAAGAGAATTGAAAAGTAAAGCTGTTCACATGATTATTTCATTTTATTAATTTTTGAGAATATTCTATTTGAAGCATTTCTAAATTGTTGATTTTTATCTGTGAATCACTATAGACATCTTGTTCCAAATTGTCAAATAGTAAGGCAGAAAGCAAATCTTATTCTTTAATCAAAGTTTTCTAGTGAGGACAGATAAATGCAGATGAAGCTATGGACACCAACTTGCAAAAGAAAAAAATAATGGGAGTGATGATCCACTTGAACTTATACCTTTTTCAATAAATGTTCTATACAAACATGAATAGATAGCTTGATGCTCTCCAGAGCTTATAATACAACTGTATAGTAAACTGATGATATTTTTTATGCAAATTAGTTATGGAAGGATCTTCTACAAATTGTTTCTCTGTATTTCTAAACAATGCAACCATTGTTGATATTGAACCTCATCATTTGCCAGTAGCATAACTGGAATTGGTGCAGTTCATATATTTTCTTGTGATATTTCCCAATTTTTGATTCTTCTCCATATCTCTAGGACATTTAACCAGAATAGATTTAAATGTACAATTTCTCTGTCAATGTCATCAAATCCTTACCAAAATAAAAGCCAAAGAGCCAGTCTCTGCTTAACATTATTTCTAGAGAGAAAAATTAGTAAAAGGAAATGCATCCACAGTAAATGGTGTTAATAAATAAATGAATAAATATAGAAACCAGCTGATCAGTTTTGTTTGTCTCTTATCAGAGCTTTTTCTCCATGAATTAACATTCTATACACAATGACTAAGAGAAACAGGTGAGTGAAATCAAGGTTAAGAAATTCCCATATATCAATAATATACACACTTATGCTATAAAAATATCACATTGACATCATACAACCATTCCTCTTGTTTACAGAAAGAAGGTTGTGTCAATTTAATAAAAAATGTCTCAAGCATTTTCAAAGTGATTTATTTGACAAAGAGGACATATCCTCATGTTAAGTCAATGCATGTTGCCTAGTTGTAATAAGATGTTCAGATGATGACAGACCCCAGGCATAATAAAACATTCATGCAAATTTTCAAGTTGACCTTCATAATGCATGTTGGGAAATTCTCTCTTCTGATAGCAAACTGTGCCCAGCCATTGTCATCATACATACATACATACATATATATATATATGTATATATATATGTATATATATATATGTATATATATATATATATATATGTATGTATATATATATATATATATGTATGTATATATATATATATGTATGTATATATATATATATGTATGTATATATATATATATGTATGTATATATATATATGTATGTATATATATATATATGTATGTATATATATATATGTATGTATATATATATATGTATGTATATATATATGTATGTATATATATGTATGTATGTATATATATATATGTATGTGTATGTATATATATATATGTATGTATATATATATATGTATGTGTATATATATATA
>OZ038476.1:91389441-91396941 GCA_964036315.1 Acanthosepion esculentum
GTATATATATATATATATACATACATATATATGTATGTATATATATGTATGTATATATATGTATATATGTATGTATATATATGTATGTATATATATATATATGTATGTATATATATGTATGTATATATATGTATATATATATATGTATGTATATATATGTATATATATATATGTATGTATATATATGTATATATATATATGTATGTATATATATGTATATATATATATGTATGTATATATATGTATATATATATATGTATGTATATATATGTATATATATATATGTATGTATATATATGTATATATATATATGTATGTATATATATGTATATATATATATGTATGTATATATATGTATATATATATATGTATGTATATATATATATGTATGTATATATATGTATGTATATATATGTATATATATATATGTATGTATATATATATATGTATGTATATATATGTATATATATATATGTATATATATATATGTATGTATATATATGTATATATATATATGTATGTATATATATGTATATATATATATGTATATATATGTATGTATATATATGTATATATATATATGTATGTATATATATGTATATATATATATATATATATATGTATGTATATATATGTATATATATATATATATGTATGTATATATATGTATATATATATATATATATATGTATGTATATATATGTATATATATATATATATATATATGTATGTATATATATATATATATATGTATGTATATATATGTATGTATATATATGTATATATATATATGTATGTATTTATATGTATGTATATATATGTATATATATATATGTATGTATTTATATGTATATATATATATGTATGTATATATATGTATATATATATATGTATGTATATATATGTATATATATATATGTATGTATATATTTGTATATATATATGTATGTATGTATATATTTGTATATATATATGTATGTATGTATATATATGTATGTATATATATGTATATATATATTGTTCTGTTAGCCCAATAGTTGTACGACTACCTCACCTTTTATAGTCATGTTTTTAGTACATTGTGTATTTGCGACGAAGCATATGAATGTTGATAACCGCCTTATTTCTTGAATATGCAGATTGCTGGATATAATTTTTTTATATATTTCCAGGTAAGTCAGGGCCAGTTCTCGGAAAGGAACCTTACCTCCTCCTCCCATCCTCTATCTCTCTCTGATCGTAGGCCAAACAAACGCTGTTTGACAGATAGGTGCGAATGACATTTAACAGTGTCCATATCGTAGGCCAAACAAACGCTGTTTGGCAGATAGGGGCGAGTGGCATTAAACAGCGTCTCTGAATGACACACACCTTTTTTATGGGCCAACACGTGACTCAACTGATAGCAGTTTTCGTTTCGCACGTGTTGAGGTGGCAACAATCTCACTTAGTTCCTGGCCCTCGGAGGAAGCGAACGTCTCCAAAACCAGTCTTAGCTGTTCGTCGTTAGAAGAATTAGATGCCACCAAAAACCATAGGACCGACGAGAGAACCTAGAACAACATCGTCAACCAAAGTCAGCTACATTCCCGTGATTTTTCTCTGTATTCTTCTCGCCATCAACACGGATTGGACATCGCCAATCAAAAACTCATAATTAGAACATTGTCAATCCCATCCTTTTATGAACAAGTGGAATAACACAGGATTTCCACCTACATTTTATGCGTGCGCGAGTTTTTCCATCCCTTCCTTTCACTTTCAGCTAGTAATAGCAGTAAACGGTTGTTCTGTAGCCGACGTTAGGAAGGCAGCTGCTGCTGATGTTTTTGCCCGCGCTTTTTCTCTGACGTCAAGGACAAAACTGCTTTCGAATTTAGTCGCTGCCAGCTCACTGAACTGGATAGTTGACTCATTTATCCCTCATATGTTAACCCATATTTCAGACAGGGATATCTTACCAGCAAATTATGCTTAGTCCCTTTTGGCTCGTCGCGTGTAACCTTAGCGCTTACGACTGTCATCACATTACCTTTTCCGATTACTTATTTCTCGTCCTCATGCGAACATCTTGTTCGAGCCTGCCTTCGTCCATGACCAGGGAACTTTGAAACCGTCAACAACACCACAACGAGAACGTCTCATATTCTTTGTACTCTAACCATTACGAACCAGTACCTTAAAAATATAACATTACACACACATTACAAAAATCTCGCAATGAGTATTTTCTTTGTTGTGTATGCATAATATTCCGTATAAATTGACTGGTCTGGAACTTTCTTCCTGGAGAAACTTTTCCCGCCTTAGCCATTTTGAATTTCGTTTTGGAGCAGAACTCTGACATACCTGTAGTGACCACTTGTCACGGCCTTTTCATAAATTGCAGAGATCCAGTAACTTTACTGAATGTCTCCACTGTCGAGACAAATTACTTGTTAACAAAAAAAAAAAAATTTTATATTTGTTCTTTTACCTTCGTCGTTCCTCCTGTCTATTTATTTTTACTTTGTTAGTGGATTCGGTAGTCGTGTGTAGTGTCTGGCACAAGGCCACCTTTTCGTAGGCCAGCTCTGCATCGCTATCGGGTCCGCAACAAACATACTTGATAATAGTCAATCGACGTCGATTCCAACCATATGCAAGTTTCTGCATGTTTTTCTGTATCTTATGATCTGCTATCTTTGTATAGTGTATTCATATGTATTTCGCCGCATTAGTATCTGTTTAGGTAACTTAACTCCCCATCCCCGATATCATTTAGTTTTCCTTTTCTTTTTCTTACTTTCACACTCTGTATATTTTATAAATAAATCTTTTGTATTATATATTCTCGTGTTGTCTTCTATCGTTGTATGTCTGCATATGGTTCATTTTCTCTCTGCGTTTACCGACGTCCAGAATTGGAGAATTCCCCTCCCAACGTTCTTTTCTTTATTTTTATATCGAATCTTGGGGTCTCTCATTTATTTTTTTTTATTTTCTCGTTGCGCCCCGGCTATCGTAGTCCCAACGAAACCCCGGCGTAACAGAATTGGGGGCTCGTGTCCGGGAATTATTTCTCCTTTTCCACAAGACTTCGCAGTGAGGAACAGTGCGGTCATAGAATTACGGAAGGCACATAAACCGAGATGTCTGTAATAGATACTTTTCTAAACTCTCCCACGTTCGACGGTTTATTTAAGCTGAAAAAGAACCATATTTTAGAGATAGGCTTAAAACTGGAGTTGGATGTAAGATGGTCTATGCGAAAAGCGCAGTTGGTGAGAGTTGTTGCGGGGCCGTCAAGCGTGTGCTATCAACCCCGCAAGCAGTAAAATTTATATTGGAAAATACGATCGAAGCAAGGATAACAAAAGCGAGGGTTTAAAATCAAAGCCAAATTTTATTTAATAATTTGGCAAAAGTATGTACAAATCTTGTGTCGCAATGAATCGGGGAGCGCCACCCGAAAGATCGTCTTGTTTTAGGGCAGCGGACCAGTCAGTGCTGAGGGAACCTGCTCGTCCTTAGGTTGACGGTCATCAGGGATGCAGCTTGGTAGTAACCGGAAGGACTATCGCATAAGCTATGTGGTCAGGTAGTCCTGAAAAGGACTATTGCATAAGCTATGTGGTCAGGAAGTCCTGAAAAGGACTATTGCATAAACTATGTGGTCAGGAAGTCCTGAAAAGGACTATTGCATAAACTATGTAGGCAGGAAGTCCTGAAAAGGACTATTGCATAAACTATGTAGTCAGGAAGTCCTGAAAAGGACTATTGCATAAATGTGTAATCGTTAGCCCTGAAAAGGACTATGGCATAAACATGTAGTCGTTAGCCCTGAAAAGGACTATGGCATAAATATGTAATCGTTAGCCCTGAAAAGGACTATTGCATAGGTGTGTAATCGTTAGCCCTGAAAAGGACTATGGCATAATCATGTAGTCGTTAGCCCTGAAAAGGACTATGGCATAAATATGTAATCGTTAGCCCTGAAAAGGACTATTGCATAAGTGTGTAATCGTTAGCCCTGAAAAGGACTATGGCATAATCATGTAGTCGTTAGCCCTGAAAAGGACTATGGCATAAATATGTAATCGTTAGCCCTGAAAAGGACTATCGCATAAGAATGTACGCGGGGTGCTGCTGCTGCTTGACCCGGTCTGGCTAGTGGCTGCTGCTGCTGCTGCCTGACCAGGGCTGGCTAGTGGCGGCTGCTGCTGCTGCTGCCTGACCAGGGCTGGCTAGTGGCGGCTGCTGCTGCTGCCTGACCTGGGCTGCTGCTGGGCTCGGTCTGGCTGACTGGCTGGCTGCTGCTGCTGCTTGAGGTCAGCGGTGAGGGGAGCGTGCCGCTCTTAAACCCGGATGCTGCTGCTTGACCCGGGCTGGCTGGCTGGCTGGCTGGCTGCTGCTGCTGCTGCTGCTTCTTCTTCTTCTTCTTCTTCTTCTTCAGGTCAGCGGTGAGGGGAGCGTGGCTCTTAAACCCGGATCCAAGAATCTGGCTGCTGCTGCTTGACCTGGGCTGGCTGGCTGGCTGGCTGGCTGCTGCTGCTGCTTCAGGTCAGCGGTGAGGGGAGCGTGGCTCTTAAACCCTGGTTCCAAGAATAATTTGGTGGAAGAAATTTGGCCATGTTTATGTAGGCCGGGGTCAGCATCGTAGCTTGGCTAATAATGTCTTTTAGTTATTCACTAAAAATGAGCTTCTACTTTTGAATGTACCCATGGGTTTCATTTAGGCCCCATGTGTATATGAATTAGTTTCTGGTCATTATTTTTAGTTGTGGATGTTACGTTTCGTTTTGTTTTTGTATTTTTGTGATTTGGTGTCTGAAAATGCTGAGTCACTGGAACTTAATGGCGTTTGTTCCGTTTTCCGTGGTGACGCTTTCAGACGTTTGAGTAGCCGGCAGTAACTTCCGGCCGGGTGCGATAGAGTGGTCTCAGAAGATATGGTCGATAATGAAGTTTTCGACAGCAGCGTTCTTGAAAACCTTCTGTCAGAAGCGGCTGAACTTTCAGAAGCCCAGATTGAACTGGAGAAGCTTAAGATCGAAGCCGAGACCCAGATTAAGCTGGCGAGAATTAGTCAGGAAACTCGTATCAGGGAAATAGAAGAAGAACGAATACGACACGAGGGGGAACGGAACAAATTTGACCTCACCAAACAAATCCGACTTATACCTACATTCAACGAAGAAGACGTGGATAAGTATTTTCAACACTTAGAGAAAATAGCTTCAAATCTAGAATGGCCCATCGAAGCCTGGCCGACATTACTACAGACAGCTCTGAAAGGTAAAGCACAAGAAACGTATGCCTCCCTTTCAATTGCGGACAGTGCCGACTACAACATTGTGAAAACGTCGATCCTGAGAAATTACGAAATAGTACCAAAAGCGTATAGACACCGATTTAGAGATCATAGAATGGACGAAAACCAAACATACGTAGAGTTCTCCAGGCAGAAAGAAACGTATTTCGACCGATGGATTTCGGCGAAAGAAATAGGTGCGGATTACGATAAGCTAAGACAGTTAATAATAGAAGAGTTCAAATGGTGCGTACCCGATAACCTCGAAACATTTCCTCAATGAAAAACAGGTCGACACAGCCTATGAGATGGCTACCCTCGCAGGCGAATATGCAGGCAGGAATAAATCAGAGGACCCATCTGAATATGGGAGAAGCACAAAGCCTCGAGTAATGGCTAGCGCTGGTCCGAGGACAACACCTGGTCAGGCCAACTACCCACATTGCCCGAACAGCCCGAAAAGTAAACGGTTTGATTCTCATTCTTTTAACCCCCCTACATACGGAAGGAGGGGAAAACATGACGTGTTACTACTGTGGGAAGGTAGGACACATGGCGGCGAATTGTTTCGCGAAGAAAAGTGCCGAACACAGAAGTGCAGTCTCGAATAAACCACAAGGGTTTATATCATCGCATAAGGATCTCAGCAGGAAGATCAAAGGTCAAATCAGAGAGGAATACAAACCATTTTTGTCGAACGGCTCCGTATGTCCGGTGGATGACCCCACTAAGAGGGTTAAAATCAAAATCCTAAGAGACACAGGAGCGACCCAATCTCTGATAGTCGAAGAAGACATGCCACGCGGATCATAGACAGCCACGGGCGAATGAGTAGTTATACAAGGGGTAGGAAGTAGTTTTGTTAGTGTCCTGCTTCACCGGATCTCCCTTGACTCTGATATAGTATGTGGAACTATAGTCATCGGAATGGTTGATAGTCTGCCTATGAAAGGTATATCGATGTTACTAAGAAATGACCTGGCTGGAGAAAGAGTCATACTCCATCCAAGAGTGGTGGAAAAACCGAGCGTCTCAGAGGAGACTGAGAAGATCGAGGAAATGCATCCTGGAATATTCCCATCATGTGTGGTGACCCGAGCGAATGCGAGGAAGAGAGCTGAGGAGACGAGTGCCAGAATGGAAAGCGAGGACGAGGTAGTTGACCTCTCCCAAACTTGCTTAGGCCATGAGATAGTATCGAACAGACCCCGACATCAAGCCCTAACCCGTGGAAGGAAACAACAGATGTCATGCCCACCATAGAAAGGTCTATGGCAATTGAACAGAGGAAGGATAGCCAAATCGCCCCCCCTGTTCGAAGAAACGTTACCTGAGGAAGAATTGAACAAGGTACCCTCAGGATATTACATCGAGAATGACATCTTAATGCGGAAGTGGAGGCCCACACACACACCCGCCCCGGAAGATTGGTCGAGTGTACATCAGTTGGTATTACCAAGGAGACACAGAGAGGAAGTGCTTCAGACAGCATACGAAACACCCATGGGAGGTCACTTAGGCATCCGTAAGACACACGAGCAAATCGGCAGAAGCTTCTACTGGCCCGGAATCCGTGGGGATGTATCGAAGTATTGCCAGACCTGCCAGATGATAGGCAAACCAAATCAGTAAATCCCTGCTGCCCCTTTACACCCGATTCCTGCCTTTGAGGAACCCTTCTGCCAAGTTCTCATCGATTGTGTTGATCCCCTCCCCAAAACCAAGCACGGAAACCAATATTTACTGACTATCATGTGTGCCTCGACCCGGTTTCCTGAAGCAATCCCTCTGAGAAGCATTTTTGCCGGGAAGATTACTAAGTCTGACTAATTTCTTCTCTATGGTCGGCTGACCTAAGATGGTACAATCTGACCAAGGTTCGAACTTCACGTCCCGAATATTCCGGCAGGCTATGAACTCTCTAGGCATAAAGACAGTCACGTCGAGTGCATATCATCCCCAATCCCAAGGAGCTCTAGAGCGATTTCACTCTACTCTAAAAACGATGATCCGGGCATACTGCTCAAATCATCAGAAAGATTGGGACAAGGGTATCCCGTTCTTGATATTTGCCGCGAGAGACGCGCCACAAGAATCACTGGGATTCAGCCCGTTCGAATTAGTATTCGGACACACAGTGCGGGGACCTTTGTCTATGTTAAAGGAAAGATGGTTACAAGAAACCTCCACAAACGAATTGATTTTAG
>OZ038476.1:91404441-91491941 GCA_964036315.1 Acanthosepion esculentum
AAAATTACCTATTTAGAAATCTAAATCAAATCTCTATTAAGTTTTAAATTGTAGAATTACCAAGGAAAAAAAATATAAAAATAAAAATAAAAGATATATATGCTATTTAATTTGTATTTTCATTGAAATTATGTTGAAAGGGATGTTCAGAATCCCAGACAGAAATGTATACACTTTAGTTTCATTTCAACATGTTAGTCGCCTCTCACGTGAAATCATTTGAACACTCGCATGTTAAGCGCTCGGACGTATTTAGATATATACATACACATACAAAAAATCAAACCACACATAGGCAAATGCACTTTACTTACACATACACATCGATACACACAGGCACATACATCTACATTCAATATGATCTAGACGGTCAGATGTCGAAGCTATTCGTGGCTTAATATGTTATTAAATGAATTTTAACTTGAAATATAGCTAAACCGGTCAAATATACATAGATAAAATTTAAACAAATAAATACACATAAATATATATATATATATATATATATATATATATATATATAGATATATATATATATATATATTTATATACATTTTTAAAAACATATAGTTTTCGACACATTACAGACAAAAGTAAATAACCACCTCCACATATAATTGTACACTTACACATCCGCATATAAATCAATACATGCACCCGCATACACACATATATGCATAATAGGTACGCATGTACATACCTACGCACATAAACATACACATAGATAAGCACATATAAATATATTGACCCATACGTCGACGCAGAAAAGTAAATAAAGCAAGTGAAGAAATATATATAAAGATGCAACTATATACAAGCACACACATACATACATACACATCTAGTTGTACATACAAAAGCACGTATACATATATGCATATAAACTAAATATATACATAGACATTTACAAATACAAGTGTATACATGAAAAATTAAACAAACGTAAATTAAAATGATATGAATATAAAAATGCATATACACATCCGCTAGTACATATATATACACACATACATATGCAACTACACATAGATATACACACATACATACATACATATATATACACACATATATATCTACACACATACATACATATATACATACATACAAACATACATATTCACAAATATATATACGTATATATATATATATATATATATATATATATATATATATTATATATATATATATACACATACACACATACATATACAAACACATATACATATATACATAAACATGTAGATACATGCATAAAAAAGGAAAAAGAAATAAGCATACATTGACCAACTTATATTCTAATAATATTCCAACATTATGATAAAATATATTAAAAGTTTATCATAATTTAAGAAAAGAACAACAGTTTGTAAGCAATTAAAGGTTCCTTATCAACAAAAGTAGATTTTAGTTTGTATCTATGATACACTCCAAGACACTAAAGCATACATACAAATACACATACAATGACACACAAACATATATACATAAATATCTAATCATATATAAATACCCATATCGACACATCCAGATATACAGTACACAAACAGTCGAGCGCACACATATAAATACCCACACATACATATAAATGTACATCCATATACATACACATACATATACATATTTAAACATACATATATATACATATATATGCATATATAAACATATACATACACATAGAAACATACATACTACATATACACACATATATGCACACTCACACATACATATACATACATATGCATACACATATCTACACATACACAAGTACACATATATATCTCTATATACCCAAACATATACTTACACATTTAGTGGTAGACACTTACCAGAATTTACACCCTTACTCGTACACATAAACAGGTTAACCTATGATAGATGCCAATATACACAACCATATACCTTCATAAAAAAAAACAAAAAAAAACCCCACATATATATACCCCTATATACACATATACATATCCAACAGTAGAAATAACTCTACATAACATACAAATATATACATCCAAATACAGACACGTATGATACTTTGTAAGTACCCAGTACACATTCATATCGATAGGGCGACTATCATGCTAAAAAGGTAATAGTCTATTAAATTTAATTTATCATTATCATAGAAAGTATATGATTTCTATACTAAGTTAAATTTAAAACGATGTTTACAGTTAACTGTTAGTTCATATCTTTGATTTAAAAGATCAGTCTTATTTTTAAATCTAATTATTTCAAGTTTCTCGTTAAGGCATAGGTAACACGGGGCATATAGTGAGTTACATGTCCGGGCCTTTCTAATTAATTTCCATTTAACCTTAGGTGTTTTATTTTTCTCTTTTAGACTCCAAAAGTATTTGGATAATGAAGTCATATATTTATAGTTACTATTATTAAAAGATTGCAGATGACCCCGCCAGCGTTCCTTGAATGGTCTCATGGTGCAACCTATGTAGAATTTCTTTATATTTGGATTTTCTAGTGTTGATATAGTACTGAGATAAACTACAGAGCTAGTTAAACAATTATTATTTAGTGGACAATTATTGGGATTCCTGCAGTTACATGATTTATTATTAGTGTCATTTTGCTTAATGTTGCTTTGCGCAACCTTGTGGGTTGTCAGGCTCTCCGAATTCATATACTTGCTGAATATACTATTGTTATGTTTTTTAATTATTTTCTCTAGGTTATCAGCACAACTATAGCTTAACTTAAGAGTATTAGAGTTAAATATTTTACTGAGTGAGTTGGTTCCAGATTTGGGGAAATGTTTTTTAATGAGGTTTAGAAACAGGTGCCCCAATTTAGTTTTAACCATAATGTTAAAAGGGGGAGTATACCATATGATTTTTCTAGATCTCTTTCTACCATTATTGTTGCTATTTATAGGGCTTTTATATTGAATATTAATATTTTTATATCCACTATTTTTAAGTGCAGAATTGTAAAGGTCTCTATGCTTATTAAAAATATCTGTTTGAAGAGTTGTTACTGATCCTACATTCAATAGAATAGGGTATGTGTTTGATGATTGCGGTGGGTGGTTAGAATTTGGATGAATGTATATTTGGTTGGAATTAATTTTTACATATGGTTGGTATGTGTAGCTAGTGAGGTCTAGGGTGACGTCTAGGAAGTCTACTTGTTTAACATTAGTGGAAACTATTACTCTGAGACCTAGATCCTTAAATACCTTATGTATCATTTTTCTAATACGGTCTACTTTAACTTTAGTGGAATTCTTAACTACTAATAACCCATCGTCCCTATATAATCCTACACTATCAGAATCTAGGCAATCAAATGCACTTAAATTATACAAAAGAAATAATCCAACAAGATCAGAAGCTTCAGCAGAATCCAGAGAACCCATTGAAATGTCAAATTTTTCGTTACAGGACTTTTTAGTCCACTGTTCATCTTTGTAGATTAGAATCGAATTTCGGCACTCCATGATGGTATTCACTTCTCTTTCAGAAATGTTGGAGTATTCCCGAGCGAAATCCACACATATATATATATACACATATATATATATGTTTATATATTTTTACTAAGTTAATTGTGTTACCGCATTCCTTTAATTCTCCATTTTTTTACACCTATTTTTGCTGTGTAGGAAAAAAAGTGCAGATGTAAGAAAGAAATAAATGTTTTAAATTTATGTAACCATAAAATCACTTAATCAGTGATGGTTATCTGGCTTACGCTGCAATAACGTCATACCATATACACTTTTATATTCATATTCTATCCCATCAATGGTGTCAGTGACTTAATATGTCCAAAACTTAACTGAATTTATTATTCTTATTAAAAAATGATAAAATAAAGTATGCATGATTCATTTTATATATAATTGGGCTCTAAAAGTTGAAATTAATATCGGAATTTTAATATATTACAAAAAAAAAATTATCTAAAATCATGTAATTGCAATTTCTGTTGACAAAAGTCAAAAAATATTTACTGGAATTACAAAAGAGTAAAAAACGATTTGAACTTGTACAATGTTTAAAAAATCTTTTACTATTTTGTAATCTCAGCAAATTATTATTGATTTCATACAGCAATCAATAATAATCAAATTCATTTTTTATGTAAATATTAAGATGATATATTTGTCATCTTTTAAATGAAGAAAACTTTGATCATTACATGGATTAAAAAAAATTATCCCTTTTTATTTTTCTTTGAACCAAATCTAAATGTATCTTGCTTATTTTATGATACATTATATAAAATTATAATTCTATGACCGTGTACACATACACCTGATGATATCTCTTTATTCCTTAATTCTCTAACTCAGTGTGCTCATTCATTTTGATGTGATAACTTTTGTTTGGTTTGTTTGACATTTATCTTTGCTACCTCAATCAATATTTTACAAATTCAAAAGTTGTACATATCAATACTCAGGAATCAAAACATTCTGGGAGATCAATTATGCCTGATTAAAGTAATATTGAAAATTAAAATTTCCGAAAATACAAGTTAAGAAAAAAAAGGAAAGGTTTAAAATCTCAAGCTGTCTGCCTATTGTTAACTCAGCAGACATTAAAAATACTGACATTTAAACTGTTTTCCACTTGTTAAATAACGTTTAATAAAGTTTTCTTGAAAAATACATAAATTTTGGAAATTCTATTTAATATTTTTATATCTCTAATAGATTAAAACTAAATCTGTCTAATATTTTATTAACTAAGTTATTGTTTAAGTTTTCTGACATAAAAATGTTAATAGAAAAGTAATTTTTTATAAAATATCAAAAGTATACTTGTAAAACTTTATCAAAATCATTTGGTAGTTTCTGAGTTTTAAGGTCATTAAAAAAAATTATTGGTTTATGAAAGAAAGCTAATTTATCTTTCTTATAATTGCTATAGAGTTAAATAAAATTTTTCTAGTTCAATCACAAAATAAGAAAATGTTTTTTTTTAACAGCCTGAGATTTAAGTGCCAGGAGAAATGTTTACTGTAATAACAGTTGGAACAATTTATTTCTTTTTCTTGTCTTTCCTGTATTTTCTATATTCATTTCACTGTTATTTAAAATGAGGAAATAAAAAAATAAAAGGGCTCTTTTTGGTGTACTCTTACTAACACACAATATCATATTTGTTCTGTAACAGTTGGCAAGAAGAGGTAAATCTGTCTTTGCAAGACTTGAAAAGAAAGAAATACAATAAATATTTTTTCTGAAAAATGTTCAACAGAATCTCCACCTGTATTCATAAATAGTTTATAATTGCTTAATAATTTTTCTCCTAACAGTGCTCGGTTACCACAATATTATACGATCTGAGACCATCAGCATATGAAAATTAAATAACTGTATAACATCCTCAGAAAATTAATTTAAAAAAATTCTACAAATGAAAGTTTCAAAACCTCCCAAAAACAAAGGTGTACATACAAATAGCTCTACAAACAATTATAAGCTGCATTGAAAAATATACCTTTTTGTAAATACACTATGGCAATGCCATTTACAAACAGTACCTACCAGCTAACCAGAATATTCATGCATATGTACATGTAGGTTTCCACAAACAACCACATTTTTTCAAGAGTATTAAATCTTTGCTAAGCAAGAGCTGTTTCTTTACATCATTGTGAGACATGGTTTTTATCAAATGACTAAATTTGTAAAGTTTTGTGTGAATAAATATAACTATTCAGTTAATATATATATGTATTAGGTTGTCCAAAAAGTTTATGCTGATTTTTAAGGGAAATTAAAACACAAAACAAAATTATGCCATTAAATATTTATTCAACTAAATATAAACTATTTTGTTGCACAACATTTCTCCATTTTCCCTTCAACTTAATGATTCTATCTTCCCAGAATTTTGGTGGTTTTTCAATAAAGAACTCATTAAGATGGTTTTCAATGTCATCCAAAGATTTAGATTTTTACCATTAAGATTATTTTGCAAGGACCTGAATAAATGAAATTCCGAAAGAGCAATGTCTGGTGAATACTGCAAGTTTGGTAACACATCCCAGCCAAGCTGCAACAATTTTTGCTGGGTCGCTAAAGAACTATGAGGTCTGGCATTATCCTGATGGAAAACAACACATTTCCTGTACTGGGTGTTTTTTCTTGAGTTGCTGCCTTTAATTCGTCCAGTTGTGAGCAGTACTTTTCAGAATCAATTGACTGGTTACTTGTCAAAAGCTCATAGTACAGAATTCCTTTCCAATATTACCAGATGCAGAGTATGAATTTCTTAGGATGAAGACCTGCTTTTGAGGTGGCAAAAGTTGGCTTGTGTTGCTTACCCCAGGATCGTTTTCATTGAACATTGTTGTAAACAATCCACTTCTCATCACCCATCACATTTTGCTTCAAAAAGGGTGCATTTTCATTGTGTTTATACAGAAAATCACAGATGAAATGCAATCCAAAAGATTCTTTTCACTCAGATCATGTGGTAACCAAACATTGTAGCGATCTAAATACCCAAGTTTGTGGATTTTGATAAATTTAGTGTTTCTGCCAATTCCTGCAATGTGTAATATGGGTTATTCTCAGTGTCTTGATTTGGTGATCATATGTTGTGGAGGGTAGTTTACCTGAGCATTCTTCATCAATAAGGCTACAATCACCAACTCTAAACTTAGTGAACCACTTCTCTACAGTTCTTCACCATACATCTTTTTTGTCGCTTGCGAGACATTTTTGCCTTATGAAAAAAAAAAAAAAACACATCAAGTGTTCATTTTCATAGGGATTGAAATTAATATGAATAAAATAATTTTAAACTTTCTTTCTCAAGAGAGAGTTGGAAGTGTGCTCTATTTGGAAATGTAAGCATATTTGTTGATAAATTTGACCTGTTCTAACATGAACGATTAAAAATCAGCATGAACTTTCCAGACACCCCAATACACATACATACATACATACATATGTATGTATGTATGTATGTAGGGCTTTATGGAGCCCTCCAAAAAGAGCATGCTCCTTTTCACTGGAGCAAAAGAGAAGAGGGCTCATTTTATATTCAACCGTGGAGCATGAGCAGCTCTATTTGGGACTCTGCGCTCCAAAATTATTTGAATTTTTTTAAACATTAGTTTGTATTCAACAATAAAAAAGAAAAGAAAAACTAAAAAAACTGAGCTAAACTCTTTGAGTTATTTTTTTTATTATATCTGAGGTAAATGTATGAGAGTGTGTGTGTTAGTTACACATGAAAATGGAAGCTATTTCAACATCTACCTTGGTGAAGAGGCAAGTGACTTTGACTCTTAGGTGTTACCATTCTGATGTCCAGGACATTTCTTTTAAGTTACAGGAGACATTTTTTTTCAGACTGTCTTCAAGACTCAATCACTTTGTAGAAAGTCTTTAATGTCATTTTTTATTAGGTGTGTGTGTGTGTGTGTGTGTGTGTGTGTGTGTGAAAGAGAGAGAGAGAGAAAAGAAAAAAGAAAGCTGTCTTTAGGTATTGGTGTGGGGGAAACAAAGTTTTGAAATTTTTTGGATTTTTTGACAAATTTTCATTGCTGAATGAATAAACCAACCAATGTTTACTTTTTAATTTACTGACAATTTACTTTTGTACCTAATTTTGTCATTGTTATTATTATTATCACCATCATTATTATTATTTAAAGAAAGTTATTAAAAAATAAATGAAATCTTTACGGGTAATAACTTCTGTTGGATTTTCTTGCCTATTTCCCCTTGATATTCATCAAAATGTTGAATAAAATTGATTTATGGTCTGAAATGATACTTTTTGTCCTGAAATAACATTCTAATTTACTTTTTAACATAAATATATATTAGCCCCCTAAACCTCCATTCTGCAAGTACAGCTCTGTTATTGTACAGTTTTTTCTGGACCCCACAATTCTCAGTTATTTAAAAATATAGGAGGGAGGGATTAGCCCCCAAATCCCCACTCCAGAACTGCCCTAAAATCAATTTTTAATCAGCTTTTATTTCAAATTTTCCTATCCATTATCGTTCCACGCCTCAGAGAAATAATACGACATATCACCACAACTCTTGACAACAGAAGATTTGTGTTTGTTGTTCAAAGTGTAGTATCTTTACAAGTTTCCCTTGCCAACTGGAACACCGACAAGAATAACTTTTCACCCCAAAACTATAAGTTAACTAAAGTTTTACAATGCATCTATCAAAATCTTTTAAATGCCTATTTGTAACAAACTATGGTAAAGGTTATTTTTGATGCTGTAAAATATTTTCAAGAAAATGAATTTATTTAAGATTGAATTACTTGAAAACAACTGATATTTTGTGATGTGTTCTTTACAATAAAGCAGAGACTTTCTGAAAAAGTATCTGTTTTATTTGTTGTAACTAAAATGAAGTATTAAATTATTATTAAATTTTCTTATTAAAAATCAAATACTTCATTTAGTTACATTCACTACTTTTATCTAGTGAATGTAACTAAATGAAGTATTTGATTTTAATAAGAAAATTTAATAATAATTTAATACTTCATTTTAGTTACAACAAATAAAACAGATACTTTTTCACTAATTCACCAAAATTCATTGCACGAAGAAAAAGGCCCCAAACTTAATAAAATCAAAGTTTTATTGCAAAAATGTTTGTTAGGGAAGACCAAAGTATTTTTTAATTATTTTTAAATTTTTTTCTAGCATGTTCAAAATTTTGGTTAAAAATCTTTATTTTTTTCTAGGTCAGTGGTAATATAATGTTTAGCATTAGTTATTTTTGCCCATTTTTAAGTTGAAATGATTGTATATTACTTTTTTATGATTAAGTAATCTTGTTTTCAAATCAGATTAATTTAACTTTAAATTTGCTAATTTTACTCAAATAACATATCACAATTTATATATATATATATATATATATATATATATATATATTATTTTTGGAAGATTTTTAAAACTGATAAATGTCCAATGTTTATGAAAGAAGGTACATTTTAACTATGGAGCACTGAAAAAGAGCTGCTCTTTTTTTTTTACTTGGAGCTGGAGAGGCTCTTTTTTGAAAATGGGGAGCATGAGGAGAGCATCTCCAAAAATAGTAGAGCATGTAAAGCCTTGTATGTATATACTTAGGAGTGGCCTTGTGTCTAGGCTAATTTAAAAGTGAATTCATTACACATAAGAACAGTATATAAACCACAAGTAGCAAGCACTTATTATTATTAATGCAGACCATTTAGTATTGACTGTCTGCTCATAGAAAACAACCCTATATATCCAAAAGTTACTTTTCTATACCATCATTACAATTGAAAAAGTTATTTTCAGAACTAAAGACAGTCCATTAGTAATAATGGCAGAGTCAAGAAAAATCACTCTAATATCAAGATTAGCTTCCTTTGTAGTTATCAGTTCTATATTTTTACTCATTCAGTCAGGTTTAGATGACTCAACAAGTTTATCTTTTGGCATGTAAACTTTTGCATTGAATGGAGACTATTCATTAAAATTATTTACTTTGTTATGGTTGAATTCCCCTATCATATTGTCAGGAGTTTTTTTTATATATGTGAAAGATTCTAATATTCTTTGATAGCTTGACTCTTCCTCCTCATTGAGTATAAATAAAAGAACGAACAAATTGTGCTACACCAGAGAGGTAGGCATTTTTTGTATAAGTTTAGTTCTGTTTCTTCACTACCATTCTCATTTATGTCATTCAGAGACAATTAAGTACTGGAAGGAATTAAACAAATATAGATAAATCATATATGTGATATGAAAGCATAATCCGTTTGTTTATTGGCTTTGCAACAGAACGAGAAAAATGTGTCTGTACTTATGCCACTTGAATACCATATATTTTCCAATTACAAACTGAAGTGGTCTTGTCTTCAGTCAATTCCAATACAATATGTTAATGTCAATTCACCTGTATAGTCTTTGTGAAAACTGAATAAAAATAAAGTTTAATGTATAGTTTGGTTTTAAGAAAAATGACTGCAACAACTAGTAAAATCTGTAAGTCAAGAATGTGTGTAACTTAAGTGTATTTTTTGTCATTTTGAATATTAGCTTCATCTCTCACAGACACACATACATTGGCTTTGTGTAGATTGGTTGTGTTGTCACACTATGCTTTTGCATATATGTGTGTAAACTAAAATGTAAAAAAAAATTACAAACAAAAGTACCCTTCCTTACTTGTAAAAAGGGGCAGCTATGTGTGGCATAATAGGTAAAGGAATAGTATAGCTTTGGGAGCCATGAGAGAAATCATTTAATACCATTTGACCACAAAATGACTTTGTATCAGAAAGATAGGACAGGTGCCACTTCAGATAGTGCCCTATTTTTGTTTTTAGGCAACATTAATAAAGATATATCAAGAATATGTAAATTCTAGACAAACATTAGCAGTACATGAAAACTGGGCATCCACTAGTGATACAAGAATGGAACTCAATTTATGCACTGTACATAGCATTCTATGAGGTATTGTAGCTATTGAATAACAATGGTGACATTATTGACACTAGTATTGGTTGTCACCATTGGCCTATGGGAAACTGGCACCGTATCATCTCATCAAACAAGTCATGGTTCTAGTTATTTCCAGCAAATGGTTGAGTTTATGGATGGAGAATATTGCATGAGTGTATGGATTTAACCTGTCAACAGGTAGGTGTTGGCAGCATTGTGGGATATGTTCACAAAGACCACTGTTGTGATGCTTTCTGTGTCTCCCAGCAGCAAGATAACCCCCCCACTCCATTGTTGCAGACTATTGCTTGCAGGGACATTCAGCTCATATCTATTTACTTGATTCGTCAAAACTATATTTAGGAAGGTTTGTTTTCTCTAAGCTAAATATGTTTAAAAAATATAAATTAATTTGTATAAGTTATGTATTGTGTTTGTGCACTCAAATTTATTTCTTAGCCAAGATTTGTACATGAAAAATATTTAAAATCCAATTACAGATTTTACAGTTACATAATGTACTGTGTGAAGTATTTATGCAAAGAAATGTATCTAGCAAAAACCTAATATCTTTATATTATAGAACTGAATGTAAACATTTGTATATCACTCTACTATATATAGAGTGCACAGTTAGTGCTAATGGTAATAATACAGTACTTGATATAAAATAAAAACAAATTTAAACTGATAATAAATGTTTTGTTTTTCATCATTTTGTACAACTCTTGATTTTTCAATCTGTGCTTAACAAATGACAGCTGCATGAAACTCAAAGTTGTAACAAATGCAGAGGAAAAATGCATATTTATTATTAGTATATAATGTTATTTTTAATGAGTAAACATATTTGAGTTGCTATCCATTTTTTTTATTTTCTTAAACAGGGAAATTAATGACAACCATTTATAGTAATAAGAAATAATATCAGATAAAAAAAAAATTCAATAAATGTATATGTATATATATATATATATATATATATATATATATATAGAGAGAGAGAGAGAGAGAGAGAGAGGCCATTTACTATGTAGTCATGTTAACATCTGTTCAAAAATATTAAAGCAAATAAAATAATATGGAAGAGGGTTCAAGTGTAATGCGAGGCAATCATTTCATGTCCGTTATCAAGTTGATCAATAGGGACAAAAACAATAACATTGCTAAAAATAAACAGCTTTTTATGTTTAGCTCATAGAAGGATGCAACAAGATTGCATCCCTCTATCTGAAGATGCAAGAGGAAAAGACAGTCTTGTTTGATGCATATTGCAAAAAAAAAAAAAAAAAAAAAAAAATTCTTAAATATTTCATTACCAGAAAATATTTTTGTTCTTTTGTCAACTTCAATCTCACTCCTTCACTGTTACACAAAAGTAGTAACAAAAGGCAAAAAATATTTTTAATAATATCAAAAAAAGAAAATGGAAAATACTGCCTTCAGAAGGACAGGTGGAAGAGCATCTTGTTTGCAAGGAAACTGGAAAGGCAATTGTGGTGGATGCTCACTAGAATAATGGAAATAAAGGTAAACAATTTTAGAAAGTCTGTTTATTCAGAATTAGACACTCATCTTCTGTATAGATTAAGAAGATTGTAACATTTTCTGTTAGTAAAATTTTTTTAAATGAAAAAGATTAGAAAAAGAGACTCTTGATTAATGGATACAATTGTCAAGAATAATATAAACAAAAACATGAGAAAGAAACCCATCACAGAACAAGGGAAAATTTTGCTGTTAAAAAATAACAAGCGGTCATGAAATATTAAAATAAAATGGTTATTCTACTTTTATTTGGGAAATAGAAATATATTTGTTGGTTTTAGAGAGTGGTTTGAGTAACAGATTGCCAAAGAAAAAGTTTCAGTTTCTACTGCAGGTGCAAAATTAACCAAAGATAAAAGAAACTCTAGAATTAATGCAAAATAGATGAGTCTCCTCATACTGATCAATCTAGTGCAGGTAAAATGTTTGGCTAAATGTCTACTACCTTTGGGCTAACATTATTTTTCATTTTAGCTGATTATCTGATGTTTATCACTTTTATTTGTGTATAAAATTGCTTCTGCTCTTTTATTCAGTAAATCTTTGAACATAACTGTTTTCATTTTTATGTTAATTTAAATACAATCACTCTTGTCTGATAAATAGTTTTAATGCAAGAAATAACAGTAATAAGGATAAGAAATGGATATTTGATCCAACATGACAACAGATCAAGATGCCAGAATAGTTTTCAGATATATTATCTTGATGCTAACCATAATAGAAAATAGATAAGTGTGAAAGAAATGTTTAATATCTAAATTCTTTCTTGGGGTCTAAATTAACCAGTTAAAAAAAATCAGTGGGCTAAAAAGTGAGAGAATGGAAATAAATAAAATTCTATAATGAAAATGTAAGTGCCGACAGAAACACTTGACATTGTGATGTGGCATCATTTTAAAATAGCGGTAGAATGGTTACAACCATGGTTATTCCAAAAGAATTCAGATTCATATTATTGCAGATACTTCCCTTTTGTTTTACCAATGTAAGTATATAACATTTCCTCTCAATTACTCACACTTGTAAATTCTTGAATTATGTTTGACCTTAGAATGACAAATGTTATGGTTGCTCAAGCAATCAATGCCCAAACTCTTTTCAGCTCCTACTTGAAAATCTAACCCATATTAAGAAGCAACAACTGTTATGTATTGTATTGCTATGCAACAACCAAAAATATAACTTGTTTTTTTGTTTCTCATTACGCCATAATTTATTATCAACAAATGATTTCCAAGAACATATATTGATACTTGTTTCTTTGGATGGATCAGGTAACTGAAGTACAGAAAATACCAAATTACCTGCCACATTATTTGTGCTCTATTTCTAGTAACACTGCTGCAAATCACCCGAAGTTGGTGTTGAATAAACTGATTAAAGAATTGTGAGATTTACGATACAAAGATGAGTGTATGGTCTGAATAAACCTGCTTTCTAATATAATTTCAAACTTCTCATCCTTAAATTACCATAAAAAATGATCACATTGGTAGTGATGATGACATTAATGTTGTAAATAACCACTGTTATTTGGCTTCAGTAAATACAAAATGGAGAACTGACTGTGTCATAATTTCATTCAATCATAATACAACAAAGTCATCATTTTCATTCACAGGCAACTTTTGTTTACCATCTTGGTCAACATAACGGATACGTAGGTACCGTTCTTTATTTAATTCCAACTTGTCCATTTGTAAATCACAGCTACGACCATCCACAAATGCAAATGCTGGGTAGAGGCCTTTCTGTTTAGGATTGGTAGCTAACTGAAAGAAAGAAACAAGGAAAAATATTAAAATTTCAAAAACTTTAGTTCATTTTTAAGACATAAAATTTATAAAAAAAACATTATAAATTAGGTGGTCAGTAATCAGGAAACTCTTCCTTAAATTGCTCTTCTTTTCATTATGTTGATTAATTTACTTCTAAAACTTCATAATTTCTGAGCCTCTTCATGTGAAACAAGAAGAATCCAAGTTCTGGAAATAACTATGACGAAAATAAGACTATGGTCTAATTTCAAGAGATAAAACCCAAAGCTGTTGGGTGGAATGAATGATATGTGCATGTGTGTGCATTTGGAAATCTAAAGATGCATTTTACCCAAGATTAAATGGCAGATCATCCATTGACTGTAATGAGGAAAATCAGAGATTATGAACTCATAAACACAATAAAAAATTTGCAATACCATGAAGAGTTTTCAGCTAAAAAGCAGTCACTTGTTGATGTGTGCCAGGAAGTACAAGACATAAAAACACTTCTTATTTAGTATAATTTTGCAAATATTTTGTTAATTTTATCACAGCCTCTTTTTTTTAATTAATGAGGAAATAGGAAATGGCTGATACATTTAATAAAGGTAATGAGAAATAAACTTGATTTTACAAATCTTGAACAAAGTCTTCTCTACATTTTTTCTTTTGATGCTGTTGAAGTATACAATATGAGATTTTTTCTTTAATGAGATAAAATGAGGCATATTCATCTAAATATAAAGTTCGTATGAACTAACAGAAGAAACCTTTGTTTTAAGCATAAAAATGCATATCATTTCAAAGAAAATATCTCACAAGAAAAGATAATTTTATGAAAAATGACCCAGTAACTTTATCATTTAATGTTAGCAGTAAATACATGCAGGAATACAGAAAGGATTTCAATTATTTAAAAAATATGTTAATAGAACCCAGTTAGCAGTTAGAGAATATGGCAATAAAAATTTAATTTGAATGGGGAAGACAAAATAAACCTTTCAGATAATTAAGCTTGATCAATTTTGATTTGGGCAAAACTATTTTTTATGACCAAACTTAAAATTTGAAAAATGTATTATTCTATTTTTTACTGACACAATTTGAAAAATAAATTAAGTATATATTTAAATAATCCAATTTTACAAAATTAATTTATATCATCTATTGAAGTAAATAAATGTTTGTAGTGGAATGTATTATATGATAAATAGGAAGGAATTACAAGAATATAAAAAAGGATATTGTCCATTGTATTCAAAAACCTAAGAAAGTGAAATAAAGAAAAAGCTCAAATTAGGGATGCCAGGTGAAGGTATCAAAAGCAACATGTGTAAAAATAGGCTAAGCAAGTGCTTTTCAGAATGGGCAAATATATTAGGCAAGGGTAAAGAAATTTCAAAAACTGTCGAGAAAATCTCTTACTTTCTTCAGGCAGTAACAATTAAAATTCTTGAAAAGATCCAAGGTGATCTGCTATAGAGATAAGAAAAAAACACCTTTGTTTCAGTAGGATTAGCCAACTGACAAATTAATTGAAACAGTTTTCAACAAGTTGTATAAGTAGGTTTATCTCTTTCTCATGGAAACCCAAATACCTGACAACTTTATAGAAAAAAATAAACACCAAACAAATTTCCAACTTAACAAAACATTAAAAAATAAACCCATAGAATTATTAAAAACTGAAACAGAATAATGTAATCAGTAGAAATTCTATAAGTAATGAATTCAATCAACAGAAGAGTCAAGTACATTATAAACAATATTATTTAAACTTATGATCATATATATATATATATATATATATATATATATATATATATATATACACTTCTTCAGTTGAACTATTCATCCCATTCTTTCAATAAATGGTTCTCATATTTTAAAGACAATATTAAAAACAAGGAAGATGCTAATGCATAAAATTAAAATGGTACAAAGTGAAAAAGTACTGTATAAAGAATCTTAATCATTATTCTGTTATTAAAATAGATGTTTTACACAACTTTTGAAATTTCTTATCCTCACACATTTAAACATTTACCCTGACTTATCTTGAAATATTAAATCACTTTTTTCCATAAGTTAATACATTTTAAATAAATGTTAAAAAATGCACACATGAAACTCTGCACATCCTAAAATTATTATAACAAATATTTGATACTTCAATTTGAAGTGACTTCCTTGCATTCTTTTTTCTATATTCTCCAACCAAATACGTTAAGTGTGACTTCTAAGCAGCACTAAATGTAAACTTAATAGTAATTATATGAATTCGAACATTTTTGTTTGTACTAACTTCTTTGTCTTTAAAACACATTTCTTGCACTAGGAACCTGTATGACAATCAATATAGCTACTTCTAAAGTCTATGTACATACTTTCTTTTCAAGTACACCAGATGATATATGTAGGAAGTGTAAGTGTTATCCCACTACTATTTCTTCTAACAGAGAAAGGCTCAGCTCTTATGAATTTTTGATTAAATATGTTCACAATTGGAAAAGAATTGGGTTTACAAAATAAAAGATTTATTATTGGAGAAAAAGTAAGACTCACTCTCCAAATCACACAAGGCAATACGAGATTATGAGTTATCAACATAAATTTCACCAACTGATAGTCTGACCTTCATCAAGTGGGCAGATTTTTAACTTATTAGATGTCTTTCTATTCAGATCAACAAGCTCATCTTGATTGTTATACCCACAATATTTTGGCCATTTTACCTTCTAGCCTTGTTCAGGTGTGTTATACTTGATAAACTTCCATGGAGATAAATTGGTCTCATTCTGTTTTATATGCTTTGGGTATATCTCATATCAGTTCATTCTCTCTGGTCTATTCACCTGTGTGTTGTCCATTTCTTCCACTGAACCAGAGAATACACCTTTTCCACAATACCCAATCCAGGGATTGAACTCCTGAATGTCAGGAAACCAGTTATGATTTAAGCAATCCACTAGGCCATGTGTCTCTTGCTGGTCCAAACAGAAATAATTCCTCATGTCAAAAATTCCAATGAGAATTATTTTGTTTTGCTTATTCTTTTCTTTCCTTCCTGTTTTTTCTCCTTTTTATTCACAGCTATTCATAAAAAGTGCTTAATATTTTGAACATTTATTTGCTTTGTCATAATCATGTTTTCTTTTATAGGCAAATAAAAGTACAAGACAATGATAAAAGTGAAGTCAGAAAATGTTTGAATTTTCATTTCTCAACACTTGATGTCTTAAATGAGTAAGATGCAAGTGTCTTATATTTAGAAAATGCCAAATAAATACTGGAGTAAGATTAAAAGTACATAACTGAAGCAATTAACAACTGATCAATCATTTTTAGTTTTATCAGACATTTTTTAATTAAGAATTTCAGTTTCGTCAATGTTAACTTTTTGGCATTAACTTCATTCAGTTGTTAATCACATTTTATTGACTATGTCCAATATGAAACTTTCCTGTATTTCTATAAGTGAAGGAAAGAAAAAAAAAGTATGTGTTTGTATATCAAATCTCAAAATCTAAAACACTTTTCACAAAGCAAGTAAGAAATGCATATTGATGTTTTTTGAAAAGTTGATCAAATGACACTAAGTAGAATTAATCATACTTAACATTTTGTGGTTTCATAGAAAAGTAAAAATTTTATATCTTGTGTGATTGCTTATATACACATGTAACATTACACCAAATACACACTATTTCAATATAGCAGCAGACTCAAGAATCATTAAAAACATTAAATAAATCAACAATAAAAAAACATACCACCATACATCATCATCATCTACTACTACGTAATAATAATAATACTAGCAAATAAATAAAATAAAATCTTAAAATTAAGTTTGTCAACATCAACTGATCCAAAAATTCTACACAAGACATTCCTTCTGTATATTTTATTGACATATCCTTTTTCCAAAAGTAATAATATTAAATCGATGCAAGAAAAGGATTTACTTACATCTCTTGTTTGATTTACAAACTTCTCAAATTCTTCTTGATTCCTACAATAAAATCCTATTGTACAGCTTGGGTCCATATCTTCAAATGGCAATTTCCTTGGAGTTATGCAATGGAATGACTGCAACAAAAACACACTAATTATAAGAGAATTATATAAGTAAACAATAAAAAAGCTATCTGAAAATCTTATTTATAAAATAATTTATTTTATGTGTATTTTTCCAATAATGAACCAAAAATTTTAATAGATTACAGAGCATGCTCAAATCATCAGCAAAAAAAAAAATTATAAGATAAAGAAAAAAATTACTAAAGCCTAGTTTCAAAATAATGTTATATCCAAGATTTTGAAGGACAAGAAATGAAATTAATTGGATTGCTCATTCATTTGGATCTTACCCAAATGCTCATAATGTACAAATTTACATGCAGATTTCATAAGTTATTGACAGAGGCCACAGGATACATAAAAAAAGAAAATTCCATAAAAGACACTAAGTGGGTGCTTATGAGTATGTAATAGCCAGTTATCAAGAAAAAACATCCTCATGTTTGTTGATCCAGGTAAATTTGTCCCTTGTCTTGTCCATATTTTTGCAGTAGAAGTATTGACCTACTTAACAATCAATCAGTTTTAAGGGCCTGTTAGAGAGTACAAATGAAGTTTTTAACAATGTCTCAGTCTCTTTTTTTTAGGAGAAATAATTGTGGTGACTCATATTAATGAAAGCAGAAATAAGTATCCAGTTTTTAGATACATTTAAAAAACAGTTTTGATAAAAATATTATAGAAATGTAAAATGATTACATCTATGTAGCAAATGTGCATGAGTACAGATGTGGGAGATGCCTCAGATTGCATGCAGACATGTTTGCCAACATCAGTTACATCTGGGTTTTTTTCCGATTAGGTGAAAGACTAGTAAAAAATGCTGAGGAGATGCTGAGAGTCGTGTTGTCATGCCTTGGTGTGTGAAGTTTTTGCATTAGTCTCACCAATTGTGTTTTGAAAACAGAAACTACAAGAAAAACAAGTGGCTTGCCTGGAGCACCTTTTTCACTCAGGAGTAACCCCCACTAAGGAGATTTGCCAGTCACTCGAATTTAAACTACAAGCTATTTCAGCACTCATGGCTGATGGTAAGTTTGACTTGAAGCTAATCTCTGATGGTTCAGACGGTGGTCTCACTATTGTTGAATGGTTTGAAAAGGCTGATCTAGTCTGTGATCTGTGCAGCATGAAGAACATTGCTAGTGCCCCGCCACAGGAGGCGTGTTTGCTGTGTTCCAACAACTCAGCAAGAAAGAAAGAAAATATTTAGGCATTATCAGGGATGCCCTGTACGTTGCCACAGATCCATTCACAGCATACAACCTGTTCATAGCTAGGAGCTTGAATGCAAATGAATCTGTGGATGTCTACTTGGCAGATCTTCGCAGACTATCAAATCTTATATGGAGGGGTGTCTGACTGTGGACTTGAGTGTGCATTTGTAGCAGGGTTGCCTGAGCATGTCAGAAAGTTGCTTCACACTTCCTCTTGAATGGATGCACTGGATATCAACCAGCTATTAGACTGGGCTAGAACCATACTGAAGGATGATACACTGGCGGCAGATTTGATTATTGTAGCTGCAAAGCCTCAGCAACTGGGTACAGACTTGACTTCTGCCAACGATATGCAGAGCAATATCATCTGCCACAGATTTGGTGGTGCTAATCACTTGGCTAGATAATGCTTGTCGATGAACAAGGCAGAGTAGGAGCTGGCGAGAAGACAATGCCAGATGGTGCTATTGCTTTGACAAGCTGAGCCATATATCACGGAAATGTCTGAGAAACAGATCAGGGGGATGGACATCAGTGCCAGTCTTATTCCCCACCCAAATGTATATGCAGTGCTGCCTGTAGTCACATATTGATCAATGGGAAATGAAGTTCAGCTCTCATTGACTGGCTGCTCTTGGTCAATCATTAGTGAAGAGCAATGCTGGTTGTGGACCAGAAAGCACATAGATGTGGAGATGATTGGTGACAGAATGCAGGCATGCTGTGGTGTCAGGACCATTAATATCTGCACACCCAAGGTTGAAGTCCTTGTGGTGTATGACAAACCTCTAGGCTTTTGACTTACTTGTCAGAATAGATGTGATAACCACATGAGGTGGCATCCATATCATACAGACTGGAGCCGTACGGCTCTGCAGCAAAGAAATACCAACATGTGAGGTGATTCATGTTGACCAACCTGACTTTTCTGTGAAATTCAACCACCAGCAAAGGATCTGGACTGCAAACTGGAAGTGGAGAATAGATGTGGCGCCAACTCAGTTATGCAACAGGGTTTTGGAGTACTCTGTTTTAAAGGACATTAGGGATGCCTATGAACAAGAACTCCAG
The DNA here is from genome assembly GCA_964036315.1 of Acanthosepion esculentum. NCBI lineage: Eukaryota > Metazoa > Mollusca > Cephalopoda > Sepiida > Sepiidae > Acanthosepion > Acanthosepion esculentum. Next base: position 91,424,564 of record OZ038476.1, read on the forward strand.
ATATGGATCACCAATGGTTGAAAAGAAACTGGGGCCACCCAAAGGCTTAGTGCCATTAATGGCCATCGTGCAGCACAACAGTAATGGACTATCACAAGCTCAAATGCGAATGTTTGTTTGGCTGAACTGTGAGAGTGGCACCAACAAGGGTCAAATGTAGCCATACTTAACCTGCAAAAGGTCTGTCTTCAAGTACACATACATGAGTCACTGTGTCATTATCAAACCATGATCAAGAGGAAGCGGTTTTGCCTAATTCAGTGGAGTTTGGCCACAACAAGGCAATCCATTATTGACACTGTGTGGTCACAAGAGTCAGTTGAGATGTTGGTGTACATAGACAATGTGTATGTCAATGAGAGCATCATGTCTGCAGAACATGTCAGGGCAAAATTGACCCATCATCGGCTGATTGATGTGCAAAGATTGAAGGATGCAGCTTGCATGCTTGGATTCGAAGTCTGAGGGGAGTGTAAACACACTGCAGCAGAATGTCTTCTCACTATGTGGGGTAACTGTTGGAAACATCTCCCCATGTGTGGATAGTTGTGTGTGGCAATCAGATTCATCAAGTGGCTGGCAAATGCAGTCACAAAGGGATGGTGGTTGCTGACATCCCCCACACAGATGGTTAAGAAAACCATGGACAGAGTGCAACAGGAAGATCCTGCCTGGGGTGACTGATGTGTGTAAACAGATTTTAAATCAATGTATGGGTCAATGCAAGCTCCCTAGCGACAGGAGTGGTGCTGGAAAAAGATGGAGCAACATTGGAGGATGCATGCTGGCTTCAGCCAACAAATGATGCACAACATATCAACTTGGCTGAACTGGATGCAGCAATCAAAGGCCTCAATTTGGCCCTCCAAAGGCAGGCAAAGAATCTGCACATAAAAACTGATTTCTTATGTGTGCACCACTGGTTGTTTGGCACCCACACAGACAAAGGTAGGATACATACCAAAGCAGCAAGTGGGATGCTGGTGCAAAGAAGGTTGAGCACAATGAAGGAACTGGTCCAAGTTGTCTTTCGTTGTGATGCTGGATGCGTCAACCAGAACTTTGCAGACAAGAAGATGCGTGTACTCCAAAGGTGGCTCAATATGGCCAAAAAGAGAGTGAACATGTGCAGGTGTCAACACATATCCCAGTCAGATATTGAAAGTACAACAATGCAGTGGGCAGCTAGGAGTACAATTACCCATATATTTTGTGAGGAGAGTTTGTCCTTCTGTGACAAAGGCCATTATAAAATCAGCCATTGCAACCAGTGTGGAGTGCACAACAATAGATCCTGTGACAGTTCATTGGAAAAAGGGCAGAGTGGGAGTGAACAGTATTTGGTACCAGCTCAGCGTGGATATCACTCATTACCACAGCATTACTGACACTAACAGATTGTGGCCCATCATGTTTTTTCGGTTTGACAGCCATTACACCACCAAGACTCATTGAGTATACATCAACTGGGGTCTGTGTTCTGTGAGAGGGGACCACCTTATAAGATACTCTTAGACAATGACATCATGTTCCATAGCAGGCAGTTCCGGGCCTTTGTTAGGACATACATTTGCAATTCCAATGCATGCATGTCCTGGCAGGATTGGAATAATGGAGTGGTGTCACAGAAGTGTCAAGAGGATTGCAGCCAGGATGAAGTGTAGCATTGAAGAGGCTACCTACTGGTACAATGTATACCCCAAAGATGTCACCTCACCACTGACTGTGCTGGCAAATCAAGTCTACAGATAGGAGGTTTGGCTTAAAAGGATTGATTCAGTGCCACCAACTATGTCTGATGTGGGAGATCCTGTATGAGTAAAGGCCCCACACAACCAGTGTACAACAACTTCCTGAAAGGAATGAATTACAGGACTTGTTAGTCTGCAATCAGTCTTGGTGGATGGAATTCCCCCACCACGTCAGAGACCTTTATCCTTACCTAAGTTCATGATCTTCAACTAGTAGTGAAGATTATGTCCGAAATTGAGGATGAAATTCTTTGTGAGCCAGTGGATCCCATGGATGAAGAATCACATGGAGATGAGGTGGAGGAACATGAACCAGTCCCAATTCGGAGAAGCACTTGATGAAAGAGTCCAGCTCCAAGTTGTCATAAGGCAATCAAGGGGGAGTGTAATGAATGTGCTGGAGTACAAATGCAGGAAAGGCCTCGGATCATGTGTAGGCATGTTTGTCAACACCAGTTACATCCGTGTCCCCCACTCCCCGTTAACTGCAAGACTAGTAAAGAGTGCCGAGGAGACACAGCTTTGGTGTGCAAGGTTTTTGCATTAGTCTCAACAATTGTGATTTAAAAACAAAAATTATGAGAAAAATGAGTGGCTTACTGAAGAACTTTTGTCACTCAGGAGTAACCCCCACTAAGGAGATTTGCCAGTGACTCAAAATTTAAACTGCACAATATGTTTTAGAGGCTTACTGGAGGTGGAAGGGTGATTCAGATGTAATACAACTAACTTGGTCAAAAGGAAATGGAATTTTGTTTTTTCATAAGAAGAGATAAATTTCATAAATTCATATTGTCCGTGAGGGCGTAATTGAGATGACATATTACATACACAACAGAAAATGAGGATTCTTTTCATAATGAGAGAAGGAATAGATTTGATAATATATTCAGGTGGAGTGACCATACACAACAGAAAATGAGGATTTTTTTCATTATAAGAGGAGGAATAGGAATATTGGGTTGGAGGAGGTACAGGAGACAATGAACACAAACAACAGCAAATCATGTTAGAAAGTGGTTTGAAAGAAGATTGTTAAATAAACTGAAATTACAAGGAAGACTTAGGCTTTTTGATCAACTACATAACTGACACAAAAAATGTCAAAGGAAAGAAAAATTGCCAAGTAGAAGTGAACTTTTCAAGAAAAGTGAGAATATTTTATTTTGTGACAACTGTAAAGTGGTTTGATATGTTCGCATTCTGCACCAAGTCTTGAAACATTCATTTGTGAACAGTTTTTCTCAACGGTAAAATTAAATAAATCTGCATTTTTCTCAAAACTGACAAACATTTATATTTAGTGTTACAGTTGGCTAATATATGGAATTTAAAGCCAATGTAGAATCCCTGGTTGCTGCAAAACATTGCCAAAAACCATTTTCAATATGAATGATTTGGGACAAAAAATTACCTTCAGCATTGTCACAACATCAGGGTTGACTCCTTAGCAAAGGGTAAGTGTGTTCCATTACTGGTGATCATATAGTACTTACTATCATATGTACATTCATTTTAATCACTAAATAGCAGCCAATCAGTTGTATTGATTACAACTATAGCTGCTAAATATTACCTCTTTCACTTTACTTCTACCCAGGGTTTGTGATGCAAACTAATTTTAATGCAAGAAAATAGACTTCCACCAGTGGGTTTTCTCCAGAGAAAACCCACTGGTGGAAGTCTATTTTATTTCTATAATGTTTTACCAACTGAAATTGCAGCCCTCCCCATTGGCAATACCTTGGTGACAGGCCTGCTTCTGACCCACTGTACCTTTCTCTCAGTATGTAATGGCTCTTTTGTGTCTTTGAATTCAAGACCACTGGTGTAGAATTTGGAGCTTTAAACCTAATCTACCTGCTGCTGCTGCTGCTTGTCACATTTGACTGCATTCACAGCAGCTTGTTTTCTTACTGCTGCTGCTGAAGCCTTGGTATCATGTCTCTATTAATGGCTCCTATATCATATTTATTTCTATGCTAGGCCTACTAATGAGTTTCTCATAGCCTAGCATATGCACTGATTCTTTCAGATGTATGACTCTTCAGTGTTCTTCTCTCTTTAGTATTTTTACTTCATTCCACAGGGGTTGGAGACTGTCCTTTTCCTTCCATACATGATCAGCCATGGCTAATGTTCATGTGAATCACTAGTTTATCCTGCAACAATTCCATATTCTTTTGTCCGTTTAGGGCTATTCCAGTGGCCAGGAAATATAAACCAGCTGTTCCAAACTCATCTGGGTGGGAGGGTGTTTCATAGTTTGTAAGATATATTTTTCATCATCTCTCTTTTCTGGACGACATAATGTTGATACACAACAAACTCATGCAGTGGGGATTCATCAGAGACCATAACATTTATCAAATGTCCTTCTGTTCAATATTCATAACTTTTGGTGAATGCCAGGTACTTCTTTTTCATTCCCATGGTCAATCTTGGTTTTTAAGCAGGTTTGCAGAATATTTGTAAGAAACAGTGACAACTTATATCTGTATTTCTGTGAACCAGAATAACTTGAATTTATTTGCATGAACTTGATGAATGTGATGCAATGGATTTGATGATATGATCATCTCTAGATGTTTTTCTATGATCATCCACTTTTATTTCAGTCAGAATAAAAGCTATCAACTTGCTATTTGACAATAGCATTGTTAACTGCAGTCATGCAACAATCTATTTGGACTGAGATTTCATGCTCTGAGTACTCCTCTTCATGTAATGTTACTAGTGGGGTTCTTTGAAATTCAGAAAGTGACAGTTTTTTTGCCTTATTTGAACATGTAAAAACTTATGGAAAGCCATTCGTTAGGATAACTTCACAGCTTTGAAACTCACCAAAACTCAGTGTTTCAAACTTTAGAATGACGTAATATTGCTTATAATTTGTTTACATTAACTAAAAGACAATGATGAAATAATAGAGAAATGTTAAATTTTGTCAAGTGGTCTTAAACTTTTGGTGATGATAAAAATGACTGCATCATTACTCAGTAATTAGAATTTTGTTTTAAAATTTTTTACCTTCAGAAATTTTGAAGCTGAAGAATAGTTTTTCATCATTTTGAGTTAAAAAAATTTTAAAACTACTATTATGTTTGACCTAACAAATTTCATATGTCCAAATGTGAAAAAGAGATTTAATTAAAAAAATGTACACATAACAGCATATAACATGACAGCAAATTTTACCAGAATTAAAAAAAAACAAAAACAGTAACAGTCTGTATATTTTTACCATCAAGGGATTTGTTTATAAAGATGCAACTAAATTTACCATACAAAGACAATATAACACATGTACAGATTTACATATAAAGAAGTTGACTTACTGAGAAAGTGAAATCTCCTGACATGACATCAACATTATCTTGACAGTAATGAGGGTCGAGGTAGATTAATTTCTTATCTGAAAATGTAAAACTTATAACTGAAGCGAAAAACATGAAGTAAAAATATAATTTACAATCAATACTTAACTTTCATTGCTGTCGATGTGTGTGTGTGTATATATATATATATATATATATATATATATATATCCAACGTGCCTTAACTGACTTGACTACAGAACAGCCTTACCAATCAAAGTCCAAAATGTGCCTTTAAGCAAAATCTTTCTCATATGAAATTTCTCAAAATTTTAATAACTTTGTACCCAAATATAAACAAAGTAAATTTCTAAGGTAATGGTTTTTTTTTATTTATCAATCCAACAGATTTTTATCACTTTAAATGTTATTTAATGGATACTCATATTTGAGTAGACACTCCATTTATTTATTAAACAGTATATTTATATTTGTCCTGAATATTTGAGAAATGTCATTAAAGAAAAATATTTACTGTCCAGCAGGAGTTGGACCTTCATCTTTCTAAGCAGTGGTAAGGCTGCTACGTGGCAAAGTCAGTTAAGGAATGTCAGATCTAATGATGGTTTTTGTATACCTAGAGGGATGCAGGTTCAAATCCTGCTGGAGAGTGCATATTTTTCTTTAGTGAGATTTCTTGAATATTCAGGATGGTAGATGAAAATAAATAAATATGCTGTTTAATAAATAGATGGAGCACCTACTCAAATGTGAGTATCTACTAAAATAGTGTTTAAAGGGATAAAAATCTGTTGGATTGATAAATAAAAATCCATTACCTTACAAAATTACTTTGTTTACATTTGGGTACAAAACTGAGCAGATATTAAAATTTTAAGGAATTTAATACAAGAGGGATTTTAGTTAAAGGCAAGTTTCAGGCTTTGCTTGATCAGTAAGTCTGATCCATGTTGGTTAAGGCACATTAGATATAATAAGGGTTTTCCCTTGCCTAGAGAGATGCAGGCTTGCTCTGTCTATAAATTTTTTTTTATTAAATCTTTCAAATTTCTGAAAAAGTTGTTTTATCAGTAAACTTGCCAAAATCAATATTAATTTTTATTTTATATTATTTCTTCCCCTGAGTACTTTTGAATGTTACTTAATTCATTTTCAAAGATTATTCTGTAGTTCTGCAACTGATTTTTAATTCTGGCATTCTCACATTTTATAAAATTAATATGAATTTTGGTAAATTTACCAATAAAACAAAACAACTAATTTGGAAATTTGAAAGATTTAATAAAAAAATTGATAGATCAAACTTGTCCATATTATTTAACAAAACATGTTTGAGAGAATTCTTGTTGCCGAAATACACCGTATATATATTTCAAAACATCATGAAATATCAGTTGCTAGGATTTGTATTATAAACTAAATATACTTAACTGCTATTTCCAAACCAGTGGAGACATGTAGTAGTGTACAGTGACTTGCTTTGTGCCATATTTTTATATTATGCATTAGGGGTGTTATTTATCTTAATCTGTAATGCACAGCCTCCAATCAAAACCAAAATAAATAAGAGAAAAAACAAAAAAATAAAAATTAAAAAAATAAAATTCTGTAAATATATAAATCTATAACACCTCATTCAAATTTATTAATAAATTTTTATGCAATCTAGAAATAAATGCTGAGGATTGTTAATTCTAACAAAGATCAAACGCAAAAATGAGATAAAAGAGGACAAGAATGGATAGTGACTGTATTAGAAGATGACATTTTTAAAGATTTTCCTTTGTGCTCAGTAGAATATTGCCTTTTCTCATGACATATTTAAAGGAGATTAAGTAGAAAAAAAACAATTTAACTGTTGACTATCCAACAATGAATGTTTTACTCACAGATAAGATGTCTCATTGGTTCAACTTTAAATCAAATGACAAGTTTGTAGCATTAGTCAAAGAACAAAACTAATTTCTGCTTAAAGTTAAGCAATGTTTTATATGCTCAATAATGAACAGGAAATTATATGAAAATACCAGAAACTGTAAATAAAAAATAGTTTTTACTCTCTCCATTTCAGACTCTCTGAAAGTAAACAGCAATATGCAGTGAACTGTAAATCCTGCAGTTAGGAATTGGGAATTATCTGCTCCTGTTATTAGGAAAGGATACTTTTAAAATTATTTACTTCCAGTTTGACATTCAAACAGCACTACTAATATAGCTATTTAGAGTAAAATAAAATAGATAAAATACAAGTGCCAAAAAATTAATCATGTGTAGCTTCTCCCTTTGCCTGGCATGGAGTCTATGATGAGGTATTGATATCTATCCAGGCATGTTTCAGAATTCTCCATAAGTGACTTGTGTTTATTGGATGTAGCTGCAAAGAATTTCATAAGGTCTGTAACATGTCCCATATATGTTGAGTTGGGTTTAAATATGATGAGTGCATAACTATGGAATACATAGAAGTTAGCTGAGTGTTTCTGGAACCAGTTTTATGTTACCTGTGCATGTTAGTGGAGAGATTGTGTTATATTGCTTCAATAAACCATCACCATTGGAAAACATGTTAAGCATAAAATGAGTGAAAATGATTTGCAATAAAATTGTTGTCAAGATGGACTCCAATTTTACTAGTGGTCCTTGCAAACTCTAAAAGAATGCACCACAGATTTGCATAACACCTTGATGACAGACAATATCCATAAACTTGTGTGGTATTTTTCATACATGTACTTTGACTGCCTGCCCCAAAATGTTGGAAATATCAATGATCTAACCAGGTGAAATGGTGCCAGTCTTCCAATAGTGATGTTCTATAGCTCAAAAAAATAACATTAACAGATGTCATGATGTAGTGAATGTTGTACACTGCAATGACTGATGGCTTGAGCAGCACCAGCATTGAATTGGGATGGTATTTGATACAATATTCATTGGGTGCTTACTATTCTTATCAGTTTTGCATTACTGCGAACACCCACAGTTTTTATATGCTGTTGAGGTCTGTCTTGCATTTACATATTCCTGGTATACCCTTATTACTGTGGCCTCAAAAACATATAGGGCATTTATATATAGAAATAAAGTACCCCATATCTTTTTGGCATCAACAATCAGTTCTAGGCCAAACTGTCAAATCTTGTATGTGGCCCATGGCTGCCACAATTAATACTTCTATACCTATCCAATTGAATTCATTTCTACTAGTGTGGGAGAGTGACACCATTTAGTGTACTGCTCTAATTTTTTGGCAGTTCAGTTTACAAAGCTAAAAGTTAGTAAAGAAATTCACCTTATTGAAAATGTATGTGAAATTTCCTTAAAGTAAATAAATTTTACATTAGTCTCTACTAATTTGAAATATATAACATTTTAAAGCATTTTTTAATATCCTCATATCATTACAAAACATCTTCAACTTTTTAACATGTGAGTATCATTATCAATTATTGATAACTTCTGAAATGTGAAGGAGGTGCTAAAAAGTTCTTTGCTTGATCCACATATCAATATCTTATTAAAGCTGATAACTTATCACCTCCTTATACTAGTTTCATGATTTTAATACTATCTCAAAGAATTTCAAAATATAAAGAAAAACATACCTTGCCAACCAACAAAATATAAGGAATGTTTTGGTTTGCCGCCAATGATCCCAATGCAATGTTCCTCAGCAAGCAGATTCTGTAGACATGGAATGTAGACAGAATTAAGTGACTCCCCTCCAAGACGCACAGGAATCAGTACAATGACAGCACGCTTCCAACTTCCAGCAGTGCCACTCTCCGGCATATCTACACTGGCATCAACACTAGCATCTTCAGCATCACTGCCATTTGGCATTTTAACTAGAGTGTTGTTGTTCCCAGACATGCACAGGTCAGCAACCTCTTGTAAGTAAACTGATTACAAAGAAAATAAATTAGAATAATAGACACAACATTATAAACAAAACTGTCAGTCACTATCCATAAAAAAACATTAGTTACTTGTATGTTACTATATTTTATCATCTGAAAAATTATAAATACACAGTAACAATAGCAAAACAGAAATGATCACTTGCTAAAAGAAATGTAAACCAAAATAGTCAATAACTACCTCCAATTACTATAAAGCAAACTTTCATGAAAAAGGTATTTTGTCATTACTTTCTAACATCCTTTAATCTTCAAACTTAAACTTCAATATCATGAAATGCTATTAATACATGCTAACATTGACAAGATTTCCAAAACTTCTGCCAAGTTATAAACATTTTTGAAGTATTTAAAATTTGATGAATTTAAATACAAAATTAGTGAAATTGGGATTGCTAAGAATTTTTGAAGTTTGGATAAAGTTAATTAAGTAAGTGTCCAATTCCTAATGCTAGCTAATTTGTTGTTTACTCACTGAATCTGTATAGAGATAAGGAGAACTAGATAGAAATTCATGTGATCAATTTTTGTGCATGTAAAATATTAAAAACTCTGAAGTGCAAAAATCTTTATTAGGAATCAAATAATGAAAGGCAAATTAATCACTGATTATTTTAAAGATCAGTTGGATCAATTTATTTTAGATGATGCTCTAAATTATAAACTTGAATTGAAAAATCTAGATATCAAGTTGCAGAATTTTGGTTATAAATGCACATGTAATATAAAGTGTTTGAAAAAAGTTTTTTTTTAAACAAATTCAACTAATCACAACTGTGTATTTGCATTTGGATGAAAGAGACATTGATTTTCTGTCTGTAAAATCTGTATTAAGGAGAATAAAGTTTGCCAGTTCATTTTTGAAATTTTATTTTGTTAACTTACTGTAAATTACCTTAAAAGGATAATATTTTTTCAAGATGGATATTTTAAGGATTAATAAAAATTAAAAGTTATCCAGTATATATTTACAAGGAAAGACCTTTTTTTCATAACAATTATTATACACATATTAATATTTTCTAATGAATATGGCAAGTTCTGAGAATGGACAAAATGATGCAATCAAGATATACCAGGATGACACAAGGTACTATGTAATGAATATAGTTCTTCTAAGTTAAAACCTTAAAAATTACTCATGTGAATGTGTCTTTTCCAGGCCTGTAATGGATGTTGTAAGTGTATGGAGAAAGTGTGATTCTCCAGCATAAAATTTTGTCATTTTATTTTCCTTGAAGTTTTGTTATCATCCATATAAGCAACACTATGTTGGTCAGTAATAAGAGTGAAATACCACCTGAGTAAGAACTATCTCCAGTGATTTATAATTTACACTACAGCATGAGCTTCTTTTTCTAAAGAAGAATGTAACTATTCACTTCCTTGGCATGTACAGGAATGAAAGGCAACAGACTTTCCAGCTTGGTTTAAAGTCGCTGCAATTGCAAAATCTGAAGCATCAGTTTCCTCTGTATAAGGAATATTTTCATCAATAGCTTGGACTGATGCTCTAAGTTATTTCAAACAATTGAATTTCAAAGTGAGAATTCTTTCAAAGAATTAAGAGAAAATTAGAAAATTTGGGTAACCATTTGGCATAATAAGTAACAACAAGCAAATCAAGAAGAGGGTGGAGATGATCAGGATCTACACTCAGCAATGAAATATGGTAGCTGAACAAGTCTAGTGATAAAACTTAAAAAGACACATTTGTCTTTATTGAAAGTTAAATTATTAGCAGCTTCAAGGAAAAGAATTAAATTTTTGTTGTGCTCTTCTATGTTGTTACAACAAATTGTAGCATTATTTAGATATGCAAAATAGGCAGTATGTTTATCAACTTCATGAATCTTCCTCTGGAAACAAGGTATTCCATTCGTCATACCAGAAGGCATTCAACTAATTTGATAAAGCTTTCCATTATCTTCAAACACTGTATAAGTATGGTCTGCTTTAAACAAAGGAATTTGATAATATGCACAATGGAAGTACTATAAACTTTGCATTATGCAATTTTGTTAACTATTTCATCTGTTTTTGGTACTTGATAGACATCCAGTTCCATGTACTTGTTAATTTTTTGCTAATAAGCAACTACCATATGATGTTTTATCCTTTAAAAATACCTGTGATCGCCATGATGAATTATTTGGCTTTATTATTCCAGCTTTAAGAAGGTAGTCTACTCCATATTTCATGTAGTCATTGTCACTTTGTGTATATTTGCAAGTTTTTATAAGCACTGGGTCATCTGTAGAAATCTCCTTCAACAATTTTATGCATTCTATGTACAATAAAGCACTTTTGCATGAAGTGGCTCAACACCACCATTGTGTGTCAGTAAGATGTTGCAATTCTTGTATTTGTTCATTAGAAAATATTTCTCACTGTATGAAAAGAAAGAAAGAATAAGAGAGTTGCAGGTGAAAATACTCAGTTCTTCAAGAATACTAAAAAATTCAGCAGCTTTGGGGACATATTTTGCAGTATTACTTAAGACCAAATCACGTCTGTATTTATTAACAGTGAATATAATAAGCAAAAGGAGCCTTTGTACATTATTCACTTTTTCTCTAATGAATGATGCACTATCAAAAAACGAATTATATTTGGCAGTAAATTTAAGGAACTTATGAACATTTCCTAGATTCAGTTCATCTCCTTCCCTGTATCCTCTCCAGGTAATATCATAAATCACTGTTAATAGGATTATTTCACTGACAATCTGGATGCAACAGCAATTTCTGCAAACATTGTTCTAGTAAGATTCACTAATTTTTAATTTGTATTTTAGATAGTAATAACCTATATGTGCTTCATTCAATGAAATACCTTACCACTTTTTTAGATTAGATGACTTGGTCAACTTTAGAATTTCATACCAATGTTTTCAACCACCTATTATCTATTTAGTTAATATTCACACATCCAAAGAAATTTCTACATAGTTTTCTAAACTACTTCCATTTAACTGAAGTCTTCTTAACTTCACCTAAGGTTCAACAGTCTTTCACTTAAGCAGGACACATATCTACTCTTCCTACTCCTTAGTCATTGGAGGGACCATATATTGTATTACATAGTCAAGTGACAACCAACCTTTCCTTCATGACTGTGTGCAAAATGAAATGTAAAGTTAATTGTCATCAATTTTATCCAACCTGATATTTTTCTTAGCACTAACTATTGTGACGTATTTCACATGGAAAAAAAATCCATTTTTAACTACAGATAATATTAGCTATTGAATAATACAGACAAACTTTACAAATGGCTTGAGTATTTTGTGGGATTTTTTTCTAAGAGTGTTAACATAAAAGGCGAGGTGGGGGGAGAGTAACCTAAAGGACAAACAAAAACATTGCCCTCTTCTTGACTCCACCAATAGTGAGAGAGAAATGCAAACCTCATTCATTCATGTCATGCCAGCTCCCAAGTAATTCTTTACTGGTTTACAGACACTTCCAAGGAAAAAAAGGCAAGTAGCTGTGTCACAGTTAAAAATCAATTAACAGGTGCATTTTTACTGTATGACAGCTCTTTGAATGTATTTTTTGTAATTTAAAATATATGATTTGCAATCCTATTACATTAAAAATACCTTATGAAATGTTCCCTTTTGAATTTGTATCAAATCTCCTTGTAACTTTTGTTTTAAAAATAAAATTTATCAGATAAGAAAAAAATAATCAAATCTTGAAAATTATGAGATCCAAAATAATAAATTATAATTTATGCTTTAAAATTAAGACATGAAAATAGTGGATTATTGCTCATACATTTTCACTATTCACATATTATAAGAACAAGAGTCAGTTAAAGTGGTAGTTTTCTATTTATAGCCATTCATATACCTATTAAATAGCTATAGTAGAATGTTTATTTAATTATGTGCTAAGCAGAGAATCAGATCTGGAGCAGAGGTGCTAATGTATAAGTGAATGATCCCATCATTTTTATGGGTACTATGATTATATATATTTTGAACAATAAAAATTATTAAAAAAATTATTAAAAATTATTAAAAAAATTAAAATCTTCAGACACACTGGGTTGTAGATTAATATTCTTTCGTTTTTATTATTATTATTTCATTTAGATTCCTCTACTAGTTTCGGCCAACGTGGCTATCATCAGGAGAAAAAAATATTTCTGCTTGCTGGTAGCAGTGAACTACAGAAATGAATGTCTTGATGGAGAAAATGAACTTTTGCCTGTAGTTTTCATTTGTCTTTTTATCTTTTTAACATGAGTTTTTCAACATTCTTTGTGTTGGTCAAACAGTCTCTTTTAAGTTGTTATTTGAGATAAGAGCTGGATGGATTCATGCTGCTCTGAATTCCCTTGGTCAGTCTGACAGTTTTATTGGTTCCTGGTGAGAGGATGTGTCTCTGTTAAGTGTGTGTGTTATTTGGTTCTTAGGGAGTAAGTGAGTATGATGTGTAAGTGTGTATATTGCTGTGGGTGTGTTATCATTTGGTTCATTAGGGAGTGAGTGAGTATGATGTGTGTAAGTGTGTATATTCATGTAGGTGTGTGTATAAGTGTGAGGCCTCAACACCTCCGTAAGCATGTCTGTCTTGTGTGGGTGAGAAATGTGGGTAGGTTTTGATTTGTAGGGCTATATATTAATACTATCTATATTGTTAAATTTATGGTTTAGCCCGGCTGGATAGTGTGTTTTTAAACGTCGTATCCACTTATTTTCATGGAACTCTAAAATCTTTCTAATGTTATCTGCTCTAAACTTTTCTATTCTCTCAATTATAGTGAATTTGGCATGGATTTTGAAATTGTGTTTTTCTAGGTGGAAATGTTGTTCTACAGGTAATAATTTTTCATGGGGAGTCGACTTAATTCAATTGCGATAATTATTAATTCTGTAGTGAAAGGGCCATTCAAATTTTCCTATATATTGTTTCTGGCATAGTGTGCATTTTAGGAGGTAAATTATGTTATGACTTCTACAGTTAAAATTGTGGTAGATTTTGAAAGTAGATTTAGTGACTGAGCTAGTGGTTGCAGCATAAACTTCTTTTGTTGTTACATGGTTGGGAAAATCCTGTTGTTTTTGTTGTTAGTTTATTACGGATTAACTTGTCCCCTGAAATGTGGTTACTGCCTATGATTTCTTTTAGGTTCTTAGGTCTACGATATGCTAGAAGGCCGGGTTCTTTAAACAATTTTTTAAAGTCTGGTTTGAGATGTAGTATTTCCCAGCAACTTTTGATTATTTGGGATAGTGGAGGCAGAGTGGGGTTGAAAGTGGTTACTAGAGGAATGCGGGTAGATTTAGTTTTAATCTTGTACATTAGGGTGTCTTCTCTAGGTGTGGAAATTGCTTTATTTATTTGTTCCCTGATTAGGTGTTGTTTATAGCCACATGTTGTGAATTGATGCTCTAGATTTTCAATGTGTTTATTTAATTCTTCATTGTTGGATCATATCCTTCTGAGTCTAAGTGCTTGTGAATAGGGAAGGTTCTCTTTGAGGTGTTTTGGGTGGGAAGACTTAAAGTGCAGATAGTGTTGGTGATTTTAGTGTGTAATGTCACTTGTAGTTTCCTGTTTTCATCTATGTAAATGTGAGTGTCTAAAAATGTTACCGATGTTGTGGATTTTTCATAGTCAAACTTAATTGAGTCGTGCACTGTGTTAAGGGCCATGAGGAATTGGATGAGTTTGTCATCAGTGCCCGTGTATACAAAGAATATATCATCAATATATCTTAGAATAGAATACACATTCGTTACCAATGAGGGGATAGATATGGGTCTCTTCAAATTTTCCCATGAATATTGTAGCATATGATGGAGCTGCAATGGTGCCCATGGCACAACCTCTTACTTGAAGGTAGTGTGCTCCATTGAAGTTGAAAGTATTCAATGTAAGAATATGCTCCATGAGTTTTATAACTTTTGTGGGGGAGTCCTGAATCTCCTATGTGTCAGTGAATACTGAACAATTTTGTCACAAATGAAGAAAAAGACTTGCAGCTGACGTGAGGTTCTACCAAAGAATGTCGACAAGATTCTTACAGATGAACAAAAGACTTGAAGAAACAAGAATGTGATTTTACCAACAAATATTAAGAATACCATGGATAGAGCATATAACAAATGAGAAAATTTTTAAGGGAATTAGGAACTATAAAGAAACTGTTGCTAGCAAGTGACAATTGAAATTTTGGGTGTACATAATGAGGAAAGAAGGCTTGGAGAATTTAACACTTAAAAATACATTGAAATGAAGCAGGAGAAATCAGCATGTAACCTACTTGACAAGTTTCAGCAAATGGATGCTGGAACAAGTGGGAAAAAGACAAAGAAGTGTCATAAAAGAGAAGGAAGAGACTCATAATCACCCACATTATGAAGGAGAGAAAGAGGTGGAGACAAAATAAAATTATTTTTGCAAGTGTCTTTGACTATAAATTCAAACAACATCTCAATGCAAAGTACTTATGAGTGTTGTAGAATTGTTTGAGACAATACAAATTTGCTTTAACGAACTATGCATAGCATCAGTTCTCCTGATTATATGTATTCAGGACAGATCCATTAATGGGGGAAATTCTTCTCTACCTTATTCTTACAGCAGGAAGAAGTCCTTGAATCGAGCAGGTATCCTTTGCTGTCTGTGAGGCCATGGTGGACTGCCAGGAGCATGATGAGATTCTTTCTTGCTAGAACTGGATTTAAACCTGCTTTGTTTCTGTAATCTTCTACAAGTTGTTTGCTTATCCTCTGAAATATGAGTAGGTGAGCATGCTCTCTTCTGTGAAACCCTTTCATTACTATTCAAGTGTTCCTTGTAATCTTCAAAAGGAGAACATGATTCAGTTTCTTCAAAGTCAGTTGAAGTATCCTGAGGACAACCCTCACTTAAGCTTGTGGAGCCCGAGTCATCCTCTGCTGAAGCCAAATCTCTGAGTGAGACTGTGTCTTCCTATCCATCAAGGTAACAGGCACGTGCATACTAGGGGCTGCCTTCTAGAACTTCCACTTGATCCACTAGTGGTTCGTTCTTATTCAGTCGCATGCATCTTTTTAGTAATATCACTCCCAGTTTCGAGAGCCAAGATTGTAGGGATGCTCTAGTTGAACTTATAGGAAATGGAAGGAATTGTTCATGTGGAGTTGTGCTAGTGGCTGTGCAGAACAGCATTCTAATTGCATATAGGACCTCTTCCTAATTTTTTAAGGTTACCCCTTTATCAGTAGCTGCTAGTTGAACAGTTTTCTATATAATTCCATTATAACTCTCACACTGGCTGTTATCTTGAGGGTTATATGGGGTTGTTCTATTTACAGTGACTCTTTGCTCTTGTAGAAATTGTTCTATGTGTTTGGATATAAATGAAGCCCCTCTGTCTGAACAAATATATGCAGGTAGCCTGAAGATCACAAAAACTGAGTAAAGTGCTTGTATGACTGTTGCAGAGGATACATCAAGGCAGAGTATCACAAAAGGAAACTGAATATTCATCAATTATTGTCAGCATATATTTGTTAGGAGTTTTTGGAGGCAGTCCTTTAAAATCCATCGTGATTCTTTCATATGGTTGTGCAGCTTCTATGACCTTGCTGGTGTTAGGACAGTAAAGCCTAGGTTTATTTTCAGCACAAGTCTTACATGAGCTGTTAATTTCTTTCACATCCTCTACTGAGTAGGGAAGGTTTTTGGTCTTCATCAATCATGTGTAACACCTGGGTGGCACAACACTATGTAGTTTCTTTAACTCTTCTTTGCAAGCAGCTGAGCTATGTACACAAGAGAGGGTGTCCACAGCTGCATTTTCATTAACAGGGTGGTAGGTTACATCAATACAAGAGTTCAATCCTCCACCTGCCTATCTTCTCATTTTTAATTTTACTTGTCATTTTCTGGTTAAACATGAATGGGACTGATTTTTGGTGTATAATTAGTTTAAAATGTCACCCACTCAATGCTTCCATTTTCTCAGCAATAGCATAGGCTTCTTTCTCTATTGCAGAATGCCTACATTCCAGTTTAGACAGGGTTCTGTAGAAAAAAGCTATGGGCCTCCTCATTTGTCTTAAAAAGGCAGCTATGGCGCATTGTGAGGCATCTGTCTCTAC
Organism: Acanthosepion esculentum; assembly: GCA_964036315.1. Taxonomy (NCBI): domain Eukaryota; kingdom Metazoa; phylum Mollusca; class Cephalopoda; order Sepiida; family Sepiidae; genus Acanthosepion; species Acanthosepion esculentum. Next base: position 91,441,677 of record OZ038476.1, read on the forward strand.
TACCAAAGGTAGGGTATGATCAGATGTAGTAATAGTTGCTTTTGCTATGACTCTTTTTAACTCATTAAATGCTTTCTCTGCTATGGGAGATAACAGGAATTGTCATACTGTTCTTAGAGGGTGAATTTTGTCTGAAAAAGACAATAACCAATGGGTATCGTGTGCAAACATTCCTAATGCATGGCACAGAGTGGATAAATCTTTTGAGATGAGTAGGCTGAGTAATGGATTCAGATGTTTTGGATCAGATTTTATGCTATTTTTACTTATTATATACCAAAGTAATTTTATATTGTTTTTTATCTAAAATAATATTTGCCTTGGTTAAGCATAAGCTTGTACTTTTTAACAGCCACCATGAATAATTTAAGATTTCTGTCATGTTCTGCTAAATTTTCCCTGTAAATAGTTACATTATTGATGTAAGCATAGGTGCCTTGCAGGTTCTCTTTATATTATCTGGCCTATCACTTGTTGAAAGCTAGCTACCCTTCTAGTTACACGGTATTCTGTAAAATTGATAGAGTTTGCTGCTAGCCTCAAAGACTGTATAGGGTTTATCACTGGGTCTTATAGCTACCTGATAGTAGGTACTTTTAAGGTCCAGAGTACTATATATGCCGTTTTTGGCTGTTTTCTCTATCATATTGTCTATTCTTGGCAGAGAGTAGGTATCCAGCAAAGTAAACCAGTTTATAGTTTGGATATAGCCGATTACTATTCGCTTTTTTTATTCTCAGAGGAAATTATGAAGGCTTGGGTTCTCTAGGGCAAATGGCATGGTTTGATTATACCTTCCTTCAACATACAAGTAACTTCGGTTTGGATAAATAATTTATCCTCCTCTGTGTGTTGCCTAGATTTAGTAGCTACCAGTTTACAATCCAGTGTTAAATTGTTGAAGAGAGCTGGGTACGGCATTCTCATAGCTGCTAGGTCACAGTCATTAAAGGGTGGCTTAGAGCTTCCAAAGGGTATTTCTACTAATGAATGTTGGCACAAAAAGTTGTGCCATAATATAAGGTCACAGCATAGATCTTTCATTGGTAGACATCTTACTCCTTGGTACAGAGTACCCTTTGCTTGTAGATCAACTGAACAGTATCCAAGTATTTTTTATAGAAAGAGATGAGCTAGCCATTGCCACTTTGTTTAGGCACAGGTAAGTTTTCCATGAATTTACTTTTGCATTGCTTGTGTTAAGGAAGTTTTCAGTGCTCCCTGTGTCAATCAGTGCTTTTAGTAGCTGTTCGTTAACTGTGATTTCTATGGCTTCTCTGTGGAATTGATAAACAGTGTATCCAATTTTACTGAACAAGATTCTGTATCACTCTTTTTTTTCACTTTCACAAACTTTAGCCCAATATCCCTGTTTTTTGCATGTATAGCATTTGTCTCTTCTAGCGGGTTATAATGACCTTGTGTGTCTCTTGCCCCTACAGAAAAAAACATGTGCATAGCTCGTTTATGAAGGTATTTTATATTAATTTGGCTTGATATTGTTCCGCTGATACCAAGGGAAATGAACAGTCCTTATTTAGTTTTATTAAGGCTTGATAAAATCTGTCAATGGAATTCAAGGGCAGTTGATACCTTGTAGCCAATAAGTGTTTAGAGACCATTTCATTTTTCTTTTTTATGTAGAATCCTATCTGGTATTGTTAAAGCCTCTTTGTAGGAAGATGCATCTGTGAAATACTCATAACCTTGTGCTCAGACATATTTGGTGAGATAGTGCAGCTTATTAGAACTTTTGTTGCAGTATGTATTTAAGAGGTTTACAAAAGATATTCTCCAGTGATGACATTCTAGTTCAGCATCAGATGCATTGGGGTCAATATTAAGTTTCTCTTAAATTAGCCATTATCAAAATGGTTAACAATGAGAGTTCATTAAATTGTAGTAGAATTGTTTGAGACAATATGAATTTGCTCAACAGTAAGCTTTAATGAACCCAGTATTTACCCAAGTCCTCCCCACAAGGTGGGATGTGGCAAAAGACCAGTTTTTTTGGCATTCTGGTAAAAACAGGCTCAGGCAACAATTTCCTGTAGACCCTGTGCATACATGAGGTCAGGTTGCTGTCTACCTCCCCAGACGAGACTCTGCTCATAGGCATAGCCTCAGCGGTGAGGTCAACTAGCGGAGCTTTAATAAACTCTGCATAGCAGCAGAGTTCTATGTGTTCAGGATAGATCTATTAATGGGGGAAATGGATCATACCACAAGGGTTTTAAATATGGCAAAATGAACAATGTATATAAGGTTAAAATTTTTAAAAATCATGTAAAAATTTTAAAGGAAATTTTTTGTTTAATTATTAAATTTAATAATTCAGAATTAATTCTACAAAAATATTATTAAAATCAGCAAATTTGTAATATTTTTGTCAGAAATACTATGGCCTTGCAATGTAAATTTCCACAAAATAAATAGGTTTTAAATATCATAAAAAGCAGCAAGATATTTTTGAAAATAATGTGTTCTCTTTTAAATAACATGTTTTCATAGAAAACGTAAATTTTTAATACAGTTCAAACCCGTTTGTAATACGAGATCAGGTTTTTATTTTTGTCACTTTCCATGTTCATAGCCATTTGAATTATTATTTAGGGCTTTCTAAATATATTTCATAGATTTAAATAGATGCCAGCTAACTTGTTTTAATTGTAATAAAGATGCAAACTTGAATGTGTATTCTAAAATGTATTTCAAGTTTGGGAAATTTCATGTGGTAATTGACTATGCAGTGCTATATCACTTTCTGAAATTGTGTTAAAAGTCATATCTATGGAAAGCTGTGTATGCTAGTCTTGGGTTTTGTCAGATGCTACACATCTGGATGTTTTTTGGGTGAAGTGAACCACTTTTATTTTCTTCACTACAAAAGCATCATAATGAGGAAACATTTCAAGACTAAAATTGAGGCAATTACATTTTTTATTTCATTATAAATGCCATGTTTCTTTAGAATATGGGTGATCATGGCTCTCCACAGATTGTTATTCTTTATTATCTGTGAATTACCATGACTTCTTGGGAAATATAATTCAGTGGTTTCCTGTTGCATTTTTCCCTGTTTTGGATTTGGAGTTGTTTTTCTCATAGACTGGCTGTCATTTACGGTTACCTACACTGATATTTAACCCATACCTGACGGTAACAGTAGTGGATAGTGAAATTAAAGAAAAAAAACATTAGTATGTGTGTACTGAAGTGATTTTAGACTGTGTAAGAAGTAAGTCCAAGATGCATACACTGTTAATCTCTAAACTACACTCACTATAGGATGATCTGTTTTCTAAGAAATTACATCTATCATCCTGGTTTTTACTCATATAGTTACAGTGTCTGAAAATAATTAATCCATGTCATCTTTGCTAACTGTTAACACACTATAGTTGCACATCAACATGCCTAATAATGAGAATATACATTTGATTTGATAGAATATAATATAATTTGATTTGATATAATATAATCTAATTCCCAGCAATCTGAAAAGTATTAAACAGAAAAAAAGCTAACATACATAATAAAAGAACAGAGAAAAAATTACCTGTGCAGTCAGAAGCTACATACACACATAGTTCTCGAAGGACTGGTTGATATTCATAACTTCTTTCCATGGCTTCTCTGTGGAATAATAGATAAATAGAAAATTAGAGAAATAATTCAATAGAAAAAACTATTACATAAAAACAAACAAGAATAGATATAAGATATAAATTTCAGACTAAAAGAGTAAGTAAGAAAATTATGAATATTAACTCAAAATATGAAGTAATCAATGGGTCAAAATTCTGATTATTTGATGGAAAAATCCAAGTTATCTGATGTTATGCACTTTAGTGATTCTTTAGTTTCTTCTATCTCAAGAAATTTGGAACATCTGAAATCTATTTTATGTAATTAAACACAAGATAACTACTTCATGATTAAATTAATAGCAATCAGGAATTTCTCAAGACCAGATTGAAAAACCAGTATCTCCAGACAATATGTTAAAATGTGGGGAAAAGTAAAAAAAATCACAATAGAATCATACTATCAAAACCATCAATGAAAAAGTGTCCTGGTCTCAAAAAACATTTTGAATCACATTTTAACTCTAGCTACACTAAAAATGCCCATAGAAATAGAACATATACCAAAATACATCCAATGATTACAAAATCCATCTCCAAATATAAACAATAATGAACCTACTGATGAGTAAATTAAGAAAATTATTAAAAAACTAAGGAATAATAAAGCATCACTTGGCATTGAAGCTGAACTTTTGAAAATAGCTTACTTTCTCCTCAAATTCAATATCAAGTTTCTCTTTTATGAAAAAAACCTGGAATCAGAAATGCATTTCCAAAAAGTGTGGTTCATCATGAACTATGGATGCAAAAAGGTAGTCGTCAAGACCTTCACACATACAGAGGTATCTCAATTGGATCTATTATAGTGAAAGTATTAATGAACATTATATTAACTAGACTCATTATTCTATGAAAGTCAATTCCCCATGGCGTAATCTGGTTTTCATTCTGGTAATGATGGCATATATGTCATCAAACAACTCCAGGAAATTGCATACCTCTCTAATAGATAATTGTATACCTGTTATCACAACCTCACAGCAGCATATAATCATATCCTCTTCTCATCAATTAGAAATCACCTTTCAATTGCTGAATCCACTGATCTAATAGAGGAACTTTATCAGTCTACAAAATGTTACATGTTTGGCAAAGACCCCAGTATGGAAACATTTCAAAACTCATCAGGAGTACAAGAAGGAAAAAATGGGAGACCCAATCTATTTAATCTTTTCATAGATTATGCCCTGTGCATTTACAAGTATAAAAATGGGCATTGATCATTTAAGCATTCCATACTACATCCCAAGCAAATCTACCAATAGAAGACAATGATCCTGCTTTCCATCCTGAGGCCAATGTACTGATGATGAGTGAGTGGGAGTGGGGGGATATTGATGACAATTGTTCATAATTGGGATGAGAATGATCTTAAACACAAAAACCAACATCCTCTACCAAGTGTTCCAAGAAATAGGACTCAAGATAAACCTTTCCAAAACAGAAATTATGATCTGGAATTGGAACAAAAGTAGTGATGGCACTGACCCTTAATCCATCATAAAAATTCAGGATGTGGATTGATGAAATACTAAACACTTCAAATACCTCTGTGTATGGATCAGTTATAACAAATTTAGTATAGAAGATAAGGAAATTGATCATACAATGGGCTGTGCTAGAGGTAGTTTCAACCAACACCACATATTGCTACAAAACCAAAACATTAAACTAAAAAATCAAGTCATGGTCTTAAACAATTTTGTCAGATCGAGACTTTCATATGAATCTCATACATGGTACCAAACTTGTTCAGAAATATCTGTCAGCTGTATACAGCTGCTTTCTAAGATCAAGGGTTAAAAGTGGCTTTGAGCACTAGGACTCTTAGTGAAGACCATACTTCTTCTAACCTTGTGAACTGGTGCCACAGAATCACAAAGAAAGAACTGTACCAAATAACAGAAACCACATCAATTGAGGTCTAGCAACAGCTAAAATGGATATCACATGTAACTCAAAGAGAAAAATAATGATATAATCAAGATGTTGACATAAAGAGATTAGGAAGGAACCCCCCCCCCCCCAGCAGTAACAGCTCCTGGACTTGAGAAACCTATTTTCCTGAAAAATTGTTTTAAGAAAAAGGTTTTATAAATTTAAACCAACAGTAGTACAAGCTTCTCGGTCAATGAATACTGAATGTTTCCTGATAATGAAATGGCTAATATTACTATTACCATTACATTATCTTTAGAGTGATTTAACTAAGTTCAATACACAATATACACACAGAAATTTAGTGAATAATCATAAAATAGTATATATTCTGCAATAGCAGGAATATATGCTGTAAATTCATGATATAAAGTTCAAACCTGACAACATATACTGTCCAATTAAGAAAATAAAAGAACAGGTAACAAAGTTCTTAATTGAGAATTTTTAACAAATAAATTAGAAAATAAAGTTTAAGAATAGCTATGGTATCACAGCAAAATTTACAGAAACATATAGCTTAGTTTGTTAATCTCTTTTTTTTTTTGGAAATCCAACAATATGAAATCATTTATTGAACAAAGTAACTAATAATAACAAAACAAAAGTAATTGAAACAAAGCAAGTTCAGTCGACCATTGATGACAATTCCAGAACAACGTAACTATAAATAATTTTTTCTATTCTCTGCCAGCCACAATGATGGAGAAAGCATTACCTCGAACCATCGCCAGTGAGACACGCTGCAAGAGCCACTCTGTTTTGCGAGGCTTGTTCTTTAATTGAGATGCAATCGCGCCAATCCGCCGAAGGAACGCCATCGAACGAGGGCCAATAACCCCTGAAGTCTCCACTGCCACAGGAGTAAAAAAAAATCTATCAGCAAGAGAAGAATATTTAACTATTTTTTTCATCTCTGCGTCTCGGGTGATGGATCCCGGCTCAACCGCGGACCTGATCAAATTACAGGCCGAAAATGTATCTGCACAGGTCGCATCCTAAATCAATGATTTACCCATTTTAAAAGGGAAGATGGTAATGCCATCCAGCCGCTTTCCATCACCACAGTCAAATCCTACGGGTTCGATTTGGGAAGGGAACCCAGCTGCATCCAAACCTTTTTTGATGATGTCGTTAATTGCTGCATGCTGTGGAAAGCGTCCGGCGCTATGACAACAGGAGAGAGGATGCAAACCAAACTCATCGATGGAGGCACCACATCTGCATCTGTGACGCTCACATAATTTGAGTCCAAGACAGATCGTGACTCCGACCCGAGTGCACTCATCATCTAGTAGGGTACCGGTAGATGAAGAGGGCACTGTGTTGAGCCAGGCGCCACTACTCGGTTGTGAAGCAGATAGTAGACAGGCGAGGCGATGCTGATCCAGAGAGAGCCTCAAATTAGTAAAATTGGCCTCACATTTTATTTTATCCCAGCTTTTTTGTTTTGATGTCTCTAGTGGGATAGAAAGTAATTCTTGGGTCCAGACGCTGCAAGCTTGTTCAAAAGAACTACCCGAGAAACACTAAGATGATCCACTGAATATCTCATCAATTCGCGACTGGACGAAAGTGAAGAAAGATATACTGGAAGGGCCAAATCTACCACTGAAGGCCCAGGCCTCCGAAACTCAAAGGGAGCTTTGCCTGCCTCCATCCTGTGTCGTCAAAATTGACGTTGCAAATTAGCTCAGCGCATCTCTTAACTGTGATATCTATCTCATTTAAGAAATCCTGTTCGAGGTAGCAAGCGGCACTTCGGAGAGTGTAGAGGAAACCCGGTAGCGAAAAACTGTTCTTCAAGAGGAAGAGGGCTGGATGTGCATCATTTAGTTGCAATTTCTCAGTCATTCTTGTTAGAACGACATGTTTAGTATCCAAACACTCTCGAATGGCCATTGGAAAGACTGGAGAACCAAGAACGTGTAATTCCTCCTTAGGTGTTATTTTTATATCCTCAAGGATGAGTCTGATATCCCGGATAGCACTCTTGAAATCATCTGCACTATAATTCAAGTTTATTATCTCTGACTTGGACGAGTTAATCTCAAGTCCAAGCAGCGATAAAGCAGGAATAACTCGGAGGTCAGCAGCTACGGCCTCGACAGATCCTCCCAGCGTTGCATTGTCAAGATACCATATATTGAAAGAAGCGATGAAACGAGCTACCCCGTCAATAGCCATCGCAAATAGTAGCGAGCCAAGTGGATCACCTTGTTTGATTCCAGTAGCAGAAGAGATAATATTATCGGAGGTGATCAACATACTTGGATGACTATACGAAAGATGAGCCAGTTTAAATATGGAGGAGTCCGTTGATGGCAAACTTCCAGGGCATGATCCCTTCTGATGCTATTGAAAGCGTTTTTCATATCCAATTTTAATAAGATACTGGTGGAAACAGGAGATGTATTCTCGAAAAATGATCTTGCGGCATGAACCAAGGCTCCACATCCACCCTGTATGCCTACCCCAAGCTGGACAGGTCGCAATTCATGCCCTATCTTCTTCATAACAACTCTACAAGCAATTTTTGCCGCAAGTCGATGAAAAATGTTACCTACAGCAATAGGGCGGATACCTCTGTATTTTTTTTTTTAAAGCCGTTAAGTTGGCTGAAAATATTAAGTTGCGAGCATGTTGGGGTATCTCAGCTCGGAGAAGGGTATTAATAAGAGCTGTTATGGATGTTTTCAAATGTTCACCAGCTTCGGCAGTGTGGGCAGAAATTAAGTCCTTGATATGACCAGGTCGAAGTCCGTCCACACCTCCACTGCTGCTTCCCGAGAAAGACTTCAGAGTGGCAACCATCGCTTCCTTTGAGATTTGGGGTATAAAGTTTTTCTTTACCAATATAGTTCTCAAAAAGTACACTTAAAGAAGTAGTCAGTAGTGTATTTATAATGAAAAAGCAACAAAGTAAAATAAGCACGCTAACATTACAAAGTTTATCATGGATTATTGTACTAAGAACAGAATCAGCTTTGATGACATATATTTACTTAGAAGTAGGTAGCTCCACTCGGTCGCGTAAAAAAGCAGCATATCACAATGAAAAAAGGCCAATAACTCAACGAAAACAGTTTTGTCATCAAATTGTTTATGTCATTATGATGAGGAAAGACCAAAGTATTTTTTTATTATTTTTTGAAATTTTTTACTCCTTTCTAGCACGTGGAAAATTTTGGTTAAAAATTTTTTTTTTTTTTTACGACAGCGCATTAACAAAGAAAAAAGGTTTGTTTTATTTTGCGCTTTTCCCAAGAAAAACACACATTGATTTGGAAATTCTTGCAAAAATCAAATAATTGTCAGATTTTAATGAAACTTTCAGGACTTATGAATGAAATGAATCAAATTATTTTTGAAATTTTTTTTTTAGAAAATCTTGTTAAAAAGATATAGTTTTTTAAATATGTTTCTACTCCCTTACATATTTTCATGAAATTTCGAGAAATTAAATCTTTAAGCATGGGATTTGTTTTATTAGTTAAAAACAGGACTGTTTATAGAAAGTAAATCACCAGCTTTTTTTTGTAAAACAGTTACCCGTTTCATAGAAAATCTGCTCTGAATTATAAAAAGAAAAAATGTAAAAAAAAAAACTATGACATTAATTAATTAGAAAAACTTTGACTTGCTTTTGTAAATACGTTATATTAAGGACATTATTTTGTGAAGAAATAAAAAATTTTCGATGAATAATGTATTTTTATAAAATTTAAAAAAATTTTTTTTATTAACTTAATACTTCAAAAATCGTGTAAAATTTTTTATTGCTTTTAAGCACATAATTCAATGATAATGTTAATGGAAAAGTAAATTTATGAATCGAAATTTGAAAAGCTCATAACAGTCATTTGTACCCGATTATTTTTAAATTAATTTAAAAAATAATTTTTAATGAAAAAACCGTTCCTAATTTCTATCTATGGGGAATCTACATGACATAATCCTTAAAAAGATCACGTGATTTGATTGTCATCTGACGCACTGTAATTATTTCTCTTCAATATCCAGTTCTGTTTCACATCATTAACTTCTTTGCAAAAAGCCCTTTCAAAATTTCTAAGTTAGTTTTAATTTTTGTGAATTACATTTTTACTAATTATTTTTATTTTATTTTATTTATTTTAGTTTGAGTCATATTTCATTGAAGTCATTTTTTTTTTAAGTTAGTAAGTTGTTAAATAAGATAAAAAGATTAAGAACCTAAAAAACAAAATCCAGACTAAAAAAATATTAAATAAAAAATAATTACATAATTGCTGAATAAATGTTAATATTTAAAAATTACTAGTTAAAAATAAAAAAAGCGTTCGCTTATTTAGTAAAATTGTAAAATTTGATCATCGATAATATCTGTCATCACTTATCAATATTTAGATTAAATCAATAGACATGAAAAAATTCAGACACATCGTTAAGAAATGTTTGGATACAATTTTTCATGCTATAAGTAAGTACTTTTTGTTTCAAATCAGATTAATTTAACTTTAAATTTTTAAATTTTACTCAAATAACGTGTCAAAAATATATAATTTATTTTAGGAAGAAGTTTAAAATCAAAATTTTTTTTGTTTACAAATTTCTTAAAAGTTAAGAAAATGGCTGCTTTTAAGAAAATTAAAAAAAAAAAAAAAAATCAAGCATATATTTAAAATTCCAATATATATAATTTCTATCTGAAATGCACCAGAGTATGTTACTTACTGTAAGTAATACATTTAATGCTTTAGCTTTCAATTAATAACAACATATTAGGACAAAAACTTTGATTTCGTTGAGTTATGGGTCTTTTTTCATCGTGATGCTGCTTTTTTATGCGACCGAGTGGAGGTACCTACATAGAAGTCAGCATAGAATGTGTTCAATTCAATATCCTTAGAACTTGTAATAAATCTTCTAAGAACACAACTTTAAAGTCTATATTTGCTATATAGAAAAAGAAATCTTGACATTTGCACAATAAACTAGACATTTCTTCAGAGCTTAAATTTCTAATAAAATGTATATTTCTTAAATTTAAAAGATATATAGATAGCATATTTATAATATGCATTTAGAGTAACATGTAAATGTTCTCAGTTACAGCCCTTGATATTTTAAAATATGAATGACATACTTCTTTCCAAATGCCTGCTAGCCATAAAAATTCATATGGCTTTGGACAACTTAGAACAATTTATAGAAGTAGTCATATAGGGGAGCTAGTTTAACTATACACACAAATACACAGAATGTAAGTATTCTCTAATTAAGAATATATATTTTCAAATTTAATTTCCTAAAACAATAAAGTTGTGATTTGAACTGCCATATGTGAAACTACAATTTATTACTACAAACTTAAACACACCATTTAGACTTTTGATACAAAATGAAAATTTCAAACACTGCCTCAAGATAATTCTTGCATGTATTTTCCAATATTCCAGTTAAAGAAACAAACAAGAAAATTTTTTCTTACACTAAATTACAACTTGTGTTCTACTAACCGAAGCATAGTAGCCACTGTAGCTGGACCATACCACTCTCCAGGCTTACGTCCTAATGTACTGCCAATCTCCACAAGCTGGTGGACAGAAAATGGACACTGCTGGTAGTCCGCAAACCATTTGATGATTTGTCGATAGACATTAAGACCCCGATCTCGGTTTTGGATCCTCCAACCTAAAATTAAAAAAAATGAAACTGGAAAATAGTTCATAGAGAATAAATGAAAGGCAAAATTAAATGGTTTTACTTTTCCAAATCATTTCTATTTGTATGAATGAATGTAAATCATGCTATTAAAATACAAAATGAATTACATTTATTTGCAATTTTAAGATCACCTATCTAGTTTCCTGTTGTTAACTCAATCATGTAAACATTACATGTAAATAAAGATATTTGGAATTCCACCACTGCACAATTGCCAAATAATTCAGACTTATTTATTACAGTTACCTTAGACAAGAAATGAGATCACTCATAAAAAAATAATAATAAATCCAATCTTGACCCTCCTTTGATTTCTCGATCACAGGCTACTTTCTTCTACTCAGAAAAGACTCTCTAACCCACATGCATGGCCTTGGTGTCTACGTCAAGGACCATCTCCCTCTTGCTAGAGAGTTGTCTCTCGAATCGCCGGACAAATTCCTACATGTGTCTCCGGCTATCTCTTCTCAATGCTGTAAGCTATCTCTTCTTCCTTTATCGCTCTCCATCCTCTCAGCACTGTGGAATACTTGATGTCATTTCTGACAGCATAGACAAGGCTCTCTCTCTCTCTCTCCATCTGTTCGCTCACATATTTGTGTTTGGCGATTTTAACGCCCATCACAACAAGTGGCTTAAGAATGCTACTACTGACCTCGCAGGCATTCATACACTTATCTTTTCAGTTTCTCAATCCCTCATGCAGATAGTTGATGTCGCCACGCATTTTGCCTACAACCAGGATGGTAAGGCTTCTCTTTTCGATCTGTGTTTTACCTCCATCCCCGAGTCTTGTAGTGCCATGCAGCTCTACCTTCTTGGTAGCTCCGATCATGCTGTCGTGTCTGTTAACATCTCCTTCAACCCCACTCCCTGCAATGAGCCTATTACCACCAGAACCTCGCTCTGCTATCAATGAGCTGACTGGGACTCGTTCTGTGATTTCCTCCGCGATGTCCCCTGGGATGTTGTCTTTAAGCTCCCCGTTCAAGAATGTGCTTCAGAAGTCTCATCCTGGGTTAAAGCTGGAATTGAAGCTTTCATCCCCTCAAGGAAATTTAAGCTCAAATCGTGCTCCTCCCCTTGGTTCTCCGCTGCTTGCTCAGCTGCCATTGCCCATAGGAACCACTTCTTCCACCTATTTCGTAGCGACATGTCCAACTGCAATAGACGTCTCTTTGCCTCCGCCCGTAACGAGTGTAAGCATGTCCTCAACGAAGCTAAGTCACTATTTGCTGTTCGGATGAAGAAACGTATTGCATCTTGCAAATTCGGCTCAAAGGATTATTGGCATCTCTGCAAGACTGTTCAGAACAATAGCAAACCCTCTATACCTCCTTTGTTCAACCAGTTTGAGGTCCTGACCTCCTCTGCCGACAAGGCTGAATGCTATGCTTGGAAATTTTCTATCAATTCAACGCTTGACTCTTCCGGTGTACCCATACCCAATTTCCCTCTCAGAACCGAGGCCCTATTGATTGGGTTAAACATATTCCCATCATTGGTATTGGGCATTATCTCTAATTTAGACCCCCACAAGGCGGAGATGGGATACCAGCCATTGTCTTAAATAAATGCGCACCTGAATTGCCACCCACCCTCTCTAAATTATACAACTACTGCCTCAAGGAGTCTTGTTTTCCTGACTGCTGGAAGTCCTCATCCATTGTTCCTGTCTTTAAGAACTCTGGCAACCCCTCTGACCCTTCTAATTACCGTCCTATCAGTCTCCTACCCTTCTTTGGAAAAGTCTTCGAAGCCCTAATCAATGCCGAAGTGGTTAACCCCCTTACATCCCATGATCTGCTCTCAGACAAGCAATATGGTTTCTGCTTTGCCCGATCTACAGCTGATGTGCTTACAGCCATCACTGAATTTGTCTACCAAGCTCTTCATAATAACGGAGAAGCTCGTGCCGTGGCCTTAGACATCTCCAAAGCATTTGATAGGGTTTGGCATGCCGGCCTTCTTCGCAAGCTTCAGGGTTATGGTATTACAGGTCGACTGTTTAACCTAATACAATCATTCCTGTCAAACCGTAAATTGAAGGTTGTTCTCAATGGATTCACCTCCAGCTCCTATCCCACGAATGCAGGTGTTCCTCAAGGCTCCATCCTAGGCCCTACTCTATTCATCTTCATAAATGATCTTCCTGACGCCATAGACTCCCAAGTTGGCATCTACACGGATGACACCACAATTTAGTCCTGCCTCAAAAACAAATCTAGTGTCACTGACAAAATTAACCTGGCCGTTCGTCTCGAAAAGGACCTCCAATCGGTTGTGAACTTGGGCATGAATTGGCTGGTTAACTTTAACGCCTCAAAAACAAAACTGCTCTCTATTAATCACCACAGGGATCCTTCCTTGCATCCCATTAGAATGTCTGAAGCTCAAATTCTTGAGAGCTCCTCTCTGCGGCTGCTCGGCCTCACGCTGACTGCCGACTTGAGATGGAACAAATAGATTGAGTCAATTGCTTCATCCACCGCAAGGAAAGTTGGCTGCTGTGCCAGGAAATTTTTCTCCCTGGATTCAATCCTTCAAATCTACAAATCAACCATTCGCCTTTGCATGGAGTATTGCTGCCATATATGGTCTGGAGCCCCTTCTGTTTGCCTCGGGGTTTTTGATAAGATCCCGAGACGGATTTGCAACGTGGTTGGCCCTGATCTGGCATCTCGTCTGCAGTTGCTCTGTCACAGATGCGCAGTCGCTTCTCTCTGTCTTTTTTACAAATACTTTCATGGTAATTGCTCCGATGAGCTGCTTTCGCTGGTTCCCAGACTTCATGAATTCAAGCATCCTATGAGGCTGGCATCCCGCTCCCACCTTTTCACTGTTGAAACTGTTAAATGTAGCCGTCTCTTCTACTCCAATAGCTTCATATCTTGCACCTCTCGCCTGTGGAACTCCCTTCCTTATTCCTGTTTCCCTGACAACTATAATCTTCAACTATTCAAATGTAATGTCAATCGACATCTCCAGTTGCCTTGATCTATCCACTATTCTTCTCCACTTCCTTTCTTCTATCGCTCCTATCTGCTCTCACTGTAACCCCTTGCGTGCTAGTGGCTTCCTGCCTTGCTTTGGGTGAAATGCTTAATAAAAGAAAAAATAATAATAAGGAATCAAAATGCATGAAATATAAAAATACATAATCTGATATTCACGGGAATTAGATTACACTTGAACACTAAAATAAATAGTAGCCAAGATGACAAAAATTGAGCTTGAAAATCTGGTGAGCTATATCTGATCTGAAATCACATAGGAATAAAATGAATGTCATTTGACATGAAAGAAATGTGTGACATGATAACTACAAGCAGTTAAGAAGAACCCTTTAATACTTTTATAAACCATAACACAAACAACAGGAATAAGGAATCTTTAGAAAACTATAATTTGACATTAAAAATAAGAATAATTTTAAAGGAGACTTTAGAATTTGGCTTTGAAATTCTTAAATTAAAAAAATAAATATAATTATCAATGACATGATCCATATGTGTATATTTTGCGATCATGGTAAGTTAGATAATTTTTTATACAATACTTACAACATATATTTATTGCTATACAATTTACTATATTCGTAAGATTTGAATTTTCCATATTATTTTAAAAGGATACTTTGAAAAAACTATTTTGAAAAAGAATCTGTTATGTACAAAGCTGTTACAGTTTTAATAAATAATATTAATAATACAAATACATACTAATATACAAAATTTAATACAATATATATAAAAGAAAAAAAGAAGAGAGATGAAAGAAGACAAAAATCAAAGTAAAATCTAAACTTACTCCTGCCAAAAAAATGTGTAATGAAAGCTTGGGCAAGCATCATTTGACCAGACCGTATCATACAGCCCCAACCACAGTCAGTGGTTAATTTGGTTCCCTTTAGAGGCTCAAAGTCTCGTCGATAAGTGAACCACAACCGACTGGCAAAATCTAACTTAAACAACTCCATGTTATTCACACAGTTTCGACTATCTTCTTTGTTTTTACCATCCATCTCATCTGAAAATTAAAATAGAAAAAGACAAATCAAATAAAAGAGAAACTATACTAAAGGATATACAGTCCAGTTATATTTTACAAATGCATGCAACAAATTTACAGATACTATAGAGACAGAAAAAGATCAATGAATTAAGGAGGTTCATAAGTTCTGAGAGCATCCTGAAGCAAATTTCTAAATTCAACAGCAATTCTGCTAGTTCACTCATTCATAGCCTATTTCCTAACTAAATGCTATTTTTTTTAACTTTACCTTTTGTTTTAGTTCTTTCATTTTAAAGCAGAATATAAAAAAGTGTGAATAAAAAAAATAGTATATTTAAGTCATTTAAAGAAGATTTGCTAAACCAATTTAAATGAAAATAAAATAAAAAATACAAAAAGGACCAAAAAAAATACTTCAGGTAGAATGAAATACAAATGGAATGAGTTCAAAATCAGTTACACTTCTCAATTTTACGTTTCACGCCTTATCCGCAATAGATCCATAAAATTATTATCAAACACATTAAAAAAGATTTTTAAAAAGTGTGCTCAATATGTCCATTGACATAAAAAATTTACTCAAACTTATAATTTCTTTCTTAATTTTTTTAACTAAATGTTCAGCAATTCAAGGTAAAAAGTTAATGAGTGAAGTTGTTGCATGGATGTAACATTAAGTGCAGATTATGAAGACATGTAGGATAGATAACAGTTGACCCTAGACTTGAAAAAGTTAAGATTGTATTAATGAGAGAAGCATCCACTTAGGAGTTTGTTCCAAAGAGTAACAGTTCTTGGGAAAAAGCTGTCTGAGTGGACCAATGACCAATGGAATATAAAGGGAATGAGAATGATTCAACCCTCTGTACATAGCATAGTGTATCCAAGCTGTGAAAGTCTGAACTGGTAGAACTAAGGAATGTAGCTTGGAAATAGCAATAGAGTTAACGATAAGTTTGTGACATTTGACATGTGGAAAAGGAGCTGAAGGGTTGAAAATAATGCTTTTAGACTCTTGTCAAGGCTGGAAACTGAGAATGATGTAACTCCAACACAGATATGACAGCAATATTCCATTTTTGGTTTGATCTGACTTTTGTAAAGCAAGTATAGCAGGAGGAGTCAGGTATTTTCTAGAGTGGTACAAGAAACTGACCATTTTTCCAGCATCTTTAGTGATGGATCATATATACAAGTTCCACTCGAGATCTAGGGAGAAAGTGAATCTCAGTATATGTTCAAGGCAAGGAGCCTCATTGAAAGTACAACTGTTCATCATGACTGGAGAAAATTCAAGGTTTGCTTGGTGATGATGGAACATTAATAACTTGTTTTTAAAAGTATTTAATGTTACAAGCCAGTTTTTCTATCCATTGAGCTGTTAGAGCTAGATCAGAGGCAAGATTAGCTGCAAGGCCTCCAGATTTTTTGAAGGTGCACTCATAAACCATATCATCTGCATAGATATTTACTTATGATCTGAGAATGTTCCTGAGCAGATCATATAAAAATGAAGCAGAAAAAGGGTAGAACTGATGAGAGAGCCTTGATGGATGCCTACATTGATTTTATGGGCTTCAGAAGACTGGCCATGAACAATGATCTTCAAGGAGCTACCAGGTAGGAAGGACATGATAATTTCTAGAGGTGCCATTGCTGGTGTGTTTGTTTAATGAAACATACCTTGTCAAATGCCTTTGAGATACCCTTGTGATGAATTTATTAGTGAGTGCTTTGCTGATTCTCTGTGTAATGACTGAAGCATCAACAGTGAACATAAAGAAGCAAAATGAATACATATATTGCTTCTGTTGAGGTGATCAACAACATTCTTGTTGATTCTATACTCAAGGTATTTGCTGATGACAATACTAATGGAGTGATATTTTGATAGGGATAAGTGCTCCCCCACATTCTTGAAAACAGGGCAGACAGCTGACACTTTCTATTGGAAACATTTCTCCTTCAGACAACAGTTAAACAACTTTACCAAGATTGAAGATAATTCTGGACTAAGGTTGTTAAGAACTATCCCTGGAATTTTATCTAAACTGGTAGTCTTGGTAGAGTAAGTGTTTTTTCACTTCCAGAGTCAAGATAGAGAAATCAGAAATAAGAGGTAGAAAGTCAGATAGTGGATGGATGATTTATGATGTTTGTGATTTTCCAGAACTCACAAGAACCGAGTCTTTTCTCTTAAACTGACTGCAGGTAGTTCTGAATGCAGTAAGATCCCGGTGATAGAGATGGTAGTAGTTGTTACAGTGAGTTATGATGACAGCACATTAAAGTGTGAACCAAGGCTGGCTATTCAGAAATGAAGGAGGCTGCTCTGAAAGCTCAATTTTTGAAGAATGTTGAGAGAGGAGCTTCTACAAACTATGATCCCAGTCAAATTTTGAGTATCAAAAGACTGTCTTGTGAAATGGGACATCAGAGGATGCCTTTGGATTGACATCAACCTTGATATTTATCAGTGATTGATCTCCTCGGGGAGGTAACACTTCAGGACAGGAGGTGAGAAAGAGGTTGAAGGGGTTTGTTTATATTGGTAGTGCGAGTAACTTTAGCCAGAATCTAGGTTGGGTTAACTTGTATGTAATGTAAAAATCATGACAGTGTTTACATTCTTCATTAGTTTTGTTTGAGTGGACTAACCACTCCACATGGTGAATACTGAAATTGTCATATATATATGTGAATGCTAGCTGATGGATGACCAAAGAGAATAACATCAATCTTCACAACTATTTGGTCAAACATCACAATTCCATAATGATAGACAATGAAGATGAAAGATATACTATGAACAAGAGCAATGCAAAAACACATGAATGTGATATTGTGATTCTTGTTTTTTTAGGTCTCTGACATATGGAAACCCACTTCTGATATAGGCTGCAAACTCATGGCCAGGGTCATATTTTGTGGACAGAGGCAAGTAGCCTGAGAGTGTAAATTCTCAAACTAGTATTTAATCCGGTTTCAGATAGGAATATGAGTTTTATTTTAAAGATAAAGTCCAACTTTTTATATTATTATTTTTATATTATTAGTGTAGGTGATAGCAAACCTTTGGTTTGGAAGAAGTGGGTTTGATCCTACTGTTTTAGTAGTCATATTTTATATATAAAGGTGAAGAATCAAGATAGCAAACTGGCAACAGTCACAAGTAGTATGTGAAAAAAAAATCACTATTAGGATTAAATGTCAGAAAGTATAGTACTATACACTTCATCATGACATCAAGAGGCCCTACTAGAAACTACTGCACAATCCAGACACAATTTACAAAATGGCAGTATTGTAACCTCAATATTATACATTTGCTGATGGGATTGCCTCCTTAGAAATTACTCTAAGGTTCAAATCTCTATCAGGTAGATAATGACAACCCAGAAATATGTTTACCTCCAGCACACAACCCTTTGAGTCTTGATCACCGCTTTACCAGTTGTAGAGGAAAATGACATAATGCCCAGCCACAGGTTGAACAGGGGTAAACACTTGTAACTATTTTTATATCTACCGTGAAACATTACATACCAATTATTTGTGAATTTTGACTCAGGAGCGCAGGCAGAAGAGTTAAAATTGTTCAGGAAGTGATCCAGTGTTATCTAACATAAAAATCCAGGCAGCAGAACTTCCCCTTGAGTTAAAATTATTATACATAAGTAGGGAGCCCTGGCTCTGAGAACACTGACATTCTCTACTCTGCATTAGGGAATAGCAGAGGATTTATGAGGACAAAACCTATTAAAATTTAATGTAGTAATAATGTTACTTTCAACTTTGAATATTTAACAACTGTTTTATTTCAAATGTTGGATTAAATAATCTTTACAGTGAAAAAATAAGTATGAAGAGAAGCTGAAAATTTCTTGGCCCAACCTAGAAGGGATTCCTAAAATAAATCCTCATATTTGGTCAAGTGGGTCAAGTTGAGAACTTTTCAGCACCCCCTCGTAATACTATATTTGCCAACAATCTGAACAAGAACAAAATTTATTAATCAATGAGCATAAAATCTCAATAATAAAGATTAAGCATTTTTGCATAAAGGTTTTTATGCCAGATGTAACTAAATGCAATAGATTACAGATATAACAAAGATACATGTAAATCAGATATGACAGAGGCATACTTTCATCTGATCTAAAGATAAGAGATTACTAAGATGTATTACAAAATTAATAACAAATATATGTATTACATGAATGCAAACATATGTTCATAAGATCTTAGAAGAAGAAAATCAAATAATATCAACTCTACTATACTTACCATCATGTCGGCGATGGTAGTGTTCTCCTAGCAAAAAGATTGGGCTGTCATATCTAAAACTGGTCTTTCTGTTAAGGGTCCAACCTTAAAAAGATGTAAGAAAAATATTTTGGAAGTGGTTTGAATCTTAAACATTTAACAATGAAAAGGTTTTGCATGAATATAAAGATATGCTAATCATGAAATGATAATACAAAGAAATCAGTTTATAAATATGTTTAGCAGAAAGACAGCTTATACAAAAACAGTCTTGTAACCCTTTCGCTCAAACCTATCACTTAAATATTGGCTCTTAAAGTCTCACTGTTAGCATATCTTCCTGCATTATTTGCAATGATGTTATCATATTTTATGGCAGAGTATACATGGGGTGGGTCCCAGTGGGTTGAACGTTGAGAGCCAATATATATGGGGTTGGTTTGGCCAGGTTGAATTCTAAAGGGTGAAATATAGAAATATAGTATATAGTAATTTGGTATTTACTCGACCCCCTGTGAAGTTGCATTGTGACACAAGATCAGTTTAATGTGTGGAGCCCAACTGCGTACACCCGGGCCAGGAACAAAAATTCCCCGACTCCCAGCAACCGTCAGTAACGATGACCTCAGTGCGAGCACTGATCCCTCTCTCTGGTGTAATGAGAGGGCACAGCCTTGGGGCAGCTGTTCCCCAGGGCCGGCACCTCTTGGTATAATTTTCCTCAGTTGCGACTGTCCTTGGTTAAGATACGTAAATGACCCTTTCATACTCTGGTTACATCAGGAAGATGTCCAGGTTCTACTGGACCATGTGAACTCAATGAGACATTCGATACAGTTCACAATGGAGAAAGAGAGTAACAACACACTCCTATTCCTGGATGTTCTAATATCTTGAACAGAGCGTGGGTTCAAGACATCTGTATACTGACATTCACTGGACAGTACCTCAATTTCAACTCCCACAATCCATACAGTGTAAAGAAAGGTTAGCATCCTGCTACCATTTTCTTATCAATGTTGAATTTTGTGCAAATCTGTGCAAAAAGTGGATCACAGAGCTTATCAAGCTTCATAGATATTTTCAGAAAATCTCAACTTCTGATTGGACACTTAATATTTAAATCAAGAGAGGAAAACTGCATAACCTACTTAATGAGCTTGTGTTGGCAGAACAAGGTTTAGGAGAGATAGTAAAAAGGTAAAATTTACTGAGAGTTACAAAGGACAGGAAATTGTGGAGAGCCATGATTGACAACATTCTGAAGGGACATAACACATAAAAGAAGAATAAGTTAGATTTAATTTTTAGGTATATTGAATTTTAAAATTGTGTTGTGAGAAATCCTTAACATTGAATTAGAACAATTAATGGTAAGGAAAGTTTCATGCTGTTTCTTTTCTTTCTTAATCACCCAATTGATACTTTTTAATTTAGTCAATACTAGAGAACCAATGTTCTACTTTCTTTGTAAAAGCCACAAACTGTAAGAAACAACAGTACTTATAAAGAAAACAATATTTGGAAAGGATTTAAAAAGATAAAAATGCTATGAATTTTTACTATTAAACATGTTAGAAAATTCCATAGGATTTTTTTTTTTTAAGTTGTAATGCATCAGGTATGTACATAGATAAAGTAATCAGTAGCCTTTAAATTTATGACCAAGTTTTAGAATGTTTTGTTTTATCTTATAAACAGAAAACATGCATTTTTAACATGCAAGAATTATATAAATGAATATTGTCCATTACATGCACATTGTTTAAAAGATTAAATTTGTGGAGGAGTAAGGTAGAAGCTTTATTTTTTATTTAAAGAGCTAAAATATAGATTTTATTTTTAATATAAAAAATAAATGCAGTTAAATGAACAGCATGTTGGTTGATCATATGATGGTTATGCTCTCTAAAGATATAGAATCATAGCAATAATAACAGGCAGTCAGATAATAATGTAACCATGAAATAAATGAATATTTGAATCAAACTAGTTAAGAAGACAAGAATTGAGTTATTGCAATACCTTGCATTTTATTTACACAATCTTATTATGTTCTGATAAATGTCATTGAAAGAATTAAATCATGGTCAATTATCTTTTGTTATACTTTAAGCCTGAATTTCAATTAATTATGCAAAATATGAAATAAATGCTTGCAATAATAATTTTGCTTTTTGTTTTATAGAAACATTACCTTATAATATAAAGATTAAAATTAAAACAGATATTAGAGGTTAAAAGAAAACAGCACAAAATAATTTGAGTTATATAAATTCTATCAAAACACTTTATATTTGAGAAAACAAAACAATATAAAAACTATAAATAAATATAAACAATAATAAAAACAATTCTTAAGTCACTATATCAACACAGTCATTAAAGAGAAAGAAAAAATAAACTAGCATTAAAATAATTCTATTTCAAAACTTATGACATACATGAAAGCTCTTAATAAATTTAACTTTTTTTTAATAATCCTTATCTATTTGACAAGGGGGATAGTGGCAATCATTATTTACACTATTTATATGCAGACTATTGTTATGTCTTCCAGCCTTCATCAGGTGTATGTCAATCTGAGTAACCTACAGTGAATTTCAAAATTGTGATGACAACAAACAGAATATTCTACATAGTGTAAATAATAATAACAAGTCTCCCATAAATTCAGACAGAAAAGAATAGTAGCTACTGATGCAATTTTTTTTAAAGAATTGCTTACTTATACAGTACAAGGAAACCCTGAATAATCTATGACAAAATAAACCTCATTTAAATGGTTTCATTATGGTTTTATGGGATATTTCAAATTATGATTTTCTTCACAAGTCATCTGAAATGTAATGTTTATGGAAATGCCCACACTTTACAACAGAAAAATAAAGATTCACGATTACAGAATATTTTAATTTATAATCCAAACAAGGGTTCATGGTAAATATCTATTCACTCACTCAGGGTAGCAAAAAATAACCAAAATTTTGAAACTAGCTCATATTTGTGATTAAGTAAAAAAAATTAAGTGAAAACAAAACACAAAAATTAGAAAAGTTTCTTCTATATTAAATGTAAAAGAAAATTTTAAAAAATGAATGTAAACTCTAAACTGCTTTCTAGCCTAACATTGAATTTGCCATCAGTTCAGAATTGAGAATCCTATTATATTACCAAAATATTCTTCATCTTTAATTTTAGATTACTTTTTGTTCATGCATCTGTAACAGAAGACTTGTTTTTTTAACCTCTTTTCTTTATTTGCCTTTAATCAAAATCCCCCAAAATTGATTAAATCTATAGTAGGTACTGCCAAAGTTTGCTAAAAATGAGCATACCAAGATGAAAAAATGCCCCAAACTTAATAAAAACAATGTTTTATTGTCAAAATCTTTATGTTATTATTAAGAGGAAATGTGATACTATTTATCATTGCCGTAGTAAAATGGAAGAAAGCTTTGTTAAAATATAAGAAAATGTTATGTGTGGAGAGACATTGAAACGAGAAGAGTTAATACCAAAAACCCGTGGGGAGAATTGAGGTTTTAATTCACACATAAACAACTTGAATTGTATGTCGAGCAGTTTGAACAATGGAAAAGTGACCCAGACTTAAGGGGCAATGTTGATTGACACACAACTGCAAATGCAAGCTGTAAAGTGAAAACATTTTCGTAAAAAACGAATTTGGAGTTGATTCTCTTGGTTGAATGTTGATTCAAGACAGGAGTGGGTGGATAAGCCACCCACATTCACTGAGGAGGTTTAGTGAGAGATTTTGATACGAGAGATTGGGAGAAGGGAATTCCCCAAAATTATGGCAATAAATATGAATGTGCAAAGCGAATTTGCCAGTACAAGCAGACGAGAGGCCCATGTTATTATCTGCCAATGAAAGCCTCCTACTTCAGCCTTGTGCCAAACTTTACCAACAACAGCAAACCAGATTTGGGCCAGATCAACTTCTGATTTAGATGCAGGCTGGGCTGATAATTAATTGCATGCAAACTCTGATATAAACCAATTATTGTACAGAGGACTGATATAAAAACAGTATATACTTTTGTTCAGTTTATTCGAGTTATTTTTTTCCTATATGTCATCGCCCTGCTTGGACCAGCCCAACACAAAGATATCTGCAACAATTCGATCTTAGCCGCCTTATGTTCAAACTTAAATCACAATGCGGGATGAGTTTAGCTCTGGATTGAAGTGGTCATTTCAGTGATCAGCCACAGTGTTGGAAGTCTTGGACAACTAGCTAGGGTGTTGCACAATTACCTAAGACCAAAGAACTTTTTGATTATTAAATTATATTTTTTGATCATTTTAGAACTGTCAAAATTTTGGTTAAAAATTTTTTTGTTGCATTAGTGGGTGGCCATAAATTAGTATAAGAAATTTTAGCATCTGCAAATGACACTGATTTGGAAATTCTTGCAGAAATCAAATAATTATTGAATTCTCATGAAATTTTCAGGAGTTATTCACAAAGGAAAGAAATTATTTTTTAAATATTTCTTCTTCAAGAAAATCTTGGTAAAAACATTTTTTATATCTGTTTACCTCTTCTTATTTAATGTTATGAAATTTAAAAAATTAATACTGCTTATTATTATACATCAAAAGTGTTTATTAGTTACATGCAGAACTTCTTGGAGAATTTAAATCATCAATTTCTTTTGTAAGACAAATCCCCTAGTTACTGAAAATCTGCAATGAATCATAAAATAAAAAAATTCAATAAAATTAAGACATTTAATTAAAAAAGTTTTCAATTGCTTTTATGAATAAAATATTATGAACACTATTGTGTTAAAAAAAAAAATGTTTTCAATGAATAATGAATTTTTACAAGAATTGTTTTCATTATTCAAAAATTTTAATTAGAATAAGTTATAAACTTTTAAAATTCAAATCAGAAACTTTAAATCATCTAATACTCCTTAAATAAAAGTACAAAAAAAAGTATATCTTATTTTTGAAAGATATTTTAACAAAGAGAATTACAGGATATCATAACAGATGGCTAAAAAAAAAATGGAGCTCTAAAATCAGCAATTTCAAAACAAAAACTCCCTCCAGTCAATTTAAATTTTTGAAATACAACAAAGTATTTTTCTTATTGGAAATATTAATAAATTTATTAGCTTAAAAGCTTCAAGAAAGATTTTTCATTTTTAAACATTAGTTAACTTATAGCTTTTCTCAGAGGTACAGTTTTCTTTAGCACATTATTGATAACATTCATTGAAGAATCATTATTTTTTAGTACAACTTGACCAGAAGTTAATGTCAAACAAAAGTGAAATATTCTTCAAAGATTCAACATGCACTTCCTGAATGCACCCAAACAGTTCCACAGGAAAATAATTAAAAATAGATCACTAAGAGGAATCATATGATCATTGTTTAAACACAATTTTCACGTGGGCATGAAGCCATTATCAAACAAACCAGTTAGAATAATAATTGTAACTATTGTACAAGCGTGTTAATGACTTTTTAGATATTGCATTACAAGAAAAATTATAGCAGATCTGTATTCTTGGTAGCCACACAGTGAAAACATTAGTTTCCATATTGCAGCACACATACTGACTAAAACACATAATGTACTGTCACACCCACTCGAAAGGAATGTGGCACAAGGCCGAGTTAAAAGTGGGAATCCCACGCACCGATACATACATCTCTATGTGTACTCTCACATAGATATAAAAATATAAGTGACAAATACAGCAGCAAATACAACGTGTATACATGATGCCTTTATTGTTTTATGATGATGTACCACCATTTATTTATTCCGGTCACTTTTTTAGACAATGCCAGACATAATGATAATACGGATTTTTGGAAGATGAATTTTTTTTTTACCTGAAAGTTACATCAAACATGTATATATGTATTTTTCACTAAAAGTAAAAAAATAGAGATCTAGTTAAAAAAACAAAACAAAGAAAAGGAAAATAATATAAAAAATCCAACGTTCTTATTTTTTGTTTGGAAAGTTAACAAGACAAAAACTTTTGCAAACTGAAATTTTAAACCCCTAAAAAATGTTTCACTGAAGTCTCTTATAAATTTCTTGCTCATATGGGGGCTACTTAAGAAATAAAATAATGATTGCTGTTGTTGAACAATATTGGACAAGCAGAAAACAAGTGCAGAGCATCAAACAATAGTTGCAAACAATTATTTTGAATATAATTTTTAAAATTATATTACAATCTTAGATCTGTGAAATTTTGTGCTGCTAACGAAAAAGTTGTAGTGTAGTGAGTTAATTCACCTGCCCCAACCATACAGCTTGTTTTTAACCTGGTTTCGTTCAAATTTTTCATTGTGCGGGTTGGTCTCTAGAGCGATACCTCAGAAAAATTATTCTAAAACTAAAAAGATGCTTCCAATTCCAATTTTTAAAAAATAGATTCATAAATCTGTGAATTTTTCATGCTCTTCTTTTCCTTACAGTTTTAGGGAATTAAAAAAAAGGGGACATTCTAGTTTAGTCACGCATCTTTCGGTGTGGGTTAAAAAATAAATTTATTTAATTTTTTTACGTGATGAGTAAAAATTTAAATGAAAATTAATTTAAGATTTTTGCACAAATCAAAACAATAACGAAAATCTTACCATATTTAACATTATTCCACATAGACATTAATTTGGACTTGACTTTTTCTAAGTTCTCGCCGTCGGATTGTCCATTTCCCGGTTCAGGATCAACAGAGGTTCCTGCAAATTCGCTCACGGACATTGAACGGCGTGCAGGCACACTACTAGCCCGGTGGCTGCTTCCACCGGTCGTCGGCATGTTTCTGCGGCTCGGGCGGTCAGCTGTATAGTAAACATGATCTTTGGAGGAACGAGTTGATTTTCCATCTGCCGACTGGTTCTGTTGTTGTTGTTGTTGTTGGTGGTGGTGGTGGTGATGATAATTGTGGTCAGTTTTGTCTTTATCTTGACTCGTTCTCTGATCTACACCAAGTCCACAACTGCCGATCGTGTTGCTGTAGCCAGTAACGTAACCCCCGTAGTTACCTGTGTTTTCTTTCTCTAGACTCCGGTAACCTCTGTTGTAGTTACTATTTTTGTGGCTATTGACACCACCACCTCCGCCGCTGTGGACACCCTGACTGTGGCTATGATGACCAGATTTCTTGTTATTATTACTGCTACTAGCGTTACCAATACTACTACTTTTATTGCCGCCGCTGTCACTGGCCATCCTGCAATTATTGCCACTAGATGCTTTATATTTTGGCCGGGCATCGCTGATCTCTGCAAGTTTTTGGCTTGTTTTGTAGAAGTTGGGAACACTGCCGGAATCACTATCGACAGAGCTATCTCTACTTTTGTCTTTAGAAGCTGATCGACTACTAGATTTACTAATACCACCGGTTGTCTGTATAAATGGACTATATGTTTTTTTTACGGAGTCAGGCCCAGGCCGAGAAGAGGAAGTAGTAGTCACACTACCAGTTATAGAAGACGCAACAGTGGTAATAGCAGATGTATTTTGGCAGGATCGAGCCCTGGCAGAAGCAGTTGAACGAGTTGGAGGTAACACAATGTCGTCTTTTTTCATAGAAAGAGATCCTGATGATCCAGAGGTCCCACTGTATCTTCCTATAGACGGTGGAGATGGACATGAAGAAGCATGAGGTAGGACTAAAGGAGGAGAGCAGGAATAAGTAGGGGCAGATTTAGCTCCCATACTGCCATCATTTCCACCACTTATCGAAGTTACTCCATCTAGCTTTCTCCTGGGTGTCCTTGATGGTGAATCCACAACGATCGGAGACGGTGGTAATATTTTCTTGTGGCTAGCTTTGGGAGTGCCACCCATACTGCTAGTGGTAGAGGTATGGGAAGTGTATCGAGTAGGAGACGACGAGGAAGACCGACTCGTTTGATAGTGACGCTGTTGGTGGTGAGCAGAAGGTGGAGGAGACGAAGAAGCTGAGGAAACAGTATCGACAGATGTCAATAAGTTTCGGATAGCCTCTTGGACATCGCTAGTTGGTACTGGGTTGTCCCTATATTCGTTTCCTGTAGCAAGGTTACTGCTCGTATCTCCAGTCATAACAGATTGAACCTTACCACTAAGATGATGGTATTGTTGATGAGAAGACGTCCGACCATGTTTTTTTCCGTGTAGGTGGCTACTGGCTTTGCCGTCAACAAAATCAGCATCTGTCACATTGTGGTGATGATCTGATGATGAAGAAGAACCTAGAATCGACGAAGATGATGATTGCTGCTTCTGGTACAGATGGTGGGGTTGGTACTGGTAGGATGGTGGAATGATTCCAGAGCTATAAGAGACAAGTTCCTTGTCTAGTAAGTGTCGGATGCCACCACTTTCCAAATCTTCTCTATTTTTCTTCCTTCTATGTGATGATGATGGCGATGAAGAAGAGGACGAGTGAGACCAACACTTGCTGGTGTGTCTATAAGTCCCACCATCTCCAACAACCGTTGTCGTAGTGGTAGCTGTTGTTGTCGAACTAATATTTGCAGGAATGTTAGTTGCATTTTTAAGGCTGGAACTTAGGGTTGGCTGTGGCACAGTTTCATTTTTATCAGTCATTGTCCCAACCAGGCAATAACCATGACGGCTTACCGAGACAGTAGTGTGAGAGAAAGGAGGAAGAGAGACAGTCTCAATCAAAAGAAATAGAAAACGCACCCCAGAATGCAGCTATGTGTCACTTTCTGGCAACAAAGTTTTCCCTCGCATAAAGAAGTACTCACACGCGAAAGAACGCTCTTAAATAAACAACAGAGGTAACACTAAAGTGAAATAAGCGAGACACAAGCACAAGATCTATCTTGCTGCTTTGCTTGCTTGATAAGCTCGTTTTACTCACAAGGCAAAAGCAGACGGTGGTTGTCACTATAATCCTGAACTGGCACCGGAACGCAACACATAAACTTTATTAAATTGTCATTAAAAAGTATTGTATTTTATAATTAAATTGGTAATTAATTAATTTCTAAAAGTATTAGTATATTTTTAAAAGTATTAGTATGTTTTAAAATATTGCAAAAAAAAAACTAATTGAAATTCAAGTCAAACTTTTTAAAACTAATTATGTTGAAGTTTTTATTCATTATTCCAAAACCAAAAATATCATTTCTTAGTTTATCAATTCTTCTAAGAACCTTAGTGAAATTATTTTTAATATTTTGATACACTGTTATAAAATATTCAATCTAAATACATATGTATTTTGTAAACTAATTTTTAGTCAACTACAAAACCAATAAAAGAATAGCAGGAAACTATCCTCAAACAAAATCAACAAAATTATTCCCTATTAATGTAAATTTTGTAAAAAAAAATATAGGAATTTTCATTGGTACCTTATGGAAATTGATATTTTTAGACATTGATAATCTTTTTAATTTAATAAATCATGAGGAATGTCATCAATCACTGTTTAATCTGGAAATGAAAGAGTAAGGTTCACCTTCTTTTTACATTAAGTTCATTTAAACTAAAAAAGGTAATGTGTGTTTTGTTCAAAGTCTTGGAATTATTTCTCTTTTTTAAACATGCAAAAAGAAAAAATAAATAAATCTTAGGAAAAAAAATTTCATTGAATGATCAGCTGTTTTGTATTCTGAGAGAGAAGCAAAAATAAAAATGTCATTTATATTTAAATAATATGACAATATTTTTTTAATTAAAAACTGTTAAAATATTTACTTATATCTCAAAACAAATAATTTTCTTTAGACTTTTCATTTAATGTTATGAAATTTTAACTTAATGCATTTTAAATGTTTGCATTTAAAAAAGTTTTTTTTTAGTAGCTTAATTCGAATCCATCATTTTAAAATTAGTTACAAGTTTTTCATCGGAGACAATGTATTGAAATGAAAGATGCATTGAAAACTATTAGAAAATTATTTTTGTGTCGATATTCATAACTTTTTCTAATTTCGTGGTTTCATGTTTCGTTTTACGCCAAGCCCATTTCGAATTTTAGTAAGAACTCAGTAATTTTTTAAAGTTCCGGTTTTATATCACTATAATTTCCGGTAAGTTGGTGGTCATATTTTTACTGAATGAAAAAAAGAGAAGAAAAAGAAAGATAGATCAGAAACATTGGCTTTTTATTGGAAATAACAATATTTACTGAATTCTATATTTGAAAAATATGGTGAGTTAAAAAGTTGGGCTTAAAACCTTTTTTAATATATTCATTGAAAAAATATTTTATGTAAATTTAAAATAGGTTTTTGAAATTAATTAAATTTTATTTTAATTACATGTTTTTTATTCTTAAAACTTGTATAAATTAATTATTAATATACTTTTGTTATTAAAGTAACTATTAGTATTTTTGAAACTGATGGTGTTCATTTGAGAACTTAAAAAAAATTGTTGACCACTTTGAAATTAAAATAATCTGCAGTTTTCTCCTGTTATAATTTGATTTTTAATTATGTTTTCAAACTTTTAAAAATGTGGCCGAAAATCTGATGATCAGATAAAAAAAATAAATCAATAAGTTGTATTCATTTCACTTATAATTTTCATAATTTTAAATTTGATTTTCTTTTTAACCGAACGTTTTCTAACACTTTAAAAAAAGAAGTAAAGACTAAAAAAAGAAAAATATTTTTAATGTTTATTATTATTAAAGATGTTTTCCAGAAAATTCAATATTTTTTTTTATTTAGATTGGAAGTCGATCGATTCACATTTATTTTAAATTGTGTAATTTCGAAATTATTTACTGCAATAATATAAAATATGGAACAATATTTTAAAAATAATGTTATGGTTGTACATGAATTACAAATATAAACAAGAGTAAAGTTCAGATTGACTGGTTATCATCGGAAAGAAAGATGAAGAAAATGAAAGTTGAGTTGCAGCTACTTGGTGCTTACTGTCATGCAAATTTATTTTTAAAAAATCAAAATGTACGTTCCCTAAAAAAAAATTAATCTCTCATTTCATTTGTATGATCAATAAGGGAATTATTAACTTTATGCAAAAAAATGGATGCGTTATTTTCTGAAAAGAAAGGAAAAAAAACGCTACCCTCGTTTTCAAAATAATTACCAAAAGTCAGGGAATAAAATAAATAAATCTTTTTAGAATTTATTCATTAATGGATTAATTTTAGGTTCGTTATTTTATTAGAAAAGTTTGCGATACATCGTGAATAATTTTAAAAATTGGAGGGTAACAAACATTTTTTTAAGATAAATTTCAGTAAAAATAATTTTTCAGTATCAAATCAGAACATCTTGAAAATTTATCCTGAAACTTTACAAAATAATTCAATAAAACTCAAAAAAGCATAATTTAATAAAATATTTTTTTAAAGTTTGACAGTGAATATTTATTGACAATATTCTTGAAAAAATTACTTTTAATTTGTCAGTATGATTTTTAAATTATTTTGGTTTTGAAAAGTTGAAAAATGTAAAGCTTATGTAATTTTCACTTCAGGAATATTTTAAAAAGAATTTTTCCTTTTTTCAACTGTTAAACTATTTTTTGTATGAAAGATCAAATAGGAAATAATTCAACAATTCTGAATTACCTCCCTGTTGGTTATACAAGTTTAAAAATAATTATGCATGTTTCTGGAGGTGTCTAGATTATTTTCACATTGATAATTTGAAGAAAGCAAAAGCAATCAATATACAGTATCAATTCAATAAGATTTTATCAATTTCCCTAGTTTTTTTCTTCCTTTTATTGCAGCACTTTCTTTTGTTTAAGAATTTTTAAAAAATTAAAAGTAGCTGATTTGGTGCAGTTAAATATTTTATGATTTTATGACATCAAATAGTTAAAAAAAGAAAAAAAAAGTAAATGCAAAATAGTTAAAAATAAAATTAAAAATAAATACAAGGCATAAAAATATTACTTCATTTTTATTTTTTAAAAAAAAGTAGTTTTATATTCTAAATATTTAGAATATTCTAAATTTCATAAAGAAATAGTTTTATTTACAGCAGAAAAAATATATTCCTCTCTCATTGATTATAGAAGGTTTGATTAATTTTTAAACATAAATAAGAGAAGGATAATTAATTTTTAAACATAAACGAAACCAGTTTCTGTCTTTTGATAGTTTTGGGTTTTCATATTTAATTAAAACTGAAGCAGTCTTTTTGTATAAGTTGATGTTGCAGTAGGTAACTTGCTATTGTTTTATCTAAGAACTTGTTAACAGCTAGAATATACCTTCAAAGATGTTTTTCATATTATTTTAAGCATACAGAAATATTTTCCAAAATTCTGCTAATCCTTAATTTTACTAATTTTCTTTGAAACTAACATCTAGGATAGATATTTGATTTTTAAGAGTTTTCTTTTTTAAGAATATTAAATTTATTATCATTTTTCAATTAAAATGGCAGACCAATGATAAATGTTTTTAAAATGCCAAAAATTTTATCAAAATCCAATGATTAGGTGAATTTTGGAATATTATTAAATACAATTATTTTCGATTCTACATAAAATCTAGAAATGATATTTATATCAGAATTTTTTCCATTCATTCAGCTTTTGATTAGTTATAAAATGCCCATGAAATAAAGTTTTATACATGTTTCATAGCTTTTTATTCAGGTGTCAAATTTTCTTAGGTAAGTATGATATTAAAGAACTGTGTAGAGATTATTTTTTAAATGTTGCACTTTTGAATGCAATGTATGTATAGACATTTTTGCTGGGGCATCTGGGGGCTGCAGCTCAACTCTCCAAATATGTTATCTGAAAGAAAGCTCATTTTTTGAAATAATTTACCTGGAAGTCAAACCCGGGATTGTTTTCTGTTTCTCTTTTTCTTTTCTTTTTCTTTTTTTAATTGTATCTCCTATTGCCCAGTCCATACTTTCCCCCCTTCTCTTGAACAGGAATAGTCCCATCCCTTGTTTCCTGTTTAGGAAGAGGTTCCTTTCCTTTTCTGAAGCCTTAATAGTGGTCCTGTCATAAATTTTTTGTGATATGCATGGATGGTGGTACTGTCTCTTCATACTGTCGGTACTGGGTTGGCAGTTTTCTGGTTGTTGTTCCCAACTGGTAGTTAAGAGCCCAGACTCTTGTGTAGCATCTTGAGATGCTGCACTGATCAACAGTTGCATAATATCAGGGGTTCTTGCAGTGCCATGTTGCACATGGAAGGGTGTCCTTCTGGTGGGCAACCCCAAGGCCACACTATGTTGCAGTCTGTGCCAGTTCCCTCCCTGCACATGTTACATTATTTGACAGACCGCTACTATTACCCTAGGCCTTTCCTTACCAATATAACACATCATGACTATAAACAACCAAACATGTAAACCTAAACCAACTCCACAAAGAAATCTAAACCCCTTAACCTTTCTTTCTCCAACATTTGTAGTATTTGTATCAACTTCTGCAGTGTGGAATCGTTCCTCTTCATAAAGTCTCCAGACATCCTAGCTCTCTGCAAAACTAATCTTAACTCTTCAATCCCCTCCTGATTTCTCAATTCCTGGCTACTCTTTCATTTATCTACTCTTTGACAAACAATATGGATTTTGTTTTGCCCAGTCTACCACTGATGTGCTTACAGCCATCACTGAATATGTATATTAAACTCTTGATAATAATGAAGGTCAAGCTGTGGCTCTAGAAATCTCAAAGGTGTTTGACAGGGTTTGACATGTTGGTCTTTTATATAAGCTACAGGGCTATGGTATTACAGGACAATTGTTTGATTTAATCCAATCATTCCTGTTAAATCATGAAATGAAGGTTGTTCTGAACGAGCTTGCTTCCAGACTTTTTCTTACAAATGCGGGTAACCTCCAAGGCTCTATTCTAGGTCCTACGCTGTTTCTAATCTTCATCAATGATCTTTCTGATGTCATCAGTTCCCAAGTAGGCATTTATGTAATCTGTCAGAGCTGACAAAGTTAATCTGGCCCCTGCTCTTGAAAAGGACCTCCAATCAGTGGTTAACTGGGGCAGGAAATGGCTTGTAAATTTTAATGCCTCCAAAACTAAACTGCTCTCATTTAACCACCATAGAGAAACTTCCGTGCCTACCATCAGCATGGCTGATGCTTGACTCCAGGAGAGTGTCTCATTGTACCTTCTTGGTCTCATATTTTCAACTGACTAAAAGTGGAACAACTACATTAAATCAATAGCTGCATTTACTGCAAAGAAAGTTGGTTCATTGTGTCATGCCAGATGTTTTTTCCCCATCAGAGTCCATTTTGCACATTTACAAATCTACCATTCGTCTGTGCAGTGAATAGTGTTGACATATCTGATCTGGTACCCCTGCTGTTCATCTCAAGGTTCTTGACAAAATCCAAAGGATCTACAATGTAATCAATCCTGACTTGGCATCTTGACTTCAGTTACTTTCTCACAGATGTGATGTGACTTCCCTCTGTCTTTTCTACAAATATTTTCATGGCAACTGCTCTGACGAGCTTTTTTCCCTGATGCCCTGACTACATGTGTCATGCTACTAGATTGGCATCTAGGTCTCATGCTTTGACTGTTGAAATAGCCACTCTACTCCAACAGTTTCTTTTCTCATACTTCTTGACAGTGGAACTCCCTTCCACTTACTTGCTTCCCTCATAACTACAATCTTCAAAAATTTAAATGCAAGGACAATTGCCATCTTCTGTTGTCTTTCCTCAATTTCCCACTATACCCAGTCTTTTCTCTCATTTTCACTTTCTGTAACCTCTCCTGTGTACAAGTGGCACCTCTGCTTTACTTGGGGTGAAATGATTAAAAAAAAAATTATGTTTACATTTTTTTCTAGTAAAAAGAAACATTACAGTAATCATCCTTGTTTTTTTTTTTTCTTAAGCTTTTAGACTTTCCTGGATACAATGTACTTCTTAAAAATTAACTCATATTTTAATTACTTTTGCAATTCATAGTTTTCTGTAAAATTTTGAACTATTTCACTATAAACCACATTAAGTTACCATCCATTCTCAAAATGATTTTGAAACAAAAGTATGTTTGGATTTTTGATATAAGTCTATTGTAACATTATTAAGTTAGCTTTAATATTTGTGGTAGAAATTTAAATTTCCATTTCAATTTGAAGGTTTATTGTTGGCAATGTATGTGTAGGTGTAAAAGTAAAAGAAATATAAATAAGAGATTGTATGCACTAATGTAAATGTATTTGTCACTTGTCAGAATTCATCTCTGATTGTGGATTATAGTCAGGTAAATATCTACCTATCAGCAGCCAAGCATTCTCATGAGCATCAAGAAAAATTAAATGTCTTGTGTACCCATTGTCTAAGAAGAAGAGTTAAGAATCAAAGCTAAATGAAATACATCTGATGTACACTTTGGTGTGGGAATTGCTGCTAATGTCTACATTTTATTTTTAGCTGGATAAATAAATTTGTATAAACGCTTATCCACCTCATCATATACTGTCCTGTTTTTAAACTATGGAAAATCACAATCTAATAAAATTCTACTAAATGAAAGCTTTCATAGTGATGTAATGCATAATAAATAAGGAATTGAAGTATTCTCTGTTAAATTGCCAATATGATGATATATTTAGCAGCATAAATTACAAGTTACACGGATCTGGATATTGATAAATGTTTGGTAATAGATAGAGGTCTATCTAGCCATGACAATATGCCTTTTATAGTGGTTTACTATGGCTGCTGGAGTTATCATGCTTTTTTCCTTACTGTATATTCACAAAAGTGGAAATAGTTCATTTAATACATTTCAAAATGACAGGGTAAAGAAATAATATTGAAAATAGTTTGAATCCCTGCAAAGATTTTATTCTCAATCACAATATTCTAACATTCTATGAAAAAAAATTTGTGATGAGAAAAAAATAGCTTTTATTTTTTCAGTTATTGAAATATAGAATACTGTCATTTTTTTATTTTGTAATATTTTAAAATATCACAAAATCAAAAATTAATCAGTTTACTAAATCTCTTTAACGTGAATAAACTCACAAAAATATAATTTTGTTAACTACCATTACTACAGAAAATTTACTTTTAGTTGCATAGGTTATAGGGATAAAATAATGCTTTAGTAACAATAAAATGAGCCAAGCAGATTGTTATTGGTTAACAAAATTTAAAAAGAAAATTAATTACTTTCATGACATACAAATATACTTCCAAACTGCAAATTTCCCAATTTTGAACAAATCACACACTCATGAATAATTGAGTGATGGATTTTAAAAAAGTGTAATAAATAAATAAGTTATAAATTTTACTTTCTTATCTGACACACCTTTCTTGTATGACACATATTTCCAAAGATAAACTTATAGGCAAAAAATCTCTATATAATCAAGATGGAAAAGACAAAGTTTAAAAAGAGAATCTACTTTAAATGAATTGTGTAATTATTCTTGTTAAAATGCATTGAAATTTTCAGTTTGATATTATTTGCTGCTTTCAACCTATGCAACATTAAGCAGACTTACATTTGACTAAATAGATTCAATATGACTTATTTGTCTCACACTCACCAGCTTCTTGCTTTGCATAGGATGATTTTTCTTCTTTTGTATCTTAATTTTACCATATAATGAATGACTAAATCCATGATTTAAGGTGGCTTTCCTCTTTATTTTATTCTAATTATTTCCCTCTAACTTTATTTTATCATTTTAACTATTTCTCTTTGATATCATTTTAACTATTTCTCTTACATATCTGTATTTCAGAGTGATTTCAATGCTAAACATCAACTCTCGGTGAGGAAGAATTCTATTCAAACCTCAGTAATTGGGACTCAAGTACGTATCAACAGTAAGCTGAAGAAATGGACCAGATTTAGTTTAAGAGCATAATTTCATATAATTTTGAATATCCATCCTTTCATACTCTCTACCTATATTTAAATAGATATTGAATGTTTTTTATGTGCAGTTCACAGTACCTATGAAATTTAATTAAATTACTATATAAGAATTTATGAATAATTCACAACAGCTAATGCATATTTCATATACAGTGGAACCTTGGTTATCAGCCATAATGACTTTGTCAGAGATTTAATTGCAATGGGTATGGCTTATTTCATAGTTGATGGGATTTCTTTGGTGCACTTTTTGCTGGTGTCTTATCTTTGTCCCTTGGCATTCCTTAGGAACTTTGTTGAGGCAGTTCAAAGGTGCCTGATAGAATGTCCAGTGATAAAGTAGGATTTAATTTGCTTTCTGGAAGGTTTGATGGTTATAATTGTTTTGCATGTTGAACCCAGACTGAAGACTATTCACATCATACGTAACATTTCCTGAGCGACATATAATTTTGCAAGTACAGATTGTCCTGGTACATATTTGCGTTTCACTACTCCATGATGACAATTAAATTTTTCTTCTATCATGTTCCTTTTTAGGGAATTGTTCTATATGTAAACAAACTTTATGGTTCATCAGTGGCACTGCTGGTGAAATTTCCATTAGGTGCGTTTGGAATGGGTGTAGCTCTGTAACTTCCAAGAAGTATTTCTAATATTTCTTATGTGGTTTCTTCCCCTTCGAGTTTTAAGAGTGCTCTCTTAAAGGTATCTACAAAACACTCCGCTTGTCCATTTGATTATGGATGAAAAGGTGGTGTCCTAATGTGTTAAATATCATTCTGTGCACAGCTGAATTGAATACAGCGCCATTATCAGAAACTAGTATCTGTGGGACTCCAAATTAACTGAAGATTTGTTTTAATTTAAGAATTCTTTCATCCAAGGTGATGTGATTCATCTGAAAAATTTCTGAACATCTGCTGTAAGCATCAACAAAGATAAAATAATACTGCCCCTTGATGGTTCCAGCCAAGTCAGTGTGAAGGCGTAGCCAGGATGATTCAGAGATAGGCCAGGAACTGAATGCAGTTTTCCTGGGAGATTTTACTGCCTATTGGCAATTGAAATATGCGTACCAATTCCTCCAACTGCTTGTCCATGTTTGGCCAATAAATATAGCTGCATGCTAGGGATTTCATACAGCTAATACCTTGATGACCGTAATGGAATTTCTTTATCACTCTTTCATGTCATGAAGGTGGAACAACCACATGTTCCACAAAAAGAAAATGGCCATCAACTTCTGACAATGAAAATCAACACCAAAAGAATGGCTGAATTCTTTTGCCAGTGCATACTTCTGGCCATTTTGTACGATGGAAGCATATCACTTTTGTTAACACTGGATCAGAATCTGTGGTTTCACGAATCATTGTAGAAGTGACTGGTAATGCACTTACAGTGGATGCAGGCACTGAAGTGACTTCTGGCTTTAAAGATAATGTTGCAATGACTGAGTCTTCCTGTACTTTATTTTATTGAATTATATTTTATATCTAAATTATAATCTAACAGGAATATCCCATCTTTGCAGACGGTTGCTATATACACTGGGATGCCTTTTTTAGATCCAAAGATACTAACAAGATGTTTTTGATCTGTGATCATATTGAAATGATGTCTGTACAACATTTTGTGGAGATTTTTAATAGCAAAGACTATTGCTAATGCTTCTTTTTCAATTTGGTTATAATTATGCTCTGCTGGTGTCAGTGATCTGGATGTGGGAACTATTGCCAGGAAAAATGTGAGAAATGACAGCTCCAGTACCATAATTGGAAGCATCAGAGACTACAACAATATCCATGGATGGGTTGTAGTGTGTCAGCAAAAGATTAGAAGAAAGTAAGGATTTACTTTTTGATAGCTACCTGACATGCATCAGACTACTCACATGCAACATCTTTTTTCAAGAGATTGTTTGAGGGGTACACAAATTCAATGAAGTTCAACCAAAGTGCCGTAGTGGCTAACCAAGCCAAGGAAAGAATGTAATTTTGTTACATTTGTTGGTGATGTCATGTTTTTTTTATTGGTGAGATATTTTCCGGGTCTGGTCATCTACCATTTTTGTCAAAAATGAACCCAAGATATTTGATTTGTTCTTAGAAAAATTCACACTTTTCAGCTTTAACACAGAATCCATATTGTTAGATTCAGCTGAAAACAGAAAATAAACATTGCAAAAGTTCATCTTGATTTGTTCCTGCAACAATGTCATCGATGAATGCTGCAACTCTTGTCAATACGGTCAGCATGGCATCCATTGTCTGTTGGAAAATGGCTGGTGCTGGTTTGACACCAAAACTAGGATGGTTAAATCTGAATTCTCTCTTGTGGGTATTGATAGTAAGGAGCTCTTTGTCAACTTCCAGTTGAAGAAAAACATTTCCATTTGGCTTTTTAACAACTACAATAGGAGCTGCCCATGTGGAATAATTAATAGGCTCTATTACACCTTCTTGCTGAAGACATTGCAGTTTTTTTTTTCAAACATATTCAGAGCAGCATAGGGAGTGAACATTTTTGTCTAAAAATTGGATTAGAATCTGGTTTTAATTTCAGAGTTGCTTTAATTTTTGTACAGCACCCAAGTCCATCTTAAAAAAATGTCACTAAACTTATTTTTAAGTTCGTCCATGAAATGATTTTCAATATCAGAAACTAACGTGAGCTTAAATGTATTGAACACAGAGGAATTTCAAAAAGATTAAGTTGTTCTATCCATTCAAGACCAATTTAATTTTGAATTATCTGCAACATAACACATACCAGAAAATGTTCTGTTTTGAAAGGAAACATCACAAGTTAAACAAATTGTATTTCCAGGCTTGCTCATTGTTATATGATCTGTTTCAGATACATGTAGCTTTTCAATTTGTTCCCAGGTCCAATGTGATATTAATGGCCAACACTGTGTGACACTGAGCTATTGGCCCGTGGTCAACTCCCAGTCACGGTGCAAAACTATAATATTTCTCCTACCGGTGTTTTGGGGTTGACACTTAGTTGCTGCCACCAGCCTGTGTCCTAGTCGATCAGTGGTCGTCGCTACCCAGCAGAATCCTTTGGTCAGGGTACCAAGTGGGATGGTAAGTCAATGCTAACAGCTTCACACCAGCTCCGTTGTTCCCAGCTTACTTCCAATGTCTGGTTACTGAAGTAACTACTTCAATCTCAAGTCTAACCTACCCACGTTGTGATTTTGATCATAGGTAGACGAGATCAATCAGACATCAAGCCGTAGCATAAGATGAGTCTAACTGGAGGTGATATTGCACAAGCATAAGGAAAAGAAGCAAATAAAAACCCAAGAGGTTCAAGTATGTTAAAAGTAACAAATTAACTTTTATCCGTCTATTATATACAGGAGTGTGTTTTTCTCCCAACCCGTTTTCTATGGAGTGTGGCGCTTCTTAGGGAAGTTCTGGTCTTCTAAGTGAACTGGTTTAGTTTTTAAGTGCTGGCTTAGCTTCATTCGTCAGTATAACTTGCTTTTGGTAGGACAGGTGAAGTCAGAGGTCGTGGAATCTCTTGGTCAGCTTCTGTGAGGTAACACTCTGGTTTCTGCCACTTGAACTGCAACTCCAAAGGCTCCAACTTCAACTACTGTCTCTAACTCTCCGAGGACGTTTGTTTATATGGACACCGACCAAAAACCGGTGCAGGATTAGATGCAGTCTGGGGTTTTCTGTAATTCCCAATTTCTAACAAGAAACCTCTTTGTTGTCTGGCCAGGAAAATTGATTACTTCCCATTTTGTAAAATTAATCACTTTCCATTTTTTGGGGGGAATCCCTTGATCTGTGAGGAGAGGTTGTAGGAGAGCTATCCTCCCAAACTCCTCCTTTCTCATATTGATAGCTTATACCAAATCCTTTCAAACGGCATTAATAATTTCCCGTCTTTCTCATCAAATTACCTCCACCTATCACCACTGCTACCACTCGACCAATGGTGTCCCAGCCGTGCAGGCATGGCTAAGCTGGCCTCATTAAAATTATAACCTAGAATTTTTGTTTACAAAATTCTCGTTCCCACCGGCCAAAATTCTTACGAATACCATATGGTCACTTAAAATCTACCAGATCTGTTGGTGACTTTGCGTTTTCTTAACCAGCACTTTGTACAAACACTATCAGTCAATTGTCAAAGTCTGCTATATGGTCCCTTCATGAAGTTAGCGTCTATGGGAACCCTTGGCTTCTTGAGAAAAAAAAATTGATAATAAATTTTGTTATCTCCAAATCGGCAATTCCAAGATATTTTTCTCACGTCAAAATTTTATAATTGACACATGGCTACTTAACGTGTCAGTACTGAAGATGACATCTTGGAAAAATAACAAGGGTAATTCTCTCTACCCCATATTGACAATATTTCGGATTATTTTCTCATGCCAAAACTTTTTATAATTACCATATGGCCGTGCCTTACCGGCACTTAAGATGATATCTTGTTCTCAGGTTTTTCGTTAATCAGTACTTTTACAAATATCATTAATCAATTGTCAAAAGCTCGCATATGGCCTTTTT
Organism: Acanthosepion esculentum; assembly: GCA_964036315.1. Lineage (NCBI taxonomy): Eukaryota > Metazoa > Mollusca > Cephalopoda > Sepiida > Sepiidae > Acanthosepion > Acanthosepion esculentum. Next base: position 91,482,647 of record OZ038476.1, read on the forward strand.
GTGAGTCCACTGTTTACACCAATTCTCTGGTTTTTGAGAAAAGTAACTCGATCTTATTTTTAACATAAAAAATAAAAATCTCTGGGTATCTTCTTTTCCGTTCTCAGTATTTTCTTGTGTAATTTTTATGGTTAATTAGTTAATTAATTACCATAGCTAAATAGTGTCACAACTATTAAACTGGAAACAAACTGGTCTGTTGTTTACAGAAACAACAATATACTTTCTGTGAGATTTGTAATCAACTCACAAATACTGTTTGTTTCAGACATTTTCCTGTTTCATTTTTTAAATTTTTTCCAGGCTGAATTTTTGTGTAAAAATCCTTCTTTATGTCTGTTTCAGTGACAAATATTGTACTTACATCTTTTTGAACGGGCTAAAACATACCTTATGTCAGTTACCACAATGCTAACATTTTGAAGGAGCTTTCTTTACATCACAAGGTCATTTTCTCACATGGATGTTGCTGGTTATTGATTAATCACTGTTTTTTTTTAATCTTTATAGTGTCTCTTTTTTATGCTTAAAAAATTATTGCATTCAGTGGTGAAGGTCTTTAATGTCTTTGTCCTGTTCCAGTTTTGAAAGAAGTCAGGTGCAAACATCAGCATTAGTAAACAATTTTAATCCTGCGATTAAAATCAAACATTTAAACTGTTCCTCTGTGTGGAATTTAATTTAAATTTTTCACATTCCCAATTGACGTGACCTGCACATGTCACATAATTATCAGCGTCATCTTTTGTTATCTTTAAATAATTGAATTGAATATTAAACAAAGAAAGTTTTTCTCTGAATACTTCACAGAGTTGCTCCACTGTTTCAGTCAAGGTGAAATCTGTAGCTGTAACTCAATTGTATTTTGTGTTATTGTCCATTATAGAGGGAAGTAAGCACCTGCCCTAACAGGACCCGTGGTGGCACATTTAACAGTAAAACTAAACAAAAAAAACAAAATACTAAAACAATATTTAAAGTGAAAATTTTCGGACTAATGGTAGGGGAGATGCTCACTTAGTGAGAGACAAAGGCAGACTCACATGAAGCTTTGTGTGGCTGCTTGGCTTGAGGAACTCACACAGCAACAAGTGAATAAGAATGTACATGTTCATAACAGACGGATTTCCTTGTTCAATAACTGAGGAGATGTACAATTTCCGAGACACATTTTCACCAAAAAAGTGAACAAAAACTGAATCATACAATAACAGAGGGTCAGTACAAGGTTCCACTGTACCTTCACATACACAAATACTATACTGAATTAAATAATGCAGATTTCTATGAAAAAAAATAATTTTGAATATTGTAATTATAAATATATATTTTGAATTGATTGTTGTTTTTATTATGTGCAAGTTTCTCTGTGTAGATTTCAGGTTAAAAACTTATTTGTTATTTTTCAATAGTCTATTTTGGTTCCAATATTTTCAAATTATTAACATATTTTAAGATCAAGAATAGTGTATTATTTATTCAATCTTTGTATTATAAATCTTTTTACACGTATTTCTGGAAAATAAGATAAAGCTTTAGCACTAATTCATTTACCACTGTATGAATTCTTATAATTTCTACATAGCTTAATCAACTATTTGTGTTTGTTCAGAAAATGACAAAATGGGTCACTCCTGCTTTTGATTTTGGTGGGAATTCAGCCAACAACCAGCCTACCCCTAAGTCTCAGAAGAGGAATTTAAGTTCTGCTTTTGGTAATCATCAGAACATTAATGAACCAGAATTCAATAATTCTGCTTTTCAAAGTCAAGTGGTCAAGAGATCACATGTAGACAACATACTTATGTGGACTGACAAATATTCTCCATCTTCACAGGTAAGCATCTATTTCCAGTTTCCTTAAATGTTTAGGTACAATCTTTTAAACACATTACAAAATTTAAAATTGTTAAAATAAAAATCAGAATAGAGTAGTAGTCCACTAATACGATCATCTGAATACATTTTGGCAAAATTTAACAAATGTACCTGCAAAAAAAAACGAAAAAAACAGCATGTCAAAAGGCCAGGTTTTCTCTTGACATTGTTATTACTGTATACTGCCTTGGCAATTTTTATTGTTTTAGAAGACTATTTTTATAATTTTAATAAAACCCAAACATATGAAACTGGATTTATACAATTTCATTTTTTCTCAAGAATTGGCAACAAAAATATTAAACTCTATTAGATTGTTTATTTACAAGAATAATTTTATATTTGCAACATTATAAAAATATTTCAGTGGAAAATTTAATTTTATAATTATGGTAGTTGAGAAAAATAAAATTCTTTACTTTAACCACAAATGTAAAATATCAGTGTTAAATGAATCACTCTTTTACCAAGACAAAATTATTATACCAGGAATACTGAAAATAGAAATGCTAAAATTCATACATAGCAGTCATCTGGGTTTTAAAAAAGAATACCAAGAATGAGCCAGCATGTCAGTATGGTGGTCAGAAATAATATAAAAGAATCATTAAAAAGACTGGAACAAGCTGGAATAAAATCAAATAAGTAAAAATGTGAATATAAAAAAAAAATTAAAATAGGCATATTGTATCTGTTAAAGGAATGCAAGCAAGTGAGGGTAAAATAAAAACCACTAGCAAATTAGAGGTTACTACTTCAGTGATTGAATTGAAATATATATTGAGCATGATACAGTATTTGGGTAGATTCATACCAAATAGAAGAACATATTAGGACATGTTCATATTGCAATATTCACAGTCTAGCCAACAAGAATGAGGCACTCAAGCTTACACAATACACAACATATCACTGGAAATCAATTGGAACACATATACCAAAATATGAACAAATCTATTCTAAAAATCCTGTCAGCATTAAATAACTCATTGAGGTTGATATATCGTAAAACAAAATAAACCCAACCCAAAATATGAAGGCAAATATTATTTAGTCATAGAATATTTTTATTGCTTTATAGAGATGATTTACTTAAGTAGTGATAATGTCATTAAATAATATACAGCAGATACAGTATTCTAAAGAAAGGTATAATGGTAGACAGTATAAAACTAACATTTTCAGACTAGTATAGATTTTACCATTCAACATTTTCTTTAGGTTAATGGCAAAGCCAAGTCAGATGGAAAAATAGAAAAACAAATATTAACACAATCTAATGCATTCACTTGCATTAATTATAGTCAAAGTGATTAATGAATGAGCAAAATCATAGAAATCATAAAAACTTAAAACATAACAACCATAAAGAGACATTTGTACCAAATAGGATAGATGAAAACAATGACAAAGAAAATGGGAAATGAATACTACTTTGTTATGGATGTTCAAATTTACAGAGACACTGCAATTGTTACTTCAGTAAACCTGAGAGATATTCAGAATGGGCAAAATTATACAAATCATAAAAAATTAAAATATGACATATGACAACCATAAAGAAATATTTTTACCAAATAGAACAAATGAAACAATAACAAAGAAAATGAGAAATGACTGCTACATTGGTACAGATGTTCAAACTTGCATAGATACTGGAATTGTTATATCAACAAAGTAATCATAAACATTTGAAGTATGACAACAGTAAAGAGACATTTATACCAAATAGGACAGATGAAAAGGACAACAAAGTGAGAAATTAACAGTTCATTGTTAAAACATTAGGTAGAAAAATTCAAAGGCCTAGATATTTGGTGGACTATTTACATAAAATAATGAAATGAAAAAGTAATTTTATTTTTGAAAGAAAGATGCAGAGTTGGTAATAAACCATCTTGTTGATAGTATCATGTTTGTTAAATTCTTCTTGTTTGATTCTTGTGTAAACGTGCTACACCTTATGTTAAAAATACATTGAGGTTGACACAAAACACCACTTACATTTTTAATTTGATATGAAGAAACTTTTTGTTTTGGATTTTTATTCAACAATTATTTTGCTTTGTGGGTGTGAAACATGAACTGCTTCTTGTTATATTCATTAGGAGTCTAGTATATGGTGGACAATGGTAATTAGTTCAATAGAAAATATCATAAATTGAAATACAAGGAAACTAATGTTAATGTATGAAAATTCCACTTACAAACAACTTAAAATGGTGAAGTCTTCTGAAAATTTTTTACCCCAACCCTCTTCTCCAAATCAATATTTCACTGAGCACACATCAAAATATTGATTTTGGGAAGTGGATAAGAGCAAGAATTTTTTAGTAACTTTCTTATAAAATTTGTTTTCTAAATTATGTATATATGTGTCATTCCATGTCAAATCAACAATCATCATCAACACAGATTTTTTTCAAATTTGGTACACTTATCGAGCTTCATGATACAAATTGAATGGTGCCTATTCTATATCTCTATGTCAAAGAATTGATAATTGCTAAAAAGGGTGAATTTTAGAAAATAGTCACAAAGTTTAAATGTCAATATCTCAGTTTTTTCATTTACAAAGTTAAATTATGCAGCATTTTAAAGTACTTGGATAGATCAAAAATGTGATCTATTTTATTTTTGTTTTTTTATTTATTTATTTATTTTTTAGAAGTATAGTAAACTAATTTGACCTTTACCTTAACATTTAACCTTTAATTTCTAAAAAACTATATCTTAAATTTTTTTTAAATTTGGCAACAAACTTGTCTGTCTTATGGCAAGATATGTAGAAAATTTTGTGGGGGACTTTTGAGTGTGGCTTGGACTACAAGGGTTTTACAGAGTTGGGCCAAATTCAAAATGGCAGATTTTGGCATCTGCCATGATATGATGACATTTTCATCTCTCTCAATATGGTCAAGTTGTATATCTTTAGAAAGCTTTTTAATGCTGATTAATATTCACATAAGAACCATGGTCATAAAATCAGCAGAATTTGTGGTTAAATGTTGACCAATTCAGTTGCGCAAATTGATAAAATTTTTGTAATGTGAAGCAGCACCGTTAGAGAAATAGATCAGCTTTTTTATCTTAAAATTAAGGGTTTTTTTGTTTCAGTATTTCTATATGCTTTCTTTGGAACAAATGAACAGCTAATGTGTCATGCTTAAGACAATCTGATAAAATTACAAAATATGCCCCAACTCTTTGTAGTAACAGACAAATGGATGTAATGTGGCTTGAGCATTATTCCAGCGGGAGCATAGTGCAGCATCCTGCAAAATAAAGTAATAATTCTTGGTAAAATCTGCAATAATCATGACATCACCATACATCAAAGAACTTTTCTTATTAGAACAAAATTTTGACTGCTTTTTGGCAATGAAATCATACTTCTTCAAGGTTTCAATAAATTCCCCTGCAGATTGTGATGCAGTTTGCAGTCTAGTTCTATCAGTTGATAGCCACTGTTTGTAAATCAAATTATTTATTACATTTTTATTTAGAATTTCTTTTTTATATATAAAACAAAATCTTCCATCAGAATGCTACAAGTTGCAGTTAGATTTTGTGTCCTTGCATGTAACTGCAGCTATGCTTTGGTGGTAATATGCTAAATGATATTGTTCACCTTGAGTTAGTGTACCAAGATAAGCCCCCTACAATCATCAGTTTAATATTTTGATGTATTGTGCAAATGCTGACACAGTGTGTTCCAGCACTACTTGTTAGGATACATTCTTTTAGTCTGAGCTCAGCAATTTTGAAAAACTATTTCTGTTTGGATTCTTTGATTTATGCCTCTTTCAGGTTAGAGTATAAGATATTTTTGTTCTTGAATTCTTCTACCATTCTTTAAAACTGTCTTAGAGTAATTTTTTCCAGACATCACTCTGCTGACTTCTTCACACTTATACAACAGCACTACTTCATCAATTGTTTCTTGTGAGAATCTACATTTTCATGTATTTGGTAGAGTTCATATTCTTTGTTCACTTAGAAGTTTTTTGGCTTGTCAAATTTTGTACTTTTTGGGACCTGTTCACTAACTGAAAACTTTTTTTAATTGTATAATAATTTCACTTTCATCAGTTGATGAGAAATTTTAGACAAAATTAGTTTAATTTTTTTTGTACTGCTCGTTTAATTTTTCCTACATTTTTTTTCTCTCAGAACTGGTTTGTTTTTCAAGTTTTTGATGCTTGATTGGCAATTCACCACTCATTGTTTGAATTTGGCCCAACTCTGTAAAACCCTTGTAGTCCAGGCCATAGTCAAAGTTCTCCCACAAAATTTTTTACATATCTGTCATATTTGTACAAATTTGCTGTTAAATTAGTTTATTTGACCTCTAAGCAAAAAAAAAAAAAAAAAAATAGATCACCTTTTAAATCTAACACTTTCGCCCCAACCCCTCAACCGCTGACTTCTTACTCTCTGCGTTGAGGTGTCTACTCGGTCTTAACCAAACTTAAGGGAGTAGCTGTAGGTACCCTGAGCATCTGTAGATCATTCGACCGGTCCACTGGTTTAATCCTGCTTCCTGCCCACGTGTTTGGTTTGATCCAGAAAGCAGAAGTGATATTCATCTATTCACGGTCGACTGAAGATGTAGACACAGCTGGAGAGTCTGTGCTAAGAATTTTAGAATGCACCAAAAAAAAAAATATATGCAGAAAGCCGGACAAACAACTATTCAATGGTTGAATTGTTAATGTCTTTTATATAGCAGAAAAGAATAGTACAGAAAAGAAACGGGTTACAGAAAAGAAAAGTAATTGACATAAAAACTCATACACCGAATTCTAGACAGAGAGTGGGTTGTGATTAGCTTGTTGTGAAATCATCTCAGAACGATATACGACTCTTGTGATGGAGAGATAAAGATTTCTGTGTGCGGCTTAAAGTTTATAGTTGCATTCCTCCTCAGCGGTAGTAACAGTAGTAGAGATCTTTGTGGTAGCCAGAGCAGCGGTACTTATATCAACAGTACATGTTAGTGGGGGTTTTGTTCCAATCCTGACGTCACTTTCATACTTCTTCGAGTCTTCAATTTAACTCTGCTCCCTTTCAATCTCCGATATCTCTCCCCCCAGCTCGACTGCACTCGAAGACAGACGAGCCAAATACAACTCTTTGATTACTGTAGCTTGTTCGACATCTCCGTTTCCAGTGGTAGTAATAATAGTAGCAGTAGCAGTCTTAGATGTTGGAGGAGTAATTCGCTTCTTCGTACTTCTTTGTGCCTTCAATTCAACTCTGCTCACTTTCAGTATCCGACATCTCTCCACCCAGCTCGACTGCACTCGACGACAGATGAGCCAAAAACAACTACTCCGTCTCTTTGTAGCACAGCAACCGTTACGGGTCGCTGTGGGTGCCCACGTACGTGACGGCACGCAGCAATGACGATGTGCTGACCAATCGCAGCCTCTCTCATCTGCCTCTTCTGGTTGGTCATAATCGACCCATGGTCCTACTACTTCGTACGTGATTATCACAAGGTTCTGGCTGTTTCAACCTAAATCATGTAAATTCTAAAGGTCCTCCTTACTCAAGCTCTATTTCAATTTTTAACTGATAAGAATTATTTCGATCATTTTCATTGTCTTTTCTAATGGCCTAATTCCAAATGGCCTGGATCAGATTTCCCATCAGTAAACAAAAATGCTCTGATCTAAATTCGTTACTCAGATCTACTCCAATTTCAATAAAAAAATATACGTGTGTGTGTGTGTGTGTGTGTGTGTGTGTGTGTGTGTGTGTGTGTGTGTGTTTCCCAAACTTTGTCACATAAATTTATCCAAGTACTTTAAAATGGTATATAATTTAGCTTTGTAGTTGAAAAAACAACTGAGATAATGATATTTAAATTTTGTAATCTATTTTCCAAAATTCACTTTTTTACAACAGTCTCTGGAACCCTAGATATGTAAAATAGGCTCCATTCAATTTGTATCATTCAGCCAATTTTAAAAAAAAATCTGTGTCAGTGATAGACTATTGTTGATTTGATACAGAATGTCTCATGAAATTTAAACGTCTCTGGAAAAATTTAAATATTATTGAATAATTTACTGGAAAACTTAAATAAGATTAATGTTTTGTTATTATTTCTTGTTTCACTTGCAATTATATTTTTTATTTGATTTTGGATTTATTCTTTATGATATAAATAAATGAAAATAATATGTTGGCACTGTAAAACAAATGAAATAGTTTTAAAGAACACAATCATATTGCAATATATTCTGTAAAAATAATTACACATCTTTTTTAGTATGATCTTGCTGTTCACAAGAAAAAAATTCAAGAGCTTGAAACTTGGCTTAAGAATAATTTGTGCGGTAAAAAGGTAATCATTTTCTTTTTTAATTATTTTAAATGAACTTTAGAAAAGTATTTTTAATTTCTGAAGATTAATATAGTTATGTATTATTGAATTTTAGGTGATATTTTTTGTACCAATTGTAAAGATTAAGTCAGTAGGTCTAAGTAACAAAAAAAAAATTCTTATGGTTGTTTGGTAGTAGAAAATTATTAGCCTGTCACAAAACTATGTTAAACTTGCAATAGTTTTGAAACAATTGTACTAAATTATGAATTAGTTTTGTTTATTATATGAAACTCTTTGATCTTTACAACTTTAAAAAGTCTATAAATTGTTAAGTTTACTGTTTACATTATTCAGACTATTGTCCTCATCTTTGTCACCATATTTATTACATTTCGGCTGTTGTACGCTCCGGCCTTCTTCAGGTGGTTGGAATGTTGAACTGAAAGTTAAGTTTAGTTATACAAATATGTGCATCTAATTTATGTATTTATCTTTTCAGCCTGCACCTGTACTTCTCTTAACAGGACCAGCAGGTGTTGGCAAAACCACTGCTCTCAGAGTTCTTGCCAAAGAGCTAAAATGTCAAATCCAAGAATGGGTTAACCCTATAACTGCTACAATCAATGCTGATTCTACTACGGTTTCTCACTCAGGTAATATTCTATTTATACTTTTAAATGTATGTCCTTTTTAAAATTGTGAAAATACAATCCATTTCAATTTGTTCGGCTTTCAATTAGATTTAAAATTAAATGTATGACATAGTTACTGTAATGAATCAGTTTTTTGTTTCTAGGACACAACTTAAGGAAAAGGGTCCACTTGTTAAAAAAAGGACTGGAATTGGGACTAATTTTTGTTGATTAACATTTATTAGACCATCTTTTTTCTACTAATAACATTTGTCAGAATTTAAAAACCTTAAATCAATTTTGAAGTAAGGTCCTGCTCATAAATATAGTGTCAAATCAATTTCTGATTATTTAAAGAATTATCTTTCCTCTGTTTTTATTTACAAATATCAATTTTGAAATTTATTATGTCATTGATAACTGCATATTACTGATGTCCTTTTTGCCA
>OZ038476.1:91509441-91514441 GCA_964036315.1 Acanthosepion esculentum
TTAAAAACGCAAAAATAAAATAAAAATAAAAGGAAAACGTTCCTTTTTTTTTGTAAATCAGGAATACTTTAAAAACTTTTTACGATATGAAAAAAAAGATAACTTGCTTTTGTTTATCTTTATCCAGCTATTTTAGAATTAATGAAAGAATGATAGGCCTGGGTTTTTTTTATACCTATCATAAAATAAAGAAAAAAAAACAATGATTCACTTATTTAAATTTGTTTTACTAACAGTTCAACACACACGGCGACAGACATGAAAAATCAAAACAAAAGAAGTCTGGACTTTTTCATCGCACGTGTTAATAATCCACATCAAGCCAGGACTTTCTCACATAGTGATGAAAAGCATAAGTCACCGGCAAGCCCTAACAATGGTCATCACATACTTGCTAAGTGGATGGGTTTATCTCCACCAGCTAAATGATGGCAGTTTATTGTTTTTTATTATTGCTTTGAGAGTTTTTTTATTGCTTTGTCCAATAAAGACAATTTGGCTTTTGATGAACCCTTCCCTGAACTGCTATTTGGGGACGGGTGGGAGGGAACAAATTTCTTTTAACCCCTGCTATATATATTTGAAAACTACAAACGTACTTTATCGCAATTTGAGTACGGTTGTTGCTGAAATAAGACGGTGTGCATGATATTTTGCTACTATGTTAACCATAGAGGATATTATTGCTTCCTTGGACTTGCCCCATGGATATTTTGATGATTTTTCCATAACCTCTGTAGCCAATGCGGCATTAATTACCAACAAAATTGTATGGTCATTAAGGGCTAAATTTTCGGATGAGGAATCTCTTGTAGCTGTTTTGCGTCGTTTGTACGGAGTTCCCGACACAGTCAAGGCCAATTTCAACGGGCTCAAATCATTTGTTGTTGCATTCAGGAAATGTGCCAAGACTGCTGCTAAGAAGATTGTCTTCTGTGGTGAGAAGTTTAATATTTTAAAAGTTTTCCCATCTTTTACAAGTTCTTCTGTCAAGTTTTTTCAGTTAGTAGTCACGAAAGTGGTGATAATTCATTGCTTTCTACTTCTATTTCATCCTCAGCTGAAAGCATGGCCGATTTTTCTTCAGTTTCCACGTCCACTCCACTGAGACCAGGCCAGTCAAATTATAAAAGCCCTGGCAAAAAAATTTTGAAGAGCCGAAATCTTTCTTTACAGCAGTCACTTTCTGATTGTGAGAAGGTGATTGCCGATCTTAAAGCTGAAAATAAGAGCCTCAAGAGAAAATATTCTGCTCAATTATCTGCAAAACAACGGACAACTCAGGCCCTTCAGAAAAAATCAAAAATGCTCCAGGATTCAATCGAGAAAATTTCTGCCTCAAAAAAATTTTGATGTGGAAGGCATTGAAGACTTGAATGCAACAATGGTTGATAGATTTGAGTCCAAGAAGGTTCAAACCAGCAATTTAGTTTTGATCCCAAAAAATCAGTTTTCCCCAGTGGATGGATATTCTATTTTTTGGGATGAAAGCCATAAGGACAGAATTTTTATTTCTTTACCTGTTGCACGGAAAACTAATTCTAAGATAACATCTAAGAATTTGCATCTCCGAGCTAAGATGTTGGATATTGTCTCAGCGTTAATTTCCGGCGTCGATGAAAAAGACACTGATGAAGAAACTTATTTGCATGAAATTGGTTTGCTTTTTGGACACCATATTCAACACCGCAAAAATGATGTTTTCCAAAATTCTGTAGCTCAATGCCTCAAATCTAAAATCTGTCCGCATTTAACAGTTGTTCAGGCGGTAAACCTTAGACTTTGTCTTGATTTTCCTCGGGCAACTTTGAGACGTCTGAGAACCACTCTGGCAGCCTATGGAATAAAAATTTTTCCTTCAGAATTATCCATGCGCTCACATGAAAAAACTCTTGTCTGCCCTGAAAGTGAACTTGAAACTAAAATTATACTCATGGACACAAAAAATAAGGGTGATGATCAAAGAAAACTTGTCGAGGTGCCAGTGTCCCAGGTGAAGAATCTGCTTGGATATATGACCCAAACAATTCAGAGCATGCTGCAAAAAGACAGTGACTGTTTCGATCAAGCAGACAAAGTTTTTATCCTTTTTTCGGGTGACAAAGGAGACAAGAGCATGAAATTTCATTTCTCTGTCTGTTCTCCAAAAATTAGTGGGTCAGCATTTTCATGCAAAATATATTCTTTGTTTGCAGCTGAGGATACACACGAAAACCAAATAAAGGCCATGTTGAATTTTGGGGAAGATTTTCAACGCATGCAGGACTCAAGTTTCAAAATATGCGGACTTCTTGTCACTGTTCTTTTCGGAGGTGATTACAAATTCCTCTATGCAACTCTGGGTCATCAAGGTGCATCTGCATCTTTCCCTTCTATTTATGACCAGGTTAGTTTGGATCATCTCCGAAACCACCCTAGGAGTCCGCACACTCCTAAGTCCTGTGATATTCCCCTGCGCCATATTAATGACTATGTGTTGAATTATGCTGAAAATGTTGCTGATGATCGGCAAGCCGGGAAGCTCAAGAAAAAATGAAAAGATCATTTGTCAGTCATCGGCTGTGCTGTGTACCCTATAAAGTCATTGGACAATGTTGTTCTTCCCACTTTGCATGTGACTCTCGGGGTAGTGGCAAAGTTTTTTAAAATTTTGGAAAAATATGCCCGGGCCATTGATCAAACTTTGGGAATTACCACAGAAGTTGAGAGGAAAATTTTGGAACTTAAACAGAGACAAAGCGACATGCTTGCGGAAAAACAGGTGGCCCAGAGTGAACATGACTGGTACTGCAAGCGTCTTTTGAACACCCAAAATGTTCTCAGTCATGTTGAAATTGTGGAGAAACATAAAAGCAGGGTGTCGGTGACATTCGAACTAGAACAACTAGTCAAAAATGCAATGAGTGGTAAAAGAGGTCGGCACCCTAAAAAAAGTTCAGTGATTCTTCAATCATGTGGAGCAGAAATCTGCCTTGTCACAAAATATGACACTGATTCATACAGAGATGACTGGGTTATGTGTGACTCATGTGCTCAGTGGCAACACATGATGTGTGAGGTTCTTTCGGATGAAGACATGTCTGAGGTTGAATATACTTGTCTCAAATGTCGGGGACTTCCTGTCAAATTTACAGCTGAAAATAGTTGTCAGGAACATAAAAAAAATGTACAGTCAACTTATTATAATTTAAAACAGCTCTCTGACACTATTTTGTCTATTGAACAGGAACTGAAAAACACTGTGGGGCCAACAGAAAAAAAGATTGATCAAATTTTACAGGAAATGGACATAAAAAGACAGGCATACCACAGTGGCCTTTTTGTTGGCAATCACTGCAAAGTTATTTTGTCCAAGGATAAGACTGGTACTTACAACTTCACAAAACTTTGCAATGTCTTATCCCCTCAGTATTCTGATGTTGACCAACATTTGACAGAACTTTTTGAAGTGTATTCAAAAGCCCATCAGATCATGATACTGCGAACATATTTGAGTGATCATCAACTGGATGATCTGGAATTTTGTTGCAAGAAAATGGGAGAAAAATTTCCCATCTATTTCCCCTCAGAACCAATCAATGCAAAACTCCATGATTTTATTTTTCATCTTCCTCGTTTGGCCAGAATTCATCGAAGTGTAGGACTTTTCAGCGAGGAAGGTGGGGAGAGTTTGCATCACTTCATAAAAAAAGATCAACGTACATATTCCTGTGTCAAGGACCCTGGTGTAAAACAAGAATTGTTAATACATAAGCATTCCCTTAAAGGTGAAGTGGATAGGTCTGTTGTTGTCCCTGTTTCCAAAAAATGTAAAGCTTGTAATGACTTTTACAAAGGTGGTGTTTGTTCTTGTCTGAATGAACCCTCTGCATCTGGATCCTCTTAACTGTGTGTGAAGCTGCATTGACTTGATTCAACCAGGATCATCATCTGCTTCATTGAAGTCTTATTCTTGCAAAATCTAAAATTAATATTTGTCATAAAAACATTCAATTTGAAAAAAAAAAGTTTGTTTTTTTCTAAAACTCAAAAATTCTTGACTTTTCTGCATTTCTTCCTTTGATGCCTTGCGCTGTTAAGCACTTTTTTGATGACAGTGTTTGTGTTTTGTCACACAATTTCAAAATGATTCATGTCCCACGGACTTGAAAGAAAAAACTTTGGAAATTGACAGTGTCCAATTGTGATTTGATTATGATTTATGCTTTCTGATTTTCAAAAGAAAAAAAGTTAATTTCTCATTATTGCAGAAAATCTTTGTTTAGAACTAGAAAAAATGCAAAATTTTCATAATTTTTTCACATTTTCCCCCCTTGAAAATATTTTCGACTCAATTATACCAGCCAATTTTACTTTTAAATGAAAGAACATACTGTTTGCTTTCAGAAAGTACCCACTTTCATGAAATTATGACTGACATTTCACCAGATAATGGACTAAAATACTGAAATATTGAAATTTTTGGAGATTTTGCCTTATTTTTGACCCCCTAAGAATTTTGTTTTGCTTCAAACACTCAATTTAATGGCTGAAATTGTTTAATTATATTTATACTTTCTGATTTTTTTAAAAAAAAGGTTAATTTTCCCATTATTATTGAAAATGTTTGTTTAGAACTTAGAAAAAATGCAAAATTTTCACTATTTTTTCACATTTTACCCCCTGAAAATATTTTTTTACCCAATTACACAAGCCAATTTTATTTTAAAATAAAAGAAGATACTGTTAACTTTCAGAAAATTAATAGTTTCATGGCGTTCAGATCAAAAGTTTCTTTGATATTTTATTCAGATGATGACAAAACTGTCATTTTTGAATGTTTTCCTTGTTTTACCACTATAAAAGTATGAAAATCCTTTTTTTCAGAGAAAATTGGCTGTGACAAAATGACTTTTGCTATTTTTGTGATGATTTATACTTGGGAGAGAAAGTTCTTAACATAGCAGACCTGAATAGACTTTATTTAAGCTTAGTAGGGCTATAGGAACCCTCAAACGGCT
>OZ038476.1:91526396-91668896 GCA_964036315.1 Acanthosepion esculentum
ATGTATGTATGTATATATATATATGTGTATATATATATACATGTATGTATGTATGTATATATATATATGTGTATATATATATACATGTATGTATGTATGTATATATATATATGTGTATATATATATACATGTATGTATGTATGTATATATATATATGTGTATATATATATACATGTATGTATGTATGTATATATATATATGTGTATATATATATACATGTATGTATGTATGTATATATATATATGTGTATATATATATACATGTATGTATGTATGTATATATATATATGTGTATATATATATACATGTATGTATGTATGTATATATATATATATGTGTATATATATATACATGTATGTATGTATGTATATATATATATATGTGTATATATATATATACATGTATGTATGTATGTATATATATATATATGTGTATATATATATATACATGTATGTATGTATGTATATATATATATATGTGTATATATATATACATGTATGTATGTATGTATATATATATATATGTGTATATATATATACATGTATGTATGTATGTATATATATATATATGTGTATATATATATACATGTATGTATGTATGTATATTTATATATGTGTATATATATATACATGTATGTATGTATGTATATATATATATATGTGTATATATATATACATGTATGTATGTATGTATATATATATATGTGTATATATATATACATGTATGTATGTATGTATATATATATATGTGTATATATATATACATGTATGTATGTATGTATATATATATATGTGTATATATATATACATGTATGTATGTATGTATATATATATATGTGTATATATATATACATGTATGTATGTATGTATATATATATATGTGTATATATATATACATGTATGTATGTATGTATATATATATATGTGTATATATATATACATGTATG
This sequence comes from Acanthosepion esculentum, assembly GCA_964036315.1. Taxonomy (NCBI): domain Eukaryota; kingdom Metazoa; phylum Mollusca; class Cephalopoda; order Sepiida; family Sepiidae; genus Acanthosepion; species Acanthosepion esculentum. Next base: position 91,527,342 of record OZ038476.1, read on the forward strand.
TATGTATGTATGTATATATATATGTGTATATATATATACATGTATGTATGTATGTATATATATATATGTGTATATATATATACATGTATGTATGTATGTATATATATATATGTGTATATATATATACATGTATGTATGTATGTATATATATATATGTGTATATATATATACATGTATGTATGTATGTATATATATATATGTGTATATATATATACATGTATGTATGTATGTATATATATATATGTGTATATATATATACATGTATGTATGTATGTATATATATATATGTGTATATATATATACATGTATGTATGTATGTATATATATATATGTGTATATATATATACATGTATGTATGTATGTATATATATATATGTGTATATATATATACATGTATGTATGTATGTATGTATATATATATATGTGTATATATATATACATGTATGTATGTATGTATTATATATATATGTGTATATATGTATGTATGTATGTATGTATATATATATATGTGTATATATATATACATGTATGTATGTATGTATATATATATATGTGTATATATATATACATGTATGTATGTATGTATGTATATATATATATGTGTATATATATATACATGTATGTATATATATATATGTGTATATATATATACATGTATGTATGTATGTATGTATGTATATATATATATGTGTATATATATATACATGTATGTATATATATATATGTGTATATATATATACATGTATGTATGTATGTATATATATATGTGTATATATAATCTTACTTGCACTGGGGCCACCCTGCCTCTTACTTTTTTACGGTTGACCCATCAGTTTTTCCTGGACCCTTTTCCTTCTCGGTAGCGGGCACCAGTGTATTAATGTGCTTTATCCCCAGTTCACGGTCTCCCTCAGCCGTAGTACACCACCGAGCCTTGTTCCTGAACTTGCCATAAGTCATGCATTCCGGTCACAAAGACCTTAGCTTGCCTCCATAGTTTGTCGGACAGTCGCGGGCCCAATGCCCACCATACATGCAGCACATCAGTCTATATCAGCTCGATGTGGGCTTGTGAAACCCATAATGCAGATCCCAGGCTCTCCTTTTGGGAACTGCATCAGCCTTCCAGTTGTCTTCCACCTCTTCTTTTGGGTCCCGTATCTGGATTTGCTCCCGGCCCTTCTTTTTCATCACTACTTTGGCCCGCCAGTGGTCCCTACCTACACCCCCTCTTATTCTATCCCAGAGTCGTTCACTGGTCCAAGCCGTCTCTATGGCTGCGGCCAGGCTGACCAGTCCCCCGTTCAGAACATCAGCGGATTTAAGCTCAGTTCTCGTCAGGACTGGGCTTTCTTTGTACCACCCCCTATGAATGGGTGCAACTTCTGCCCTAGATCAGATTTCCCATCAGTAAACAAAATGCTCTGATCTAATTTTGCTACTCAGATCTCCAATTTCAATAAAATAAAATATAGAAAATTTTCAATGAATAAAAATTAAGCTAATTACCTCACTCGTCACTGATGATTTCTCTTCAAACATATTCTCATATTTTCTTTGCTAACTTTTGTGTCGGGTGAAGGGATTTAGGCGAAACGTTGTTGTGTAGGAAAAATCATGTAAGTAGACCCTCATTGTGCTGTAAAACAAATAATTCATCATCATATAAACAACAGTTCATGCTTGTTTTTCTTTGAGTCATTTTTCCTTATTATGCACGTTTCATGACAAAACTCCAATGTACTTTTTTTTTTTTTTGCAGGAAGTGGTTAACAAATCACATATATCAGGTGAATTATTTTCAGCATTTCTGCAACAAAACTATGTTAATTTTTTTGATAGTATTGATGATCTTGAACGAGCAAGTGTATACCTGAGTGATGCCAACTTCATTACTCTTGATTGGGCTGTAAGTTCTAGCATATTTATCTCTTTTGGTTCATGCTTTAATCTTTGAATGCTGATTTGGAAAATGACCAGGCTTTTTCACAAATGCTTGTAGTTAATCTTTTAAGATGCAAGCAACATTATTGCCTTCATTTCATAAGCAATGAGAAAATTCCTTTATATACAAATGCAAAAATTAATTCTTGGTTCTACATTCCCAATAAAAACATTTGTGTTGGCATTAATTCAAAGAAGCAAAAGAGTGTTCCGAAAACTAAGATGGTTAAAATACTAATCTCAAATATTCCTATAGTCCTTTAACACTCAAATCTCTTAATAATTATTTAATTTAAAGTAATTTTCTCTTCATCTTAGACCAGAAGTGCACTCCAAGATTATACAATATCCATTGCAACCAGAGGAATAATGCACAGTAATACAACCATTGGAAAATTTAAGGGTTCTGGAGGGAGACAAGGAATGCTATGGAGACCGTTACACAAACCAGAATATTTTTCTGTTCAAAAAAGGGTAGGTGACAATTTTGAACATTTTTACTTTGACATGTTTCACTGGTGAGCTTTTGGATTCATAAAACTAGACACATAAGACTTTGGTTCCAAGACTAAAGAGTATCATACATATATTATAAAAACAGTCATACTGTAAGCTTGTGTAAGAATAAGATGAAGTTTAAGCAAGAAAAAAAAAGGATGTATAGGTAACATAATGGTTATCAATATGGAAAGTTGAATCAGCAAGCAAAGTTCAAATCCTAGTCTTTTCATTAATTTTTGCAAAACCACTCCACTATCTTCCCAAAGAATATTTATGGCAATTCACAGATAATAAAGAAAAGGAAGCTGTGGAGAGCCATGATAGCTTACATCCTGAAAGGACATGGTATTCAAAAAATAAGTGAAAAAAAAGGTAAAGGAGTTAGGACAAATTAATTACAAGGATTATTGTTCAAGTAAACATAATAGAGATGTAAGAATAGAAGTTGATTATAGAGTTATCTTGTTATAAGTGAATTAGAGGTAAAAGAAAGTACTGAATAACAATTTACAGGTTACGGACATTGTTGTGAGAGCTTATGTGACTGATAAGAATATGGTGATTGACATTCACCTTTCAGATGGCAAAAGGAGGCTGCTTTTGTCACATTTACAGGTGTTTTCTTTTACACAAAATGAAGAAAATATTTATTTCACTAGTATATGATAATAGATATTACCAGTATATATACTTATTATAACTATATATACTGGTAATATCTAATTTAAAATCAATTTACATAAACAGGAACACAAAATTAACAAGATAATTTGGTAAGTTAATCAATTCATTATGTATATAAAAAGGTGGAAAAATAAAAATTACCTGATAAATGTTTCTCTGAATGATTAAGTATGTAGTTTCATGAACATATTATTTACTACTTGAAAAAATATGAATTTTTAACATTAAGTTTTAGCGGGAATTGTACAAACATTCTATAAATAACATTTCAAGATAATTTCAAAGCTTTTAGTACTGGTTCTTGAGTTGCCTTAGGAAAATCAAACAAACAATAATTTTGGGAAATATATTTAACAATATCATCCCATGTTTTCTTTTCATATTGAAATGATACATTTCAGAAACTAATATCAAGATTGTTCTCAAAGAATTCCTGCAAGTTTTTAATTTAGCAACACCAAATATAATTTTTTAAAAATCACCCACTGAACTGTGGTATCCAGTGCAAAATGGTTTGAAAAGAGATTCCTCTTCATTGAAGATTTTGCAAAGAATAAACTTCATAAACTTGAATTCTTTATTCTATTTCAGCATTATTAATCCATTATATTTAATATATTTATATTAAATATGCATCATTTACTTCATTACAACATAAGTTTTCTTTTTTTCTCTAAATATTTGATTGCAGGTGAGGGACAAGTGCCAAACAGTTCAAGAAATATTTAGCTGTAAGTAAAGAAATACCATTTTAATTTAAAACATCCAAAAAAAATTGTAGTAGTGGAAAATATTTTGTTTTATATAAGGAAACTAACTTGATGAAAAATATATTTTAGTTTTGCTCTGTTTCAGCTCAATTATGCCAGACAACACCAGTTGAATTGTTCACAGATTTGATACCTTATCTCAGCCTCACAAATACAACTCTACAGTCACCCAGTAAGTATTAATATCATTAAAGTATACATGGTTCATTAGGAATCAAGTACACAAAATTAAAAGGGGCATATCTTGGTGGTACCATAGATTTTTTAACACATAAGAAACTACTATTGCCACATTAAAGAAACACAAAGCTGTATAAATTTTATTGAAACTTGTTTTGGTTGTTTTTCTATAATGCTGAATAATTTTAAAATAATATTTTATATTTAAATTTATGCTATTATAATACTGACACCTGTTTGTACATGTTTTATTTCACTGATTTGAATCTAATTTTCCCTAAGGATAAAAATATGTTGTTTGTGTGTGATGGGTAAATTGTCTAAATTACGCAAAAATAAAAATAATACTGACATCACATTTTAACATATGTTTACCAAAATTACATAAAAATATCTTGAAATACTAAAGAGTAAATTTATTCAATAAAATTGCCATTAGCTTCAACCATGGCCTTCAGATGACTTTGGAATCTCCTACAACTGTTCTAGATGCTCTCCTTGTTTAAGTTTTAATTGACAGTTTTAAAATTAAAAAACTGTAATCCCAGCATAATAAATAATTATGCCAACATTGTGATAACCAGATATATTATAAACCAAATTGTATAATGGCCAGTTATTGCTCATTTTGGGAGTTACAAGGAGCTTTGTTGCTCTCTCACTCAACTGCGCCCCGCACATATTAATTAAGGGGGCTGCAGTCTAGTGAGTTAGGTGGCCAGATGTAAGGAGTTATGTGGTCACAGAAATTGTCTGTCAGCCATGACTGACTTCTCCTGCTTGTGTGGCATGGTGCAGAGTCCTGTTGCCAGACATAAGGTCTTTCAGCAGCGACTCTCTTGAACCAGGGCAGCACTAACTCCTCAAGGCACTTGATGCCTTCGTGTTGAGTCTGAGGCCCTGTATGAAGATGAATGGAGGCATACCATCTCCATCACTAGTGATCACTCCAAACACCATGATATTGACTGGATATATCATTCAACTCTTTCTAAATCCTCTGCACTGTCTTCAAACACTCTGAAATGTTCATATTGGAGCTTCCAGCGTGAATACCAAGCAGAGCAGAGTGAATTGCATCATGGTGCTCTTTTTCTCACAGACGGTGCCCAACTTACCCTACTATACTGTACAGTCGACATAAACAAACAACATGCATGCACAAAATTAAAAACATAAAATGGCAGCAATTTACCCATTGAGCCCTGTAGACTTTATTCATTTTTGATTGTTGCTCTAATATCCGTATTTATTCTATACCCTATTTCTGGTTTTCTTGCCACTTGCTCTCCAAAAACCCATAATCCACACCTTTACTTCCTCTTTGATGGATGCTGCTTTTCATCAAACAGAAACACTTGAGAGCAAGATAAAACCACCTTTTCCTTTTCTGTCCATAGTATCACATTAATTCCATTCATTAAATGATTTTTCGTTATCATCCTAGAGAAAAAAAAATCAATATTTTTAATTCCTGATACAAAAATATTTTGTTGCTTCTTTCTTTCTTTCTTTCATTTCCTTTAAAAAAAGATATCATCATAATGAAAAAACAAACTTATAATTGTGTTGTTTTTATTCAGTACAAATTTCATTTGTGCAAGAAATCACAAGTTTTCCAAAGTTTAAAGCCAGGTAAGCAAAATAATGTTTTTTACAATTAAAGTGTTATCAATATAATAAAAATAGACATAATCAAGAGAAACAAGGGGAAACTATACTTACAATAGTTAGCAATATGAAAAGAGAAAATACTACAAAATGACTTACACTATTTACATTGTTTGGACTGCTGTTCTCATCTTTATTGCTATATTCACGTTTCGGCCATTGTATGCTCTGGCTTTCAGGTGATTGGAATTTTGAACTGAAATCAAGGACACATGGCCCAATGGATAAAATCACTGATTGAATCCAGTAACTTGACAAAGAGTTGTGAGTTCTGGCTACAGCTGAGGTGAACCAAAACTTGGAGAGTTTAGTTAAAGAAAGATAACTGATACTGGGACGTCTGGAAGAGCCATGGCACGTGGAACTAGAACAGTCTACCCTGGTGGACGAAATAAAGGGTTCAGTTTGAAATTCCAATCACCTGAAGAAGGTCGGAGCATACAACAGCTGAAATGTTGTGAATATGGCAACAATGAGGACAACAGTCCAAACTGTAAATAGTGTAAATAATTACAATACCTTATCTCAGAAATATAGTTAAACAACAAAATGAGCTAAGCAGTTATCACTTTTCACTCATCAGAACTTGATCAAGGAAATTAAAATATTGTGTACACTGACTAAAAATGGTAAATGAGAAAAGAAAATACACACATATCAATAATATTAATACAGGTCTATTGTCAGATCACGCTAAGTCTAATCCTTTTCTTTGAATAAGGATAGTTTAATATAAATTCAAGTCATTGATTGCTTTAAAACTAAGAACATATCCTTACAGAAGGATGATGCACATTTCTAATTTTTAATGTGATGTTTGTTCTGAGATTGCCAATCCAGTTATAATGGAACACTTATGCAAATTTTCAAGTTGACCCTTTCTAATAGATGCTAGTACACATTGGGCAATTCTCCTTTCAGCCTCATACTGTCACTTAAATTGTTAATTTACAGAAATTGTTTATGAAATGATTTTAGCATATAGTTGAGAAGAAAACATGAATTAGCAGAAAAATAACATTATCTGACATGTGGTTGAGATTGCACCAACCTTGCCAATCTACAGCAATCTAAGATATACAGTACATTTTTTGAGGGACAAAATGCTTCTGATTTATGGAACTGTACAATCTTAGCACTTCCAGAGGATAGCCTTTGCTGCAAAAAATGTTAAGAAATTCTACTTCCTGTTCTGACTTACATGTAGAACAGATTTATTAAAACAACATGGACTAAGGTCTTTACAAGATTAATTTTATGCCAAAACAAGTCCCAAAAGGTATATAATCCAGTAAACGTGGGGTTTTGGTACCCACACACACACACACACAATCTGTGTATTGAAAAAATCTATCCTGGATTCAATTTTTTATTTTATTTTTTTTACATTTGTTTTTATTACATTCATTAAATTTTGTACCTCTAATATGTTAATATGCTGTAGGCATTTCTCGAGGGAAAGTGAACTCTATATTTTCTGCCCGGAAGATCAATCAAGGTTAACTTTAGCCATCAGGTTAGTGTGCTTGTAGACCAGAGGTGTCTATCCACCAGAGCTCTCAGATAAATTACAAACCATTATCAATTTTATAATTAAAGTGTATGCAGTTAGTTGGTTTGAGATCAAAAGGGACAATACGTTCTTTAACCAACAACCCTATATCTTCAATATGATCCAGAGAGTAAAGCAACTGTCAACTGAAATCCAGAATGTTGCATTAAAATATTCACGGTACAATGCTTTTGTTTGCTTCCGGAAAACGTTCTGTTGTCAATGTTGAAGTCGAATGAATCAGAGGTGATAAAAAAGATTTTGTCCATTAGGTAAGTAAACATTTATTTATACTTAATTAGTTGTGTCAATTTACAATAATTTTAAATTTCAATCAAATTACATCAAAAATATAACCAAGTATAGGTAAAATTTTCAAATAAAAGCATTTTTGTTTTGTTTCAGAAGTAGCAAACCACCAAAGAAAAGATTGAAGAAAATTACTGCCATCAATTTTGAAGCCACACATTGGTCAACTTTGATTGACCTCTCACAATGTGCGGTCTGTGAACCTGTGCTTGTAGCTTTGGGGCATATTAAATCGAAAACTCCGCAAAAAGAACAGGAAGTCATCTTCTAAGCCCGAACTTTTAGGATTATTGCATGAAACATGGCAAGAAATCCCTCAAGATGATATTCGTGAACTCATCGCTAGCATGGCTAGAAGGGTCCTTGCATTAAAAAAAGCAAAAGGGATGTCAACCAAGTATTAGTTATTAAATTTATGACCATTTATAATTACTTCATTTGTATAAATTACTTGTTTAATAAAATAAACGGTTTCTGTGAGGGTCTATTCAATTCTGTCATATCTGTGTATATATATATATATTTATATATACATGTATGTATATATGTATATATATAATGTGTGTATATATTGTGACGTAGCCTCGATTCCATTAACCACATAGGCGTAAGGAAGAGAAATCCCAAATTCTAGACGAAAATTAGTTAGGTATAAAAAGAGAGAAATAAATAAATAAATCAAAATAGATAAGAATCTACTAATGCTTTCAACTTGCAAGTGAATATGTTCATACCCTCCTCTTCTCTTCACAACTTCTTTACCTACTCTTCCACCCACCCACACACCACGGGTCCATGACTTTGAACCGACCCGACGCAAAAACGACCTGGTTCCGAAATCCCACAGCTATCAGGCGGTCGACCATAAGTGAATTCCAGCCATTCATGTGATCAGGCCATCCTAAGGGCAGATTGAAGTTTTGGCCATCACGCAAATGATGCGTGACCTGTGCCCCATCGTCCCGTGTGCCCAGTCAAGGACGAAGAAAACCCACGTGACTGTCTTTGGGGACAGCAAGAATCGAAAAAAGGATTTTCAGTTTCCGTCTGATCAGTGGCCGATGAACATCGCTGGGCAAAATCGTCCCAATTCCATAATGGACTGCCCACTGAAATGAAGAAGACAGCAAAGTCTGTCGACTAGAGACGAATGGGCTGCTACGAAAACTGTATCGACCAACGAAACGCCTATACGTGATGCTGTAAAACTTTGAACACTCCCGAAAGGAAAAGAATTCAGGAAAATTGTCAGCCAACCAAAATGTTGGGATAACCTACGAACTCTTGCTTCGGCGAATCTGAACTTTGTGTGAAAACGTCAACTTGACTGTCAGATAAGTTGATTCTCTTGGCTTGATCTCTTTTTTTTTTTATCTATATATATATATATATATATATATATATATATATATATGTATTCGCTCGCGCCTTCTTTTCTTCTATAGGTCCCTCCCCCGTTGTTAAATGTATTTCTTTTTTTTTACCTGTTTGTATAAATAAATGTTTTATTTTCAGAACCATCGTCTTGCATCTGTTCTCCCTTGTGTCGCTTTCATTTCTGAGTGAAGACTGAGAAAGGATCCCACATTTCCTTTTTAAACCCGTGGTTAATCTATATGCTACAAGTTCGTAACATATAAAATTGAGGGCTCGTTCCGAGAATCTTTTCTCCCTGTTTTTTTTTTTCACTCAGTAAGAATCGCACAACTTCAGGGTGTCGGCGAACTACAGGCCAAGATGTCGGTTATCGATAGCTTTCTCACATCACCCTCTATGGAGAAATTATGTAAACTCAAAAAAGATGATATTGTTGAAATAGGGAAGGAATGAGGTCTATGAGAAAAACACAGCTAGTTAGAATTGTCACTGAACATATGGCAGATAACGACGTCTTCGACGAAGAAGAATTATCTCAATTATCAATAGACACGTCCAAACTTTCGCAGGCCCACCTCGAGCTCGAGAAAGCGAAAATTGAGGCCGAGGCTAAGGTCAGAGCCGAAGCCGAAAGAGCAAAAGCTGAAATCGAAAAGGCTCGAATCGAGCAAGAAACTCAATTTCGGGAGTTAGATGAAAGGCGGGAACTTCACAAAGCTAGAAGTAGGGAGTTCGACTTAGCAGAGCAGGTCTGACTCGTGCCACAATTTAACAAGGCTGACGTCGACAAGTATTTTCAACATTTCGAGAAGGTCGCCTCAAACCTAGCATGGCCCATAGAAATGTGGCCAATTTTACTGCAGACCGCATTAAAAGGCAAAGCCCAAGAAGCGTATGCCGCTCTCTCAGTAACAGACTGCGCTGAATATAGCATTGTTAAATCAGCCATTTTAAAGTCATACGAGCTAGTGCCGGAGGCATACCGGCAAAAGTTTAGGGCCTACCGAAAGGGAGACAAACAAACATACGTAGAGTTTTCGAGACAAAAGGAAACCTATTTCGATAGATGGTGATTATCGAAAGACATTGAGGGAGATCACGACAGGCTGAGACAAATGATCCTGATAGAGGAGTTTTAAGAATGTGTCCATGATAATTTAAAGACCTACCTCGATGAAAAAAAGGTAGATACTTTATATGAGATGGCCACCCTCACCGATGAATATGCATTAACACATAAGCGGGGTACGTTCAGTCACAGCAAGCCATCTGAGTTTGGAAGCGGTCCACACCCAAGACGTGGGTCTGGCTCTGGTCCGAATTCGAAGTCTAGTCGATCGGTTAGTTCAAGCCATCCACCCAGCCTGAGAGATACCAAATCTCAAAATCATAGTCCTCAGTCACCAGTTTATCGGCAGACGAATAGGAGAGAGAGGAAACTCCCGATGTGCCACTACTGCAATAAAGTAGGACACCTCGTGTCGAATTGTTGGACGAAGCGGAAAGACGAGTCCGAAGCCCAAGGTCAAAACAGACCCCAAGGGTTAATTTCTTCCGACAATGTAACCATGGATAGGAAGCCCAATGACGAAGATGTGAGGGAGGAGTATAGGCCATTTGTGTCTAAAGGATCTGTATCCCCCGTGGGTGACCCCACGGAGAAGAAATCCGTGAAGATCTTACGAGACACTGGGGTGACTCAGTCCCTGATTGTGGAGAGCTCAGTGCCGTGTGGATCGGATTCGGCCACTGGCGAATCTGTTATTATACAGGGTGTTACCGGCAGCTTTGTTAGCATCCCCCTTCACCGAATCCATCTTACGTCTGGGTTAGTGTCCGGCCCCATCGAGGTTGGAGTAGTGCCTAGTTTGCCTATGACAGGCATATCCATGCTGTTGGGAAACGAATTGGCGGGCAGAAGGGTGATACCCCACCCTAAAGTAGTTTCGGAACTGGTTGCCTCAGTAGACACCGAAAATATCGAGGAAGAGAATCCCTGTATATTTCCCTCGTGTGCAGTGACCAGAGCACAGGCTAGAAAGAAGGCCTATGAAAAGATAAACAAGAAAATCGATAGGACAGAGGACGAGGTGATTGACCTATCGCAGACATTTATAAATCCTGATATGGGATTAGGTTATCCTCTCGATAGTCCCCCAACTGGGAATGGCGATGGTATTGTTGAGCCCGCTATAGACATTCCGTTATCAAGGAGAGCACTCGTAACAGAGCAGGGGAGAGATTCTGAGTTCATCCCACTTTTTTGTCATGTATTGCCCGAGGATGAGTTAGAGAAAGTTCCAACCGGATATTTTTAAAAAAAATGACCTAATGTTCGCTGCTCGCGAATCCGTACAGGAATCTTTAGGGTTCAGCCCATTTGAGTTAATATTTGGACATTCAGTCCGCGGTCCCTTAAAGGTGCTGAAAGAAGTCTGGTTGCGGGAGGACCCAGTAACAGAAAATTTGCTGGATTATGTTTCCCGTTTCCAAACCTGACTAGCAGAAACGTGTGAACTGGCCTGCGAGAACCTCCAATTGGTTCAGCATAAAATGAAAGATCGATACGACCAAGAAACGATCGAACGAAGTTTCAATGTCGGGGATAAAGTACTAGTTTTATTACCCTTGCCCGGACATCTTCTCAAAGCTCAATTCCATGGTCCGTATGAGGTGGTCAGGAAGGCCAGTGACCTCAACTACGTTGCAAGAACTCTTGATCGCAGGAAGTCGACACAGATGTGTCACATCAACATGCTTAAGCCTTATTATGAACAGGGAAAGACCATCCCTGTATTAGTGATCTGTGGGCCTAACACTACGCCTGGGCCCACAGAGATCCGAGGAGTTACGGAAAGGGGTGACCACCCCACCAAACTTTACAACTCCGAGGTTCTAGCTGAACTAAGTGCGAAACTGTCGCATTTAGCCCTTGAGGAGAGGAAAGATTTAGCTTCCCTTATCGAGGATTTCAGGGGCCTATTCCCTGACGCACACAACCAAACCACCATCACTTACCATGACGTGGAAGTAGATGCCACCCCCACTAAACAGCATCCCTACCGAGTCAACCCACGGAAAGCTGAAATCCTACGTGAAGAAGTAGCCTACATGCTAGAGAATGGCATTATCGAGCGTAGCCAAAGCAGTTGGTCCTCCCCCTGCGTGCTAGTGGACAAACCTGACGGCTCGGTTCGGTTTTACACCGACTACCGGAAGGTGAACTCCGTCACTAAGACGGACTCGTACCCCATTCCTCGGATGGACTGTATTGATAAAGTAGGCAAGGCCACTTATATTATGAAACTCGATCTATTGAAGGGATATTGGGTGTGTGCCCCCAACCGAGCGCGCTAAGGAGATATCTGCTTTCACGACTCCGGATGGCCTGTATCAGTATCGCGTGATGCCTTTTGGGATGAAAAATTCCCAGGCCACCTTCCAGCGGATGATGAACCATTGCCTCCGAGTACTGCCTGGAGTCGAGACGTACATCAATGATATAGTCGTGTACAATAACACCTGGGCCGAACACATGATATCTCTACGAAAAGTCTTCAGTCGGTTGAAGCATGCCAACCTCACCATTAACCTTGCAAAAAGTGATTTCTGCCAAGCTGAGGTGACGTACCTCGGACATGTTGTTGGCCATGGGTGGATAACTCCGATCGAGGCCAAAATACAAAGTATAGTTAGGTACCCAGCCCCAACCAACGTGAAAGGCCTGAGGAGATTTCTCGGAACGGCGGGTTATTATCGCAAGTTCTGTAAGAATTTCTCTGATGTAGCCTCACCACTTACCCAGTTGTTGAAGAGGAAGGCCAAATTTGATTGGACACCCAACTATCAGAGATCCTTTGATCAAATAAAAGTCTTGTGCTCAGACCCTGTCCTCAAAGCTCCCGAATTAACACGACCATTCAGATTAGCTGTAGATGCAAGTGACCATGGCATTGGCGCTGTACTATTACAGGCCGATACAAATGGTATCGAACATCCTGTCAGTTATTTCTCAAAGAAATTTAATAGTCACCAGAAAAATTACTCTACTGTAGAAAAAGAAACTCTTGCCCTTTTGTTAAGCCTACAAAACTTCGAAGTGTATGTGTCTTCGTCCTGTCAGCCTACTTTAGTATATACTGACCATAACCCACTAACCTTTCTTAGGAAAATGAAGAATAAGAATAGACGACTATTGTGCTGCAGTTTAGCGTTACAAGAATACGATCTGACTATTCAACACATAAGAGGCGTAGACAACGTTTGTGCTGACGCCCTATCCCGTATCTGACCGGTAAAGCTTTTGAGGATCAAACGGGGATGAAAACCCTCTTTTCTTTTTATAAAACTGCCATTAATGGCATTTTTCTTCTTTTTGGTAGGGAGGTGTGACATAGCCTCGATTCCATTAACCACATAGGTGTAAGGAAGAGAAATCCCAAATTCTAGACGAAAAGGTATAGTTAGGTATAAAAAGAGAGAAATAAATAAATAAATCAAAATAGATAAGAATCTACTAATGCTTTCAATTTGGGAGCGAATATGTTCATACCTTCCTCTTCTCTTCACAACTTCTTTCCCTCTTTGCCTACTCTTCCACCCACCCACACACCACGGGTCCATGACTTTGAAGCGACCCGATGCGAAAACGACCTGGTTCTGAAATCCCACAGCTATCAGGTGGTCGACCATAAGTGAATTCCAGCCATTCACGTGATCAGGCCATCCTAAGGGCAGATTGAACTTTTGGCCATCACGCAAACGATGCGTGACCTGTGCCCCATCCTCCCATGTGCCCGGTCAAGGACGAAGAAAACCCACGTGACTGTCTTTGGGGACAGCAAGAATCGAAAAAAGGATTTTCAGTTTCCGTCTGATGAACATCGCTGGGCAAAATCGTCCCAATTCCACTGAAATGAAGAAGACAGCAAAGTCTGTTAACTAGAGACGAATGGGCTGCTACGAAAACTCTATCGACCAACGAAATGCCTATACGTGATGCTGTAAAACTTTGAACACTCCCGAAAGGAAAAGAATTCTGGAAAATTGTCGGCCGACCAAAATGTTGGTTTAACCTACGATCTCCGCTTCGGCGAATCTGAACTTTGTGTGAAAACGTCAACTCGACTGTCAGATAACTTGATTCTCTTGGCTTGATCTCTTCTTTTTTTTTTTATCTATATATATATATATATATATATATATATATATATATATATATATATATATATATATATGTATGTATTCGCTCGCGCCTTCTTTTCTTCTATAGGTCCCTCCCCCGTTGTTAAATGTATTTCTTTTTTTTTACCTGTTTGTATATTGGTAAATAAATGTTTTATTTTGAGAACCATCGTCTTGCGCCTGTTCTTCGTTGACTCCCTTGTGTCGCCTTCATTTCTGAGTGAAGACCGAGAAAGGATCCCATGTTTCCTTTTTAAACCCGTGGTTAATCTATATGCTACAAGTTTGTAACAATATGTAAAAATGTGTGTGTATATATATATATATATATATATATATATATATGTAAAAATGTGTGTATAATATGTATGTGTGTATATATATATATATATATATATATATATATATATATACATAAAAAATTATCATGAAAACGAAAACTTTAAAAGATCATGGTGATATTTATTCATGATCTTTTAAAGTCTTTGTTTTCATGATTATTATATGCTCTGTTTTTGACATTTAGCTTTCTCTCTCTGAATCTATATCCTCTTTGGAATTATTCATACAGATTACCAAATATTATTATTATTATTATATATATATATATATATATATAGTGTTTGTACATTGTTAGAATTCTATCTTCTGTTTTGAAATTAAATCCAGACTTCCTACAAAGTTAAATAAAGAAATTTATCCATTACATCATACAAGTAGTTAATTTATTTTTTAGATTTATTACATTTTTACTAAAGAATGCTGATCATACCAATACATTTTGTTATATTTTCATGCCATGGAAATTTTTTTATATATTACAAAGATTTTAAATAAATCTATTATGAGAAAATATTGTTACTTTGCAGGTTTTCATGTTTGGAGAAACTTGAGGAGGGTGATCTGACCACTGCAGAAACTGTACTGAAATTAGAAGAAAAAGAGTCTCTAGCATCTAATAGCCAATTATCCATTGCATCAGACCAAGAAATGTTATTGCAGAATGAAGATGATGAAATTCAAATTGAAGTATTTGAAGACTGAAAGATTGGTAAAAGGAAATGTAACCAACTATTAAAACATTGTTAAAATATTAAATAAAGTTAAAATATAACTTGTTATCTATGTCAAAGGTTTTTATTATGTGAGTGACTTTTGAGGTTAGAAAACCCCATAGATATTTTTTTTAAATTGTCCATTTTTTCTTTTTTTTTAATTTCATCAAATTAAAAATATTTAAATCTTGTTAGAATTTCTTCTTTTACAGAAAAATCTGAATAATTTAAAAATGGTGGTGATCACTGAAGGTAGTTCTAATTCAAAATGCATTCAACTTGTTCATGAAACCAATTTACAAAGTATTCAAGTGCCTATAAATCCTGAACATATCAACACGACTAAATTTAACAAGTTAGTTATAAAGAGAAAACTGAACAACTCAAATCTAATTGGAGTGGGGAACACAAAGTTTAATTACTTTGTTGCTTTTTTTTCCTTCATAAAATTCACAAAAGCTGTTATATTTTTTCAGATATTAAATTCTCATTACTTCAGATTAAATATATCTGAAATATATATAGTTGTGTATTTGAGCAGCAATCCCTCTTTAATACAAGTTTTGTTGAGCGATACTAACATCTAGATAGTTATTTTATATTTTCTTGTACATGTCAATATATGTATCTTCTTTCAGCTTTTATACTGTATTCTGTAAGATATTGAGTACTGTATATTAAAAAAATATTGATAACCTGCATTTAATTAAACAATCATATTTTGTGTATGTGTGTGAATGTGAATAAATAAATAAAAGATCCCTCACCACTAGAATGAGTCAATCTTCAATTGCTGAGTATGGACTGGCTGACAGAATTTGAATTTTAATATATCTGGTTATCACAATGTTGGCATAGTTATATATTATACTGGGATTACAGTTTTTTAATTTTAAAATTGTTTGGCAATTAAAATAAGTGGGATTTATTTTTATATATATATATATATATATATATATATATATATAAAAGGAAATTAAAAAAATTATATTTTAGTGGTTAATATTTATATTTTAAATTGATGCCATCATTCGTTAATTGCTAGTAGGTATCACAGATGAAAATTTCAAACAAGTACTAGGTGTTATCTGATTTCATCTTCTTAATCTACATGATTAAAGAAACTTAGCAGTTTTTATTTCATCAAACCGTTTAATTTTGGCAGATTTATTTTTATTTTACACATCCTCGACTTTGTCTATTATGAATTAGGACAAAATACCATATTTGGACTCCTATATTTAAAAAACAACAGTTAAAATTATACTAGCTTGTTAGGTACATAACAAAGAAATTAATAATAAAATTACAGATAGTATCACTGCATATTTCTTAAATAAATTCAGTCTGAATATGCAAATTTTATAAATCAAAACTTCTGCAGCGACATGCAAACAACTCATAACCTGAGGTTTGACATTTCATAAAACTGGAAATAAGACCCACATTAATCCCAAATTTCAAATATCACATTATGACTATACCAGTAACATGCCTAATTTTGGGGGGAGTGATAGAATGAATATATTCTGGATTATTCCACTTCAAAATTGAAAAAAAAATGCTTTTTAACCCTTTGTCACAAGGTATTTGAAAGGCCGATTTTAGACTTGCTTGAATTGTGTCATAAAATGAATACTTCTTACACTAGAAACTCCAAATTTCATATCTAGCCATTTCTGGGGGGGGGGGGTGCTCTTTACATTTATCATGGTTAAAATGTCATAAAATCAACAGATTAGAATGTATATGGAGCAAATGCTGAACAAGTACAGTCCTGACTCAACATGTACAATTTCTGGACTGTAGAGAGAGAGAAGCTTAAAAAAAAACAAGCAATACCCACTAATGAACAACAAAAAACTCACCATATCATGAAGTGGTATTCAACCACTAAATTTGTAACTGAAATCATTAAAATAAAAATATTTTATCTGTTATAATTTGATCAAAAGGTTGAAGTTCTGACACATGTTAGTTCCGATCACTATGTAAGAAGTATGAAATCACCAAATTTTCTCAATTTTTAAACTGTAATGTTCTTCTCACATTATGCACATAAAAATAAACAACAACACAGACATAAAATTAATCAAATAAAGTTTATATGGAAATTTTCAGTAATGGTGGCCTGGGTGATGTGATACCTCTTCACTGAGTAGTCAAAAGTAAGTCTTGGCATACTCTTCATACAATCCCTCCAAATAATCGAATTCAGGCACTACCAAAGTTCTTCTAGTCTGACTAGTATATCTTTCCTGGGGTATCCAGTTTATATAGTTCAAGTATGAGCCCATTTGTTGCTTACGACCCAGTGTTGGATCCGACAAAACGCTGAGAGCCAATCCAACACTCACATCTTTCACCTATGAATCCCAAATTTGTTACCTCATGGTACAATGCAGGACGATCCACTTTTGGACAACTCTGAACTTCTGCTACAACTTTCTCAATAAGGTGTATCCATCTGTTCTTAGGAAATTGGGAACAATTTATGTAGCCAATTAATAGCAGAATCCCAGGTTTTCTGATACTTCTCTTTCAATGAATATATTTGAAGCAGCACCTTCTTGGAACATTCCACTTTGCAAAGACATCTTCCTTCCACATCCTTTTGTCATAAAACAACGTAACTGATTCTGTACATTGTCATCTTCAAAAAAAAAAAAAAATGAATTTATAGTCCTATCCCATTTTGTCGAAGTACTACTTAGTAGTCATCTACAAATTATTGTCTACGTTTTCTTACTGAATTTGAGTTTAGTTGCAGTTCATAAAAAATTTGCACTAAATATAATCAGGGATAAATATAAATTTAGAGTCATCCATACACCTGAGTAACAAATAAGGAAGCACTAAAATATTTTAGAATAAAATAAACAATCATAGTCTGTATGAAATAAATATTACTAAGAAATAATAATAAATTAGGAAAATGAATATTAAATCATAAATTTGTATCTAGATAGCAATAAATGGTAACTAAAATGATAAAATCCATTCATTAGATAATTTTAAAAGTAAGAAAATTGTTTGAAGGGGTAACTTTAAAAAAAAAATGTTACTTGGTAACTGAAATGCTGATAATTATTGTGAGAATACTGCAGAAACAAAAGACATTCTAGGATATTTTTTCATTTTTTTTTTTGTAGAATGTTTTTTTATCTCATTCTTTGAATATGAACATTTTTCGATCAATAAGTCCTACGTTCTTTTTTTGTGATTTGAATTTGAGCGTAAAGTAAACAAACTGATTTTTGTTTCATGTTTTTTATAACGAAAATAGTTTTTAAATCCCATTTACATTTTATATATAGAAAATTAATATTTAAAACAAATTCTTAGCAATTTCCTTGAAAATTTTGTCCATAGAAAACATGCTGATCGATTCTTTGGTGTCCACGTTGATGCTGTGTGGAGTTGAAATGATGGCCAAGCAAGTCGCACATGGTTACACATAATCACACGCGCAAAATGGACCTATTGTTTCTTATTTGATTTTGATTTACTTTCATAGTTTATTAAATGAGCGTTTTAATGATATATTTTATGTGTTTTTATTTTTACAAGAAGCATTTGAATTTTACGATCAAACTTATTAAAATAAAAAATATATGAAAATGAAGCTTAGAATGTTAACTTTCAAAGTAATGTGTTACCAAAATTGTAATAAACCCTGCGGAATGCGCATGTTACAAAATTTGAGGAAGTCTAAACTGCTGTCAGTGAAAAAAATGGCCAAAATTTTGCGAAATCACCAAAATGTCTATTTTCAAACTAATGTTCCTCACACGCTGTAGTACATATAAAAATAAATAAGATAGAAACAAAGTTCATGAAATTTCATTTCTTTTCATATAAAAATAAATTTTACAGATAATTTTTAAGTAAAATTTTAACTGAAAATTGACTATTTATTTAAAGTTGATGATTTAAAATGTTTGTATTTTCAGTCAGTTATTTCACATATCTGAAGTTAATCTGAAACAACAAAGTTCTGTCTAGAAAATGACTGTCATCTCTAAAACATACTAATGTGTATGTCTGGCATAAATTAGGTTTTTAAGATCCTTCATTATAGTCTATAAACAAAATATGTTCCATTCACATAAATTTCATGACAGATTCCATGTCTTCAAATAAGAAGGAAGCAACCAAATGTAAGTCAACCTGATGGGATTGAATAGTTTGAATATATTGTCAAAATTATTAACATGATATTCAGAATAACATTTCATCAACAATGTTTGTTCCCTTTCCTCTCCACAAACACTGTGTCAGCCAAAATAGAACAATGGGGTTTCTTCCCAGAGACTAAATAACATTTCTGTAAAGGAGGAATTAGTGATGGCAGTGTATGGAGGATAAAATGAAGACAAAGTGCAAATTTCATAAAGGAGAGACATGTAATTTATATTTGGCACTTAACAGGTAAACAAATGAAAACTATTGATTTTGGCACTGAGTGTCCTAAGGTTGGTTTAAAGTTAAAATCTTATATTCTCTTTGACTTAAGAATTTTACTAATCAATATAGATTCAGAGTTTAATTTGTTTGTTGCATGGAAATGTTATGGAAGTTTATGGTGCATAAATTCTAGCATTCGGCGATTATTTTTATACATACAATTGACAGCATTTCTACAATAAAAATCTGATTTGATTTGAAATCTCTGTTCAGAAAATTTAAAATTCCAATCATTTAAAATTAGATTTTTTTTGTTCCCTTAAGTGCACAATATCAAGGACTAATAGTGATCATAAAGATCTATTTCCAGACAATTTAAGAGGACTTTTTTCTCTCACAGATAAATTTGATGTATAGTAGAAGCCCTCATATTCAGAGTCCCGTATATCTGGACATGCTTTTGATGTGTATGTTTGAAATATTTAGGTGATACGTTTGATTTGAAATTTGTTTTTCAGGAAATTTATTTTGGATAATTGCTTATTTTACCCTAATGGCTTGTATTGGTGCAAAAGATGATGGGAATAAGAGAAAAAGAACAACTTTGGAGTTATTGCAAAAAGTAAAAATTTTCAACATTGTATGATATAAAATCTTCCAAAGAAACTATTCTCCAGCATTCACATTGTCAAAATGAACAAGGAAATAAGAAACATGATTTTGATGAAACCTGGACTGAAATTAAAAAAGCTATTGAAAAGGTTGTCAGTTTTATGGGAAAAAAGCCAGTATTCAGATATGACAATTGCAATAATGCCTGCACAGTTAAAAAGTGTCTTTCATTTTAAAAAATTTCAAGAACAAAAGCAAAACAAAATGCAGAAAAAGTTGAGAATGACATTAGAAGAGAAAGAATCATCATGCAACTGTAATTAAAAAATCCTTGTTACATTATTTGTTTTGCATACATGGCATACTTAATTTAATGAATTCTCAATAACATTACATAATTTATTTCTTTTTCCTTAAAATCAGTTCCGTTATATTTCACTCACCATTAGGTTATTTTGTTTACTATAAAACACTGAAAATAAATGTTAAACCTGATTTCAGCTGTTTTATTTTAATTTAAATATAACCCCTCATATCCAGAAGGCCTTTTTAGTCTGATTGTCAGGAATTCTTCTGTATTTTTATTATTTATTTTTTTGTCCTTGTCAAATCAACACTCAGAAGATTTAGTAACAACAAAAAAAATGACCAAAACAACTCTTGGAATAATGGCAACTTCTCTTAAAAGTACAGAAATTACTGGTAAATAATAAAAAAAATTTTTTCAGCAATAAATATTTAAATAAATGTTAGCAGGTATGTCATTTTATTCAATCTTAATCATTGTTACTAGGTAAGAAGTTGAAATTTTTTCCTAATATAATTTCAATTTTTGTTAGTTTATACAATTTTCTATTTATATCCTGAAACCCCAATAAAAAAAATTTTTCTATTGGCTGAAGTGATGCATAAAGTCCCTTGAGAAATATGAAAAGAAAGAATTTTAATATTAGATTAAAAAAATCACTTTATAGCATTAAAAAGAAAATCTAAACAATGTTCAATAATTTTCATTGCAGATTAAGTAGTTTAAAAAAACAAAGGGTTTAACTAATACTTTATTGTGTTTTTAAAGATATATTTGGAGGATATTTAATCAAAATATGAAAAAGTATTATTAGTGAAATTATAGGACAATTAAAATAGAATAAAGACTTGTCAGTTTTCTCATTCTCTTTCAAATCAGTAATCCCTGGTGTCTTAGTGACATTATTAGCTTGCTTGGTTTTATTTCCCTGAGACATCAATCATTGGCCAGTTTGGAGAATTTGTATATGTTGTGACCACTGTGTGAATAGATATTTAAAAAAAAAATATATGCTTTGGTTGCATAATGACAACATGCCAGCATAAATGTTACACGGAGGCCATTTTCCCCTACTACATTAAGGATTAAACAATTTTTTTTTTCAAATTAAATAAATTTCAACAATGAAAACTGTAAAATGCAGTCTAATCAATTTTCACATCCAGATTTAACTGAGAAGGATTTTGAAATTAATAAAGAAGTAATATAGTGGAAAAGAGTAAATAAAAAGAATGGTTCGACATGGTTGACATATTCCATCAAAAATTAGACATTAGATTTCAACACACATCATTCAGAAAAATTTTGAATCAATTTTAAGCACTACTTGAATTTCCAAAACATGTAATTTTATCCAGATTGATGGGACTAAATTTGATGCAAAGAATATTTGCAATATGATTGAAATCAAACATTAAAAAGTTAAGCATTTTAAAACCTGTTAAGATTTTACAAAATGGTAAAGCCATTTAGATTTTGTTAGGTATTAATTACTGCTCTTTAATCTACATGTTCTTTTTTAAGTCCCTCTTCAATTTCTTTCATGAGACGCAAGACCAGTTCTTCCTTGTATGGAGGAGCTACACACTGGATCCCAATTGGTAGGCCAGTGGCACCATTCATCAACTAAAATAAAAGAAACATTTTTGTAGATGCAATATTTTTAGAAACATCAAAGAGTTAGTAATCATGAAGATTTTTGTTAAAAATTTTATAATGCTAAAATTATAATACTAATATCATTACATGCAGAGTCTTACTGAGATCTCATTAGGAATTATAATGAAAATCTATAGAAACCTGAAATTTTACGCAAGGAATAAGTTCTAGTGTATAAAAACAAATTATGAAGTGCAGATTGTTGAGTCACGTCAAAGATGTTTGTTTGTCTGCTGCTGTCATTCAGAGACATAAAAACAATTTATCAATTAGTTTTTCTTGTTTACCAAATTGGTCCAGAATCTACTGCCTACAAGTTTTACACAATATAGTTTCGCATTCAGATTTAATTGTGAGTAGGATTCTAAGAGTGGATGTAATGGCAAACATTACTAATTGTCCATTCAATGTTGAGATTATGAGGAGATGCTGAAAAATTCTTGGTTTGAACCACTTCTCAAAATTAGTATTCAGATGTTTCATTTTGTAAGTGGGTTGGGCTGAGAACTTTTCAGCGCCCACTCTTAGATTACTGCTGGAAAATAGCGATGTGTAATCCCAAGAAGCAAAGTATGCATTATTTTATCATAAAAATAATTCCCTCCAGAATCTATTAAGCATATTTATTTAAATTGTATCACACAGCATTTTAGGGAGACTAAGTGAACTTATACCTATTGTAATAGACACTTGAAACTTGTAAATAGACCTTTCTCTTTGCACATTTGTACTCCTGGCATGCAAATTTCAATTTGCAATAATCTCTTTCCACCATAAAATAATAACACTTCCAGATGAAATATAAAGTAAATTTGGGGAAAGACTAATGTCAGGCAGTAAGCATAGCATACAGCAGTCAGTAACAGCTGCTGCTGCTGTTGATTTGGAGAAAAAGCAGTTCAACTGAACTTTGTTTAAAATGGTAATTTAAGATATATTATTACTTATTCATATGTTAACAAAAATTATTATAAAATTATAATAAAAATTTATTTTCATCTAAGATCATAAGTGTTACTTAATTCACCCAGCATTTTACATGAGACAAAACTGCAGGATAAAATCTTTATAATAAAAATAAACAGTTTCAGTATATGATGTCATTTGATAAATAATAAAAAATGCTACTAATATGAACTTACATTTTTTATAAATTTCTCTAACAAATGTTTGGGTTTGTAGTTTGCATGCTCTTTAGAGTCAGCTTTGGTGACTTTTGTAACTGGAAGCACTCCAGCAGGATAATCCAATAAGTTATAAAATAATGTATATGATGGAACACCTGTAATAGAAAAAGAAATTTAACAAGGAATAGCAAAGATAAACAGTGTCCTTCCGGTGAGAATAAGTCTGATTAATTATCATAAAGACTCTGCTTAATATGAAACCTATGGACATTGGGTTTCCTTTGTCAAATGTAGAATCATGAATTCCTATATTTTCTATCCTAAAGGCTGATGTGAGAATACATTCATATTGTAATCCAACTGTTTAAAGAATCATGACAAACCTCATGGAGTGATGAGATTGACATTTCAAAAAACAAAAAGTTGCAAATAAAAAAAAAACAAGAGAATAAAAGTAAAATGACTTTTAATTACCAGATAAGAAAGAGATCTCTTGATAAAGAAAACTGAAAAAATTAAAAATTTACTTAGAAAATAATAAAAATGTTTGTCTGAGGCACTAATGGAGCTTACCTGCTTTATGATTTACTAGCACAGACATAAATACTTTTCCATAGGAAGCTTGAAGACAATTATCTTCTTTAGGTGCACTTAACACAGTAATAATTCAAATTTGTCACAAATTATGGTGCATGAGATTTTATGACATTATTCTTTGTTTGTAGTAAGCTTTTGTGATGTAAAGAAAATTATGAAAGATTATTGAAATAAATATTTCTTATAAATAATAAGTAGTATTAACAAGTTTTTCCATTTTGCTGAAGCAGACATTAAACACATGGGAGTGTTTTTCTCACTGAAACCAAACAGCATCTCTGAAATGTCTTTTCTGTCTGTCCTTGTGATCAAAATGGAATAGTCCATTATTTATAAGGTGTTGGCAGGGTGTAATGTAGATGCTAGCTAAAGAACAAGCAGAATTATAATGTGATATGTGTGTCAGGAGATATATCAGAAATGTATTCATGACAATTTATGAACATTGGTTGAAACATGTTCAATCAAGAAGACCAGGTTTGACTTGTTACCCCAAGAATAAAAAAAATAATCTAAAACTATGACTGACTGATCATATGCAGACATTCAGTGTAAGTTGTATTCTCATCAGTATTTTTCTGTAACAATTTATGTAAATTAAAAATTTACTATTCTAGAATTTCAACAATATGTAAGAGAGTGTTGAAAAGTTATTGGTTCTACCAAGAAGCCCTTCAAAAAAAAAAAAGAAACAAAAAGTCATGTTTGGGCAGATTTTGAAAAGTAGTTTGAACAACACTTTCCTATCTATATATGTACATAAACAAAATTCTATAAACTTATTAAAACAAAGCATCAATACAAATTTCCAGAATTTTATAGATTTTTCCTTCATTTTATTCTTCAGATGGATCCATGTAATATGATGGTATAAGCATATAATTTACTCATTTTAAAATAAATTTACCTGTGAAAAACATCTGGTCTTTGACAGCAGAAGCTGATGCCATAGATGGACAAATAATTGCATCAAGTTGTTGAGATTGCCAAGCATTTTGGAATTCTCTGCAGTATTCCTTGGAAAAAATAAATGGAAACATTATTCTAAAAATGTATCTGATTAACAATGTTTTAATATCCCAGTAAACAATATGACAAAGTAATTTGTATGCCTATTTATACAGCCTGTCTGGTTATTATGCAAATCAAATAAACATCATTAACTCAAAAAGTTCTGAACCAATATTTGTCAAATTTAAACTTGTCCATTTCCACCTTTAGTAAAATATTTAACTAAATTTTCTGCCATTTTTAATGATTAGTTTTTGAGATATTTAAAATTTACGAAAATGGACTGACTGAAGCTAGTATGTAAATTAAACTAATATTAACTTAAGACCTCTGAAATCTAATAAAAACTATTTTTTCTTTTTGTCCATATGTTGAAACATGGGTAAAGGAAAGGATCTAAGAACTACTGAAAAACAGAAAATGACAGTTATAGAGTGAGGGAATGTCCATATTGGAGATATCAAATGAGCTTTGCAGAGATCATTGAACAATAAAGAAGGCTGTTGAAAATATAAGTTGAGAACTTGAAGCAAAGAAATAGGCTTTAAGAACTTGCTTCCTCAAGATGAATGTAAACTAAAGCAACTTATAGCAAAACAACCACTTTTGACCAGCATTCAGATCTTTGAAAAGGTTGGAATTGACCGAGTCAAGAAGGACAAAAGGTGTAGAATAAAAAGTAATTTTCACAGACAAATCTCGAGTGACATTTGATAGACCTGATGGATGGGCTAAAGGATGAATTTTATCCAATTCAGATGTGCCTATGGCTAAACGAAGGTAACAAGGAAGTGGTAGTGTTATGATATGGGCTGGAATTGTTGACCAAACCATTATTAGACCATAAATTGCAGTTTTATGAACTAGACTTTATTTGCATGGTACAAGTCCCAGTCTCACAGTTTCAAAATGAAGTGTGAATTTATGCACAACAATGCTCCTTCTCATGTATCTAAGCCGTCAATTCTTTGAGCATAAAATATTTGCAGGAGAGAAGATAATTGAATTGCCACCACCAAGTCCTGATCTGAATCTGATCAAAAATCTGAGCAATTGTGAAGATGAAATTATATGAAGGTAGCAAACAATATAAAAGCAAAGCAAACCTATGAGAAGCAATTAAAACTACCATGCCAAAAATTGAAGCTACTGAAGTAAAAAAATTAACAAAATCAATGGATAATAGATTAAATACATCTCCTGCTCATTTATTTTTCGTTCTTGATAAAAAATTTTGTTTTGTTGAGAAAAAAGTTATTTCAATCTTAAGTAGAACCACAAGGTTACAATATTAAGTTACATAATTATACTGAATGTGCCATGAATTAACCTGAATATGTTATTAGATTGTTATGTATCTAAAATTAGAGGAAAAAGACACTTTACTTTTAATTCTGAAGTTATGCTGAATTTAGTATTTAATAAAAGAAGACTTTATCCTTGAAAATTTAACTACTGTTTCTCTATTTGTGTATTCTTATGTTTCTGTTTACCAGTGCCAAAAATGATATACTGGTATTATTTTTGGTACTGGTAAACCAAAGAAAACAGCAGAAATATTGTTCATTCTTTGTTCCTCACAAGTAGAAATCCTATTCAGTACTTCATTCCCTAGATCAGTGATTCATTTTGGTTTTCTTTTGCAAAAAGAGTCTTCTCCCTCTTTCTGGCTAAGCATGAGAGGTTCTAATCAACTACAAATTGGTTTAGAATCTCACTTCTCAGGGTAATCTTTCAAACAATATGGCTTTCACTTCACTTCTGCTGATGTGTTAACAGTTATTGTTGAAAGAGCATATCAAGCTTTAGATCAGAAAGGTGAAGTTGACTGTTGCTTTAGATATCTAAGGTGCTTGGCAGGGTGTGGCATGTTGCTTTGAAGTTGAAGGGTTATGATATTTCTGGACAAATATTTTTGATTTGATTCAATCTTTTTTATCAAATTGTGAAATGAAACTTATCTAGAATGGCCACTATTTACATTAATGTGGGCATCCCAGAAGGCTTTTATCCTTGGACCTACTTTGTTTCTAATTTTCATCAACAACCTTCCCAATGAGTATGTTGATAACACAACTCCAGTCTTAATGGTAAGTCTGATAAGTTTGATAAGGTCAAATTTGCAGCTGATCTCAAAAATGTCCTTCCATCTGTTTTTAACTGGGGTAACAAATGGCTTGTTAATTTTAACACCAAAAT
Organism: Acanthosepion esculentum; assembly: GCA_964036315.1. Taxonomy (NCBI): domain Eukaryota; kingdom Metazoa; phylum Mollusca; class Cephalopoda; order Sepiida; family Sepiidae; genus Acanthosepion; species Acanthosepion esculentum. Next base: position 91,554,488 of record OZ038476.1, read on the forward strand.
GAAACAGCTCTCTTTTAATCATCTTAGAGAATATTTTTGCTAACCGATAGGAGAGTGAGTCATTGCACCTTCTTGAACTAACATTTTCCACTGACTTGAAGTGGACTGATTATATTGAATCAATTGCTACATCTGCTGCTAGGAAATTTGATTCACTGTGTCATTCTACACAATTTTTCTCCCCAGAATCTATCTTACACCTTTATAAGTTTACCATTCATCCATGCATTGAAAATTGTCTTGGGCTTATGTAACTATTGTAGTGTTCTTGTCCCTCCCGGTCATTCAAAATGTCCAATACCCATGGCTGATCAATAAGGTGATCGCTTATATTGCTTTACCCAACATTGTGATTTGTTTTGATCATAAGATTAACTAGGATCAAATCGTCATCACGTAGTGGGCCCAGAGGTGGAAATTGGCAAAAAATCATATTATCTCTTACATAAAATTTTGTTTATAAAATGAATCTATATTAAATTCTGAACAAAATAAAAAATAATTAAGTCTCTAGCATAACTAGAACTGATTTTATGTTATTTTAAATTTACAGCAAACTGAATAATGTCTTAGATATTTCTTGGCCATATCTTGACCACATATTTTTAAATGCTACATCACCCTGAAAAGTTAATGGGCTAAAATCTGTTATGGTTAGCTGAGAAAATACAACTAGTATAATTTTTCTAACTTTGAATACGATATAATTGAATTCTGAATGGAAAAATCATTGATTCATGATGAATTCATTAAGATTTCGACAAAGTAAAATCAAAACTGCCACAAAATTTGTCGAGAATATGTCTGATTTTCCCCAAAATTGCACTATTTTTTTGGTCAAAAACATCAAATACATCAAAACTGGCTAAGATTCACATAGCAAAGTATATACTTTTTGAAAAATTCAGGCTTTTCAGTTTGCCATGTGACTCTTGGCCCTTTCTTCTTTAATGCAGGACCAAAGTTTATATCAGAGACTGTAAATTTATCTAATTGGTAAAGTTTGTGTGTATGCTAGAATTAAAATTTAGGCTCCAAATGGATGAAAATGGTTGTAATATTACTATTTTGGGATTCCAGGTAGGATATTCACTATGAATTGCATCAGAATACCATCAAAATCGATGACAACATAAAAATTTTCATTATCTTTGCTGATTTTCACCAAAAATTGGGTGAAAATTAGTCTGATTTTACTTGAAATGCAACAATTTTCTTGCTCTAATTCATCAGATACACTAAAATCCATACGCCAATATCAAAAGTATATTGGTTAAACCAAGTTACTAATATCAAAGGTGAATTGGTTACACCCTTTCAGAATTTTTAAAACCTTCCTCCTTCAAGTCAATCATTTTTACGAAGAGTTGGTTGATGAAGAAGGTGAGATCAAAACAAAGAGTGGCGATTTCTAGACTCATCAAGGGTTAACTCAAAAATATCTCACATCTTGTCAAACAAGCATAACCATCACACACTCTTAAATCAACAGTACAACATAGTTTCTGAAGGTTGTGTACCATTGTCACATTGTCACATTGACTACCAGCAGTGAATATAAATTCATAAATCCAAGGATTGAGTTCTTGAGACCATTCACCAGGAAACAGGACTTTATCTTGACAATACAGCTTAGGTACCTCTATGAGATCACTAAAAAAAAGAGCATAGCATGATGAAAAAGATGCCAAACTTGACGAAAACAAAATTTTATCGTTTAAATGAAGAGGAAAGACCAAAGTTTATTTTAATTATTTTAAAAAATTTTTTCCTTCTTTGTATCACCGGAACTAGTAAAATAACATATACAATTTTTAGCACGTTTTTTTTGTATGACACACATTAATTTGGAAAATTTTGCAAAAATAAAAATAATTGTCTGATGTTAATGAAACTTTCAGAAACTATTCACAGATGATCAAAATTATTATAAATAAGTTTTTTTTTATTAAAGTCATGGCAGAAATATTTTTTTAATATTTACTACCCCCCCCCATTACTAATTTTATGAAAACTCTAGTAATTCGATTGAGTCCACTTTAGTAATTACAATAGTTAAAAGCACAAGGCTCTGAGGGATGCAAATCATGTTTTTTTTGTTTTTAATTGGACACCCCAACCTGAAAATCAGCTCTGAATTGTAACATACAAAACTCAATAAAACAAAGATATTATTTAATTTCAAATGCTTTTATTTACTTTTAGTTGTTTTTATGAATATGGACAATGTTTTCTGAAAGCAAAATCTTTTTCGATGAAAAATGAATTTTTAATACAATTATTTGTTATTTCTTTAATTATAATAGATTTTTATATTTAAGTTGTTAAAATATTATAAAATTAGTTAAAAGCTGCATCCGCTTTCATAAGTGCCCTTATGAGATAGATCTTTTTTTAGCGTGTTGTAAATTGTATCATTTTGACTAATCAGAAGACCCGCAGAAATTAAGAAATGTAGTTTTGTGTTTGTAATCGGGCTGTAATTATAAAGTATGGAAGACCAACCTGAATACAATTAAGTTGCATTATTTGAGTTAAGCATTGTTCTTCAACTTTTGTGAAACACATGTGGAGAAGTTAATTTGATTTTTCAATTTCAACTGAGAATGATATCTACAAGTATCACTATCATCTTATGAAATTTATATAAACTTATTTTTATATTAATCTCAGTTATGACATTTTTCCATAAATGAAATATCAAAATTAATAATAAAATGAATGGAAATACAAATAACACAGTAAAATGTAGTAAATGTACATAAAATTATAGTATTTTATGTACACTTCTGATAAAATTCCGTAAGTACCTATAAATTAATTAGATACCTTTCTTAGGAAATTTAATCTCACTCTTAACTGTCTTATTTTAATTTCTTTATATTTTCCATAAAGCATCGTAAACGTAAAGGTGAAAGCTAAGTACAATAAAAAAATTAGAGCACTGAAAGTTTTCCTTAAAAATAACAAAGTAAATAATTTGTTCACTTCTCTCCTTCCGTAGAAGGAATTATCCTTACGTAATCCGTCAATATGTCATTCATCACCTATCAAGTGACGCGAAAGTTTATGACCTGCTTTGTTTTATTTTCAAATTACATCTTTTCGGTGCAGAAGCTAAGTTAAGCTTAGTTCAAAATATTTTAAGTAAACATTATAATTTCTGATTTTCTTAAAATAAGTTTGAAGAAAATGATCATTGATTTTTAAAAGAATTTCAAAATGAGATTTTCATTTTTTTATAAAATGGAAAAAAATGGTTGCCATGATCGATTATCTGCCAATTTTGCTGACTCAAAAAAAAAAAATTTTTTTAACAAAAATTTTGGACATGCTAGGAACAATTAAAAAATGTACAAAAATACCCCCAAAATACTTTGATCTTTCCTCTTAATAATAACAAACATTTAGACAATAAAATTTTGTTTTCATCAAGTTTGGTGTCTTTTTCATCATGCTATGCTCTTTTTTTAGTGATCTTATGGAGGTAACTAATACAGCTGATGAGAAAGGTTAGACTTCAATTAATAGATCACAAGGAAGGCAATTTTTCTCTGAATAGGTGACTGAAGCCATAGAAAAGTCAGCTGATCAGAAACACAAGGATAACCTTCTACTCCATTATTAATTATCTACAATCCTCTCAGTTGTATCTTCATCGTGTAAAGTCGAGTTGAAAACATTCAAAGATTTCTGTGCTTCAATTGTTTTCAATTTGTAAAAATTTCCATGCATGGAACTCTACATCACTCTGTAGAACTGATTGGTTTGAATAATGGTTATGATCTTGAGAACATGTACGAAGAATGTTTAGAGGCAAACAACAAGGACATTAGAAATTACTTGCAATTTTTATCCAGGAAAATCTCTCCTGTTGATCAGCTCACTGTTGTCATGTCAAGACTCCTTGAACATTCTGACCCGTCTTAACCAATCTTATAACTCAGTGTCAGCCAAAAAAGTACTGTATTATACCATATGTTCACATTCTCGGCTGTGTTCACTTTGCTGAAGATGTGGCATGTCAGCCTTGTTGAAGATATATTTCTTGATTAATAACAGTATGAACACCAAATTGTTATTTTGAAATTCAAATAGCTTTAGCATGACTTCATGCTATAAAGATTTTTAGATGTTTTTAGAGGTGTTTTGCTTTGAAGAAAGTTTGGATTTTATTTAACATGACTCTCTCCTGCTCTGTCTGTCTGAACCCATGTCTATCTTTTCTGATCTAATACAGCCCTAATCTTCAACTTTTTATACAATTGAAACTTTTATCATACCATTAAATTGGCCTTAAGCATACACTTACAAGCCCTCAACCAACCTATAATCTTTATCCAAACTGAAATTAGAGCGATTTTTGTACCTTAGGACAGCAATACCCAAATAAGGAAATCCCACTCCAAAACCCTAATTTTTGAGAAATTTCACCTTTTATGAACTCAGCTTGGCCATACACTTCCAGAAAGACCTTAATCACTTAGAAACAGATTGGGCCAAGTTATACATCATCATACCTCTATTTCCAAAGTTAGCCCATCTAGTCCCACTGTGCGTCAGGTCATATTGGGCTGGTCTAAAGTGGAATGAAGATGCAAGAAAAGGAAATAGTTTGAATAAAAAAAATAAGTTTATATCTGTTCCTTTGTACAATATTTGGTTCATTCAGTGTCAAAATCTAGCAGTTCATGTGCAGATGATTATTGACCCAACCTGCTTCTTAAGTTAGACGTGACATGACTTGGTGAAATTTGGAACAAGGCTGATGTTGCAGATGTTGCAGGCAGTTACATGGGTGGTTTCTCATCAGGTGGCTGGAACAATCTCTCTGAGTTGCCACAACACCTTCATGTTTATTGACATTCGCCTAAAACCAGTGTGGGGGCATGACGCAGTTTGGAGTTCCAGTGATTCCCCTAATCGCCAACAAGAACCCATTGTTGTCTGGCCCTGGGAAAATTAATTACATACTCAATTTTGGGGAGATTCCCTCTTCCATGAGGAATGGTCGCAGGATATCGATCCACCCCAACTTTTTTCTTCTCTTATTAGTATCTCATACTAACACTTCCCAATGGGCGTGGATAGCTCCCCCACCCACCATCTTGGCTACCACTCGAACAATGGCTCTCAACCGCTTAGTGTGGCTTAACTTATGTACATTAATTAAAAAGAATTATCATTTAAAATTTTACTTACACAAAATTTTCTGTCTTGTTCAAAATCACATATTTACCAGATGGCTGTCTGGTTGGTCCTTTCCCCAACCCTATCAGGGTCATCGCACTCCAGCCATAAGGAATCTATTTTCTTGAGTTTTGGTTACAGATCAAATCTTATCCATCTTACTTATTTTGTGTTTTCATAACCAGTACTTTTAGCAATGATCATCAATCAATTGACAGAAGATTGCCACATGGCATAAAATTATCGCTTTAAGCAATTCTTTGGTTTCTTGAGAATTTAGGCTTTTTTTGAAAAATAAAATCTTCAATCTTTCTTAGAGTGGTTGATTGATATATTCATCATTTTATCCATTAATCCTGCTTTTCATTTACCAGTGCTAAATAGTGTCACACTATTAACAAATCAATCTTCTTAAGATTCTTTATAAATTCCAAAGAATATGCAAAGTTATTGGTCCAGACCTGGCTGTTAAACTCCTGCTGGATTCACCTTTTTCATTCTGGTCACCTTCATTCCAAGATAGCTTTCCTCTGCTTTGGTTAATTTTGAATCCTATGTATTCAAAATTGCCTTTTTCTTGCTTCCCAGCAATAAAGCAGGACATCAGCGGCTTGATCAGATTCTTTATTTCATGCATACATGAAATCAACATGTGCAATGAGAACACCAATTACTTCAACATCTTCAACTTGGAAAAAAATGTGAGGAATCAACCTTAGATTATCTCATTCCTAGATTCACTAATTCATTCCTAACACTATCATAATAAAAGTGTCAGGCTGAATCAACCAATCTGTATAGTGTCTTTTTGAGTTTACACACTTTTGCAATACTTCTTTTTGCTTGAGGAGGAGGAGGAGGTTTGATGAATACATCCTGTTAAATCTGTCTTCCCTGAAGAAATGCAGATTTTATATCACTTGACTTAATCAACCAACCCTTGCTTATAGCTTTTGTGACAAGTAATCTCATGGTGAGAATCCCTCAGCCATTTCAATTTCTTCAAAACCTCTCATCACTACATGAGCCTTGACTTGTCCTTCCTTCCTTGTTAGCATCCATTTAGTGAAAATGCATGTCTGCCCCACATTATCAATATCAATGTAAACATCAATGTCTATTAATCTTTGAATCTCTGCTTCTTTTGCTTTAAGGTATTCATCTTTATCATGTTTGTTCCATTTTGTCAAGGGAAATTAACTCAACACTGGCATCTTGGCTTCAGTTACTTTCCCACTGCTGTAATATAAATTCCTTGTGTATTTTACATAAATATTTTCAAGGTTTATGTTCTGATAAGCTTTCCTTTTTGTACCTTGATTTTACAAATTTAAATGCAGTACTAGATTGGCATTTAGGTCTCATTATTTTTGCTGAAATTGCTAGATATAACCATAAGTTCTATGCTAATAGTTTCTTCTCTCATTTGTGGAACTCTTTTCTGACTTCTTGCTTTCCAGTCAACTTTGATCTTCAAAAATTTAAATGCAATGTCAATCATCTTCTCGCTCACTGAATCTTGTTTTTTTATTGTCCGCTCTCCTTAATTTTTCTCATATTCTTTCACTCTCAGTAACCGCTTGCATCTTAGTGGCTTTATTGCAATATTTAGGGTGAAATGATTATTTTAATTATTATGAAGCACAGTTGTAACATTCACAGTGCTAATATAAATAATTTTTTCACTTCTAACACTTTCACCCCAACCCCTCAACCTCTGATGTTTTACTCTCTGGGTTGAGGTGTCTACTCAGTCTTAACCAAAGTTAAGGGAGTGGCTGTAGCTCCCCTGAGTATCCGTAGATCATTCGACTGTTCCACTGGTTTAATCCTGCTTCCTGCCCACGTTGTGTTTAGCTTAATCCAGAAAGCAAAAGTGAAGTTCATCCATTCATGGTCAACTGAAGATGTTGACACAGCATGAGAGTCTGTACTAAGAAATTTAGAATGCACCAAAAAAAAATATATATCTGCAGAAAGCCGGACAAACAACTATTCAATGGTTGAATTGTTAATATCTTTTATATAGCAGAAAAGAATAGTATAGAAAAGAAATGGAATTGACATAAAAACTCATGGATTCTAGGCAGATAGAGAGTGGGTTGTGATTAACTTGTTAAATCGTCTCAGAACACTATACGACTCTTGCGATGGAGAGATAAAGATTTCTGTGCACGGCTTAAAGTTTATAGTTGTGTTCCTCCTTAGCAGTGGTAACAGTAGTAGTAATCTTCATGATAGCAGAAGCAGCAGTAGTTATATCAACAGTACATGTTAGCAGAAGCTTCGTTCCAATCTCTGACTTCACTTTCGTACTTCTTTGAGCCTTCAATTCAACTCCGCATTGTCTCTCTCTTCTGCCTGCCTCTTCCATCTGCAAGGAGATGGAAAGAATAATTCGTCTTGCTTGGGCCAAATTCTCTCTTCTCTCTTCAAGAATGATCTCCAGTCTCTCGTATATTAACGATGATCAACAAAACAAAAGAAAATACTTTGTGCAATTTCATTAAAGGAGAAGGGTGGCTTGTTCAACGTCTCCATTCCCAGTGGTAGTAATAATAGTAGCAGTAGTAGTCTTAGATATTGGAGTAATTCGCTTCTTTGTACTTATATCAACAGCACATGCTAGTGGGCGTTTTGTTTTGTTCCAATCTCTGACGTCACTTTCGTACTTCTTTGAGCCTTCAATTCAACTCTGCGCACTTTCAATCTCTGACATCTCTCCACCCAGCTCAACTGCACTCAAAGACAGACGAGCCAAAAACTACCTTGCGTCTGCCTCTTCCGTCTTTCCTGTAGCACTGCGACCTGTAACGGTCGCTGCGGGTGCCCATGCACGTGACAGCATGCAGGCAACGACGACGTGCTGACCGATTGCGACCTCTCCTGTCTCTCTCTTCTGTCTGCCTCTATAGGAAAAGCCGGCTGGTCATAACCGACCCTTTGCCCTACTATTTCGCATGCGATTATCACAGGTTCTGGCTGCATCAACCAAAATCATGTGAATTCCAAAATTCCTCATAGCTTACTAAGCGCTATTTCAAATTTTAACCAATAAAAATTATTTCTACCATTTTCATTGTCTTCCTAATGACCTGCCCTAGATCAGATTTCCCATCAGTAAACAAAAATGCTCTGATCTAATTTCACTACTCAGATCCACTCCAATATCAATAAAACAAAATGTGTGTGTGTGTGTTTCCCCGACTCTCTTCTCTGTCACACACTGAAGCATCTATTTGCTAGTGAAAAATTATATTTTTTCCTCAATAATTTAAAAAAATTCTGTTGATATCGTGAAACTTATAATGAAGCTAGCTTTGAAAATATAGGAAACAAGATGTCATATACCTTTTTTGCATTTGCCATTTTATACCATTCTTTTGATGACCTAAAAAAAAACATTTACTGTTTTGGTTATTCATTATTGATAATATAATGCTGCAGTTTTTGAACTATGAAGTTATAAGAAGGTTTTGACTGTAATTTACTTTCATTTAAACATTAAATTCATTACTCAACATTTGCTTTTAATAATTTCATCACATGTATTCTTAAGCTGATTAATTTGTACAAGAATTTATTGCATTAATTCATCCATTCATATTTTACAAAACATCTTCATTTTTTTAATTTTGAGCAAAACTATTTTCAAATAAAAACAATATTATCACATGTAATTTAAGTTGACATTCAATTTACATTGTACAAATACATTTTATAAAGAATTACAAAAAAGAAAAGAAAAACAATACTATTAAACTTTTAATATTTTGGTGATTTATTGAAACCACCAAAATATTATAAGTTTAAAACTTTCTATAACTAAAAGTGATAAAGGGTAAATAATAATAATACAGTAATACCTTGAGATATGAGTGTACCAAAATACATGTTTTTTGAGATACAAGCCAGAGTTTGGATAATTTTTTACCTTGAGATACAAGCGAGTTTCAGTCAAGCATCTGCAGTATACATGTTCACCTATGCACTGGAAGGATCTCTGTGTTGTGTTGTGTCTTTTTTTGCCATTATTTTGCAAAATTCCTTTTATGACACTATGGGTTTGGATGAAAGTAAGGAACAGTGTTGAATTTTTAGGGGCCTGGAACAGATCGGAAATATTCCCATTAATTTCAATGGGGAAAATTGATTTGAGATGAGTCTTTTCAGTTACGAGTTTGGTCTTGGAACAAATTAAACTCATATCTCAAGGTATTACTGTTTCTGTGTTAGCAATGTGCTGTGACACCTACCAAAAAGCTAAACAAAGTTGATTGTGCCACCTAGCAGTGACTGATGATAAAATACTTCAAGATGGCTTCTATTGATATATAGCCAGAGAAAAATACCTTTGTGCTTCTTCCCTCTGTAAATGTTATGATTCGACTTTTTAGCAAAGCTAGACATTTGTGCTTACTCATTTACTGAATTTCCTTTGGAATAAATTTTAACCAACTTTGCTATATATTTTGTTGCAAAAAACATTTATATGTCATATCATTAGTCTCATGTTAATCTTGAATGAATACAAACATACTTTCAGTAAATTTGAATTTTCACATAAAATTTCTCTTATTTTTTCTGATAATAATATAGTTTTGATTTCATTGTAATAAAATTATAACAGCATTCCCCATTTGGAGAGACTAGCAGCCATACGATCTGAATGGAGAGGAACCCTGACCAAAACACCTCAAGTCGCCATGGAAAGGCAGGACTGCAGAAAGAAAAGTGACAGCTCCAACAGACCAGAGACAGAACACATATGCAACCTCTACAACAGGGATTGTCACTCTCATATTGGCCTCTATAGTCACAGACATCGATGCTCCAGCCAAGCAGACAACTAGGATGCTACCCATGGTCAACCCTGACCGACGGAGGCCTACAAACAATTCCCCATTTTACTCTGTAAGAAAACAAATAAGTTTTATATGAAATTTTTTAGCTGTTAACAGAAATTTATATCATGTGAAAATTTGTTCCATAAACTATCATTAATGCTACACAGAATTGTAATTCTGCATTGAAAATTATTTGACTCTGTAAAATATGAGAATAACCATAGATGCCAATAACATCTTTAATATATGACTGAGTGCTGAAATGTTTCAGCCTTTTGCTTCACTCCACCAAAATTTTTTAGTTTGGGGTCAGATTTTGGAAAATAGATCATGCTACAAACTTTTCAGCACCCCTCATACAATTTTAGATTAAGTTAATATTTCACAAAGTTCTGAACTGAAACTTACATTCAATGTATTCATTAGGATATTAATTATAATAATCTTAAAAAAATAGTAAAAAATATTAAATATTTGGTTATTTCTTCAGACAATTTTTCTTGCCAGTTTATCAATCATCCATGCATTGAATATTGCTACATCTGGTCTGGTACTTCTATGCATCTAGAGATTCTTAACAGAATTCAAAGAATCTACAATGTCAATGGTCCTGACTTAGCATCTTGGCTTCAGCCATATTTTCAACACCATAACATAGCTTCCCTGTGCCTTTTCTGTAAATATTTTCATGGTAATTCTTCTAATAAGCTTTGGTGCCTTGACTTCAGAAATTTAAGTACGGTACTAGACTGGTAGCTTAATATCATCATTTTACTGTTGAAACTTAAGTATAAGTTCTATGCTAATTGTTTCTTCTCTTGCACTTCTTGCATGTGGAAGTCCTCTTGCTTTCCTGTCAACTACAATCTTCAAAAATTTAAATGTGACACCAATCATCATCATTTGTCTCCTTTTCAGTTTCTTTCATTCACTATAACCCCTTTTATCCTAGTGGTTTTATTGCCTTGCTTGGGGTGAAATGATTAAGAAAAAGAGATCAGATTCAACAAATCTTGAATTGTGGAATTTTATATATCCAGCACATTTTAATTCATTAATTTTAATTCTTCTGCTATTTTCATTGTATTTTCAAATCTAGTCTTGGTTCTATATATTTATTTTCTTAGCTTTATTTCTGTGGCTGGATATTGATATAAAAAGTTTGGTTACTTTAATTAAGTGCTAGTAAAAATACATTTAATGCAAGTTCAAGCTAATAAAAAAAAAATCAACATGATGTTAATATTTTTGTGTATTTATACAATCTGCCTTATTATAATGGCATTGTTTTATGATTAACACAATTACACCATGTTTATTTAAATTTAAAGTGACTCCAAAACAACACAATGATGGTTTAAATCAAGAATCGGTGCCTCAGAATTTAAAAGACCTTCACAACAACTGGAAATTCAAAAGATAATCTGGTATGAGGTGCCATGTAAGTGATGATTAACTTTGATATAATTTATTTGATTCAATGTGAAGTTTTATTTTTATTTCCTACCTTTCTCACTGCCGTATCCATTTTTTTTTTTCTATAAATACTTTCATGGTAATTGTTCTGATGAACTGTATTGTAACACCGGGATCTCCAGGGGTTGATCAAACAAAAAGGGAAAGAAGTAAGAGGAAAGAGTCTACTAACTGGATGATAATTGTTGAAATTCACAAGAAGATGGATTGAAAAGTTGAGAAGAAAATTAAAAACAAAATGCCTTGAAAAATAATAAATGAGTTCTTGAACAGCTCCAGGAATTATTGAGCTCAAATTTAACCAGACAGAATTCAGTAAGATTGAGCAAAACCAATACTACCCATCTATCCTTACTTCCCAATGAAAAAGAGGCCATTAATGTATCCTCGAAAATGTCAAACAGAAAAACGTGTTGTCAATAAAGAAATTTGGGTGGTCACTGAAATTATTTAAAGATTGCTCTGAACAAAAAAGGCCAGGAAAAAGTAACAGTAAGTTTGAATCAGCCACCCAGAAGAAAAGCGTCCCTACAAAAATAGAAGATTAGCTTGACGTATTTGTTCATCATAATTTCTGTGACATTCACCAAGAAAAATTTTATATCCAATTCAGATTCCTTTAGATAAAAGTGTTAAAGAAAAATTATTTACTATTTTGGAGTAACTATGAACATAAAAATGCATAAACAGAGGAAAGATAAACTTGTTTTTATCACTAAAGAAATTAGGAATAATTTTCTTTCCTTTTCTTTCCCACCTATGAAAATTCTTGAGTGGTCTGGTTGATTGAAAAATCACAGCATGGGACAAGCTGATAAAGCTTAATAATTGAAAATTCCTTTTGTTTCTTTCCCATGCCATCTGAAAGTTTGGATTCATCACAAAGAAAGTGTACCAGCCCTTGAGTACCGATAAAGTGGGAGATGGAAGAGAGAGATTAGCACCACCTATATGGAGCAATGATGCAAGATAAGAGATGAAGGGAGTTGGAGTTAAAGGGCAGCTTGAGTCCTCTGACCACTCACAAAAGGGGGCTAGACAAACCCAAATTTGGAAAACCACTTGAGTAAATATATTTTGAGAATATGGGATTTTAGATAAAGATTGATGCTAAGGATGGAAGACAACCAAACTCAGTCTGGTCAACTCCACCCCTGCCAGGTGCAGGACTCCATAAAAGCTGGAAGTTTGGACAACTTGAAGAGTTCCCACATTACTGCTACTGGAATCCACATCATTTGCCAAGTCCTCCTGACCAAGACTTTGTGCTGACCCCAAAGTCCAGAACTTAGAAATTTAAATTACTACTAACACAAGCTACAGACTCCAAAGAGGATCTCAGTGTCATTTGATTATAACAATAAGTGGGAAGGATTAAAACCGCTGTATACAACAAATAAATCAAATTGTTACATTTCTAACACAATTCTTTATTCCAGAGGATTCTTTTTTGTGTTTCTCCCAGCTGTCGACCCATCTCCACTTCAGTTTGCTTCATCAGAGATTTTCTCACCCTCTGTGATCAAAAAACACAACATGGCAGAGGAGTGAATGGTCATGAACAAACAAATGCCAGTTAAGTCAAGTGGAACTGTGTCCATCATCACGATACCAGCGATAAATGAGCCACACATTAACAAGTGAGGAGTTAGCTAGATAGTAACCACAGTAGTCTGAAGGAACTTGAAGACCAATGTGGGAGTGTGGGCTACATTATTGGTTATCATTGACAAGGATCTACTCATGACATTACACTATGGTACAAAGACATTATGAATTTAAGCACAGTACTAGATTGGAGGCAAGGTCTCAATTTACAATTGAAATGGTTAGATGTAATAAGTTACATGCTAACAATGTCTTCTATTGCACTTCTTGCATGTGGAACTCTTCGGCTTCTTACTTCCCAATTAACTTTGATCTTCAAAGATTTAAATGTCAATCATCTTCTGTTTTCTTAATTCTTATTCTTTTATTGTCCTCTTTCCTTAATAGTTTTCTCATATTCAGTAACCTCTTGCATCCTAGTGGCTTATCACCTTGCTTAGGATGAAATGATTGTAAAAAAAACTTGACATCTGTACAATTCCTGACTTAGAGTGCAACTGTCATATAAAGACTATGATGCCTCAAATTCAATTTACCAGTGAGGGGTAATAACTTGTTAAGGATAAAATCTGATTTAAAAATGTAAAAACTTTGTTTTAATAGTTTTATAATAGTATAATCACAAATAGCCAAGCACTACAAATCCTACTAATTACTGATTGAGTGGGAACAAGATGTAGAATTATTGGAACATTGAATAAAGAGGTATTAGTACAGGATATGTATAATAAAAAATAATAATAATAGGAGGAGGAGTAACCAAAGTTGAATATTATAAACACATGATTAAATATTGTTAAATATGGGGTTAATACTTACTTGACTCCCTTGATATTGTACATCATTGAACTGTATAAAGGATCCTGAAAAATGTACAGCAGTTCCAATAGTTATACACTAGAACATGACTTGATTTTTGATAACTCTATATGAGACTAATAGAATGTTTCTATTACTTATTTTTAAATGATTGCCACAAATTGTTTTGTTTTTCTTGGCTGCCAAAAAAATCATGATTCTCAAGTAGTTTAGTTTTTGTTTTTAATGCATACAACATTTAAAATTCCCATTTGTGATTATACCTAATTAATAGTTTCATTAATCCTTATGTAACAATAGATCCATCTTTCACTATTTTAAAATACACAAAGTAATATGAAAAGGAAAAAAACTTACATAAAGGTGAATTAAAAATGAAAGAAATATTCTTTTGCCTTCAGTGTAAAATAAAGGCTTCAGTGGAGCAACAGCATTTTCGTGTAAGCTGTAAAAGAGAAATTGTTTGTTGATAAAGTAAAAGCTCAAATATATAGTATCTCTTCTATAAAATAAAATGCAATGTTGACTATTTATTGGTCACACAGCTTGATATCCATTTATATTTATTGAAGAGATATTCCTTTATTATGGCAACAGGAGGCATTACTCAGCACCAAATAATAGAATATCTTATTAGTAAGTGGTGATATATTGCTAATAGATTTGTATATCTTCTGTTTCTAGTTAGCTTTCTTTGGATGATTTTAGTTTTACTCATTTCAAAGGCAGAAGTCTTTCTCATGTGTGATAATTAATTGTAAAGATAAAAATCATAAAATATAGCCAAATGTACTGGCTATATTTCTGCAGAAAATATAACCAAAACATTTTTAAAATTACTTAAATATTGTTGTAATTTTTATGGTACTTGTAAATTAGTAAAAATATTTAAACTTAACATGTAAACAATTTTTTTGTCTACATTTAATAGAGCAAATATATTTAAACACAGACCAGAAATCAATTTATTTTTCCTGAAACTAGAAATGTAATGTGTACATTTTATTTTTCCTGTCAAGTGTTATATTATTACTTAGTTAAATAATCAACTGTGTAAGTTTCTTTTTTTATGAAACAAAATTTGGGATAACTAGCAAAGAATAAAAGATGACATAATTTTCAGTAAGATTTTTTATACTTGTCATTTTGTTTTACTTAATGTAAAAACTGAAAAATGAATTTTCTAAATATCTAAATAAATAATGTATGACATGCTACTCACATTGCATTATGATATATCTTTCCATTTTGCATCAATATTTTCATAGCCAAGTAAATTGCAAATTGCATTCTTGGAGGATTGAATTCAACCAGCTAAACAGAAAGCATTAAAAAATAAAAATAAAAAATGAATTTGCTAAAATCAATGAATGTGTCATAAGTGAAATTTTTATTTAAAATAACAAATTCTACAACAATGATATTTAATAAAGATTGGATTATTAGGTTTTCTATTGACTGACTAGCAAATATGGCAATGGATAGTGAAAGGAGATGATCAATAAACTTAAGTAGTTGATCAACAGAGAGTTGTGTCACAATTGTCAGAAGTTGAATCAATTCATGATGAGTACATGGTCAATTAACAGCCTAGATGACAGGATGATGTTTGGTGAAGAAGATTGATTTGACAAAGATGTAATCAAACAAAAGAAAACTGATAATAGTTAATAAAAATAATGATTAACCAGTGTATTAAGTGATTGTCAGTAAAGTGATGAGGAAGTAAGCTTGGGAGCAGGAGGCAGATCAGGTCAGAAGTCAATTTACAAGCAAATAGTCACAAAAAGGTTAATAAATGGAATTGGTTAATAAAGAGAACAAAGAAAATGGAATTGGCAAGTCAAGTTGAAATTTCTACTCGTCAGACAACTTGTGTTCTCTTCATTCTAGTGTTGTTGGAAAAGGCATGATAGCCACAACCATGATTTACACAGTGGCGCAGACTGGGTTCTTGGTTGGCAATAAGCCTAGAACAACAACTAAATGTAAAATCATTTCACTCTTTTACTAAAGAGCAATCATAGTAAAGTACAGTTGAAAAAAGGAAGCTGTAGAGTGCCATGATCAACTATATCCTAACAGGACATATCCTTTTAATTAGTAGGTAAATCAAAAACAGTTAATAAGAACAAATGTTCACAGCAAGATTAGTCAGGTGTAATAAATACCTTAACAGGAAATTATTAGTTTAAATAGAAAACTAATAATCTACTGATAAGTTATGTCACAAAAAATGGCATTATGAAAATTTAAAAAATTCTTACTTTAATTCAAAAAGGTGTGCATGTGTATGAATTTAGTAAGAGAAAAGGAATATAAATGTAGGCTTACTGTATGTCCATTAGCTTCTAAGAACTTTTTAACAACCAAGACTGCTCTCTGGCTGGCAGGACTTGCTGTCACAAGTGGATCTGTCAGGTAGTATCCAATACGTAATTTTTCTTTGCTTTCCAATAACTAAAAATAGAATCAAGTCCTGTTTTTGCATTGTAATAGAAATTAAAACACTCAAAAATATAAAGCTGATACAAAACTTCCCAATGTCATCTATTACATTCAAGTTTACTCATTGCTTATGCTATCAATCACCTTACACAAGACTTTGAAAAAATTTAGAAACAAGGAAAACAGTTTCTACATGAATTTTCAACAAGAAACATTGGTCTGTGTTGAAACATTTATCATTCTCTTCTTGCTCAATAAAGAAAGAAAAAAGGTATTTTTGAAAAAGGAAGTCAATGGTGATGAAAAATGAATTTATGACAAGAGATCAAAATGAAGAAAAGGTTCAAAATCTGAAGCTTAAATGGGGGAAAAAATCAAAAGGAATTCTTTACTATGAATTGATAGAATCTTGACAAACTGTTAATGTGCAATGTTACAATGAGCAATTGGTTCATTTGAATGATGCATTGGAAACAAAAAGAAGACTTTTTTCTCAGCAATCAATGCTTTTGCTAAATGACAACTTCCATGTTGCAAATATGATGTAACAAGCAATCCTGGAGCTGAGATGAAAATTTTTTCTATGTATTCTACACACCTGTCATCTTTAGACTATTGCGCCATGTAACAACTCTTAGATGGTCAGTGGCTCCAAGTTCAAGATATCAAAAAATTCTTTAAAGAATTTCTTGAATCAAAATCAGGAACAATTTGATTTTCAGACCCCACCACCATGTTTATTGCATATTGAGAAAATCTCTGACCCCTACCATTTTTAATACATCCCACTTTGTATTATATATATATATATATGGAGAGAGAGAGAGTACATTGAAAATATCCTCATTTGAGGGATTGGTTGATAATCAAACCCACAGGATTTATAAAGGTGTTTTAATAAGCTTGGTGGGTGGCTTGATTCAGTACTAAGTAGTATTATTATTGGAAAACTATTGTAAGTGGAAAAGTGGTGCCTACTATGACATGGAAAACACTGGCCAAAGCAAGACCATATAATGGTACTGGTAAAGGCTGCCAGAAAAATTAATAATCCTGCTGTGAATGGAAGCTCAATTCTTGAATAAGAGAAACAAACTTATGGCCACATAGTGGCATAAGAATAAATATTTGATTAAAAACACACATCCAGGATCACCCCTAGAGTATATAAATTAAATGATAGCTTGGTTCTGTAATTCCACTTGCTGATTGTTATTACATGAAACTCTGATGTGTTCTGTCATCTGCTGGAGCTACCTAGTCTTCACATTCCAGTCTCAACAGAGTTCAAAAGCATCTCCATGTCCTTGTGGATGACAAATTATTTTTCACCCTACAACTCTTTTCTCACAGACCAAATGTTGCAAGTTTCTCACTGCTCTATTGCTCTTCCCACAGAGAGTATTCAGACAAACTATATTCCTTAGTTCCACCACTTCTATCCTTTACTTCCATACCACGCACATTGTAGTGAACCACTCTTCGTACTCCATTAGTGAGATGTAAGTTCCATTTAAGCAGCTTCTTTCAACAAACCACTGCTTTGTGGAATCAATTCCCAAGAGGATGCTTCCCCGATCACTACAATCTTAACTTAGTCTAGGGTTAATCGTTATCTTCCCCACATATTCACATAAACTGTGTTTTTTACTCTTATTAACAAATGGGACAAATATCTTTGGAAAGTAGTAAAGCAACAAATGCTTTACTTCTCCATTGAAACTTTATTATTTTATTCCCTGATTATTTGAATCTATTTACATCCATATTTTGCATGTCTAGACATAAACAAAGTTTTGAAACCTGAATAGAGGTTTATCCCTTGCTTCCTTGCTAGGATTAGGTTTCTACTTCCTTCTAAAGTCTTATTTCTTTCACTCCCAGTAACCCCTGCATCTTAGTGGTATTATGGCCTTGCTTGGGATGAAATGATTTTAAAAAATGAAAAGAAAAGATTAAACTCTATGACGAAAGACATGACTTACCTCAGAGTTCAAAACTAGTGTGAACGTGTCTTGCCTGCAAAGTAATGAGTAAAAGAAATATGGCCGCTATCGAAGACACAATTTGTGCGTGCCAATCTTGTTCAAAACGAGACGATATTTGTACACATGCAAATTTTGGCCGTATCAGACTGGCATAAAAAGCAAGGTACCAGTAGCACGACTCAAGTCGGGAGTCATTCGGTGGATTTTGTGCAATAGAGTCGGACGTACAAATTGACTGACTGACAAAGAGGAAGTCGAAGTAGGTGCAGTTGAGTTGGTGTCTGTTTCACGATTGCCCAGTGTAATGGGCGAGAAAGGGAGTCTCGCAATCCATTTCCTTGAGGCGACCGATGATGAAGGAAGAACAGCTGGTCTGCCGGCAAACGGCGCACTGCACTTTCTGACACCCCTCTCGACACTTTTTCTTTTTGTTTACTACAAACTCACTTGTAAATTGAATAATACTAATGAGCATTTTTTTTTTTCAGTGTGATATTTATCTCATCTGAATCTACATTTGAATTTCTGGGATGAGTAAGTATGATTACTTATATTATTGGAATAGGCTATTTACCAGCAAAATAGACTTGGTATCTATTTTAATAGGACTGGCAAAATAACCTATTTGCAATTTATTTACAGTTCTCATCTTTCATTGTTGTTATCACAACATCTTCAGGTGTCTGTAACTTTCAGGGAATTTTGAATGGGATGCTTTATTTAATCTATAGTAGTAGATCATTCTTGTTCTGCTATTTATGTCTGGAGATACCTAATCTTGTTCTTTTTTAGTACTGCTCAGTTGTTGCTAGTCCTGTTTCCATGAAAGCGCAGTCTGTACTACCTGTACACAATTATCATGATACCAAATTCACAAACCAACCACTTATTTCTTAAGACTATTTTCCCATGGGACAATACTGAATGAAGAACTTGGAATATAAACCTAATCCAGTATTTCTCTTTTCTTCTTCATATGTATGCTGTACTCAAATTACTGTGTTTGTGTGTTTGTGTGTCTGGATTCTAAAATTAGACACATATAAACTAGGGTTAGACAAACACGTGGATATTTTAAATCTATATAAATATTTCAACAGTTAAAAATATTTCTTTAGATATGGTCAAAAAACCTTTTTAAACAACATTTAAAACACTATCATCAGTCTTCCGCCAAAAATTCAAACACAGTCGCATTCCACATCACGTGACGTCCACGCCTCACGACAAACGCTGTAAACAAACACACAAACACAGTATCTCATTTGATTTCTGAGGAAGGACCGAGGTGGTCTGAAATATTAAATATATATATAAAAATACAGAAATAAATACTTTCATAAAAAAAACACCCAATTTTTTTTCAGTTATTTTATCCATATATTATATATATATATATATATATATATATATATATATATATATATATAATAAAAAGATTTGAACACTACTATATATAGTCTGTGTGTATATATATATATATATATATATATATATATATATATATACACCTGTAAGACAGACCATAGCAGTTTTCTAATCATAGCAGGCAGAGACAGAAGGGTCTTCTGTCTGCCTGCTATGCTTGCTGGGTAGGTAGGTTACCTGAACTGACAGACACCTGAAGGAGGTTTGAGGGCATAAATGAAATGTTATGATAATAGAAAAATAGATGAGAACATTAGTCCGACTGCAAATAATGCAAATGACAATCTTGGTCTCTTATAGCATTTACAATAAAATAGGATTAACACAGCAGGCAAAAATGTATACTGGCATTCAACCAGTCAAAGTAGGTCTTTCTTATCAGTTGACATGTCCTCAAACCAAAAATTAGGTATCAAAATTTAAATGTATACAGAAATCAGTAGTTGTAAAATGTTCATAACTTAAATAATTATATTACTGTAGTATTCAATATCTATTTCCAGTTTATTAAAAAATAAGATAACTAGAAAGTATGAAAATAATTATAGCCAGAATAAAAAAAACATCAAGGAAGAGAAATAGGTAAATATTTTAAAAAGTCAAAGAATACTGAAAAACCATACCTGAGTCTGAAATGGTATTGAAGGAATAAAACTGTCCATTTGGATAACACTAGGACTTAAAAGACCTTTCATTAACACAATCAAAGATTTTGTGCTTGGACCCATGGGACCAATAGCAGTAGGCACTACAATAATACAAAATATTTTAAGACAAAATGTTAATATTGCCAAATAATAAAAAAGAAAAAGTGACACAAACACGGGAACAGTTAAATGTCAAAAGATGATTTGTTTTTTTTTTAATATTGTTTGTATTTAAATTCTTTGAAAATACTCTCTTCATTTTAAGGAATGACTGTCACTGAATTATAAACTTTAAAAAGCATTTACAAAGTACAATTAATATTAGTAAAATAATTATAATGGTTATAGACATGACTTCAAAAACCTAAATCTAAAATAGTAAATACAAACATTTAATTTAAAAGGTTTTTGTATTAATTTGGGGGAAGAAAAAATATAATAATACAGTATTGATTTGTTCAGAGTATATTTTCTTGAATGACTAGATGTTGAAAGAGACTTGCTGCCATTGATTACACTATTAAAAGGGCATGCTGAAAAGTTCTAGGCCCTACCAAAAAGTGATTAATTCAGATGTTTGACCATTTAGTCAAATTATTGGAAGTGGTTTTGGTCAAGAAATTTTGAGTATCCTTTGTTTCACAGAATACAATACAATAATGAATAAAAAATTAAAACCAATGGATTCTCTTTAAGATTTTCACTGTTAATTTGGATATTTAAATCTTTAAATAATGCCATTTCTGTTTTTATTAGAAATTGTTATATAAGAATATGCCTTATTTTGATTAAAACCAATGGAATTTATTAAACTATAAAGGATGATGTTAACATATTTCTTAAACACTGGCATTTTTGTTTTTCTCTATCATGCCATGTGACATTTGTTTATTAGCATCATTTTCTTTTAATTTTGTTTTTACCCAAAAAAACAGCTTTACAAATCAAAGCACAACAATAATGCTGAGAATAATTATGTTGTGTAGCTATTTATATTGCCTGAAATAAAACTGTGGGATGAATACCTATGTGAATCACAGGCAATAATGCAACATGCCACATGACGTGGGTGCAAATAAGACGTCATCAAAATACAAAATGGTTAGTTGACAATATTGTACATAATCATTTAAATGCATTAAAATAGACTTGAGTAAAGTTTTAGATCCATATAAATATTTCTTATGACATTAATTATTCAGCATAATATTTTCATATTTCTTATTTTTTTAAATAATGTTTCAGCCATTGTGTTCCCACACAAATATAATATTTTAGAGTGTTGCCCAATATTTCAAACATGAATTTAATGTCAAAATAATAAATTTACAATCAAAGCAAAATAGAGAAAGTTAAAAGATGCAAAATTTAGTACATGAGAAAAAAGTAATTTTCTTTTATTATTTTACAAATGATAACATTAAAATATAACTGTCTCTTGAAATAATTTTAATAAAGAGAAAATTCCCTCATTATTTCTGGAAGTACTTAAATTAAAAAGGCAATTTATTCTTTCATAAACTTATTTTTGGTAGCTACAAAAATAATGAACCACAATAGTATCAAATTCTGTGTAAGTCAAGAATATTTTGTTGAAAATTAATAGGACAAAGAAGATAAAAACAATATTTACACAATGATTGTCCATTAAACAAACTGCAAGTACTAGAGGACCTGGAAAACAAACAACAGAGAAGGAATAGATCAGAAAATAATATAAAATTGACATAAGCTGAAAAATATTTAATCCTCTCATTGCTATTAAGCAGCTTATATAAATATATTATTTATTGAAAACAAATTTAATACAAACATTTTTCTTTTTAATTTTTAAAGATATATCTTGTCAGAATTTTGGTAAACAAACTGTTTTAATCATTGTATTGTAAAGTTGGTTCAGGCAAGAAAAGGAAATTATCAAAATCAACCACATCCAATACTTCATAATAAAATTGTGTAAAGAAGTTATGAGATAAAAGGCCCCAGAGAAAATAAAATGAGCCCCCATTAACCACTCCAAAATCCAATTTGCATCAAAAAAAGATGATGATGTGTATCTGGTGGGAATGGAAAGGAATAGTGTATTGTGGCAGGGGTGACATCACCTCTGAAATAATAATAACGATAATAAAGGAGGATATGCTGCAAGAACAGAAAACGTCAAGTGAAAGAGGGGCATTTTAGAATAACCAAGATGTTAATATGCTGCAAAGACTTTAAAATGTAAATGTTATAGAAAGTTAATTTAGAACATGAAATACAATCTTTTTGTAAGTGTACAAAGGATATCAGATTACTAATAGAAAATTACTGGTACAATAATAATTTGGAACTTTTAAAAAAAGAAATGTATTTTGACACTATAAGAATCGAAGTTAAAATAAAGGATGTTTTGATCTAGAATTTATTTTTGAAACAAGACTCTGTAGTTTACAAAGAGCAGCAGAATAATTAATAGTGATATGATAAACAATAGTGTCTTGTTGTGGACCTTGGAAACCAACTGATGAAAAAGTAAATTTTTTAGTCTCAGAGGAGTGAAGTTGTACTTTGGTAGTATGTCAGTACGTTCGCACTAGAAAAAGAGACATGTCACCAGTCTGGAACACAGAGGCCGGTTCTCTTAATAAAGAGGCAAGCCAACCAGAAGAGGGAGTTTTGGGTTTGTCTGTCTTCAAATGCAGTTGAACTGAGTGAAGAGATGTCAGCGATTGAAAAGGAAGCATCCGTTGTGTGTTGCTGAAGCTGAGGGCGAAGAAGCAAAATACTGCCACTAACATCTAAGTACCGCTACTCCTGCTACTACTACTGATAATGGAAACATCGACGTTGTAGTAGTTGCACTAAGAACAGACCAAAAAGAGTTAAAACGAAAGGCACAGCTCTCTCCTTTTACTGAAATTATTCGAAGTATTTGTGTTTGTTTGGTTATTTTTCACATACAAGAAACATTTAACCTTGTGTAACAAGAATTATTTTTTTTGTGTGTTTGCTTTTATATATAAAAAAAACTTCTGTCCTTTCAAAATTGAATCGACTTGGTTATATTTATTTTTCTGTTAACCCAATTCTCACACGAACTTGCAGGTGGACCAACAGAGAGCTTCCGTATTTCTACGATTTGATGACCACTCTCCAGAATCAAAACAATCATAACGTGGCTGAAGGCTGGCTTTGAACTGACATTGAGAACCTGTAATAACAAGTTAGACACAATACTGGACCAACAGCCGATCTTGTGGAGTGCATAGGTCCAGTGAGGTGAAGATACAATGTTACAGTATTATGAGTTGCTTCTACAAAAACAACCATTCTATCAAGTATTGTTCCCAAATGGACTGATTAAGAGACAGCAATTGATGAAAAGCATCCAGAATTGACCCACTGGAAGTGTGTCATCTTCCATGAGGACAATACCAAATGGCATGTCTCTTTGCAAAACAAACAGAAATTGGTATGGCTTGGCTGGGATGTCCTACTACACCAGTTATATTCATCTGACCTTGCACTTTCAGATTACCACTTTTTCAATCCTTAAAAAAAATTTCTTAATTGAAAGAACCTCAATTTTCTGAAAGCCTGTAACAAAAAACAAAAAAACACCTAGACTAGTTTATTACTCAGAAGGATGCTTCCAGGGAGAATAAATTTATGAAGATGCCTCAAAGATGTCAAAAGGTAGACAAACATATAGTTGGATAAATCTATGTACAAATATCTAAATGTTGTCTTTGAAATTCAATTAAAAATGCCAAAAACCTTCACTTCAACCCAATATTAATTTTACCTTAGATGTTTCACTCTAAAATCACAAGAACACTGTATGCTCTGAAATCATGCATGTGATTTATTTACAGGTTCAATTCAATTTTTCTAGTCTATGGAAATAACATGTGTGAGAGATAAGTACATAGATATAAGGATATGCAAGTCATATTATGTGCTGACTATAATATCTGCAACATTTTCACATGCTGGACACATGATAAAATTGAAAGCACTTGACAGAAAATATTAACTATATAGAAGTATTAAAAACAACTGTTGTTGGATTTAGGTTGATAACTAGACTATAAGTAGGTGATCAAAGTACAATTTCTTTGTTATTTACAGAGTTTAAAAGCACACCAGATTAGCCATATCAGTTAGCAGCAGAATAAGCATTTGGACATTTTTATGTTATCAAATTCAAAGATAACAGACAAAAACTTAAGAATTAGATAATCAGAAATTGTAAGTAAATCATGAACAGTTTGCATCAAAGTCATTCTCTACAGGTATATAAGACAAATTGGTTTATTGGTTGTTAAAACTACACTGCTTTACTTGGGTTGTTTTTTGAAATAACTAAATTTATTTCTAGGCATTTGTCAATTTCAGAATTTATTTCTAAGCATTTGTCAATTTCAGAGTTGTACTCTGGATGATACAGTAACTGTTGTGGCTTGAGAGGCATTATTGAAGAATGGCAATCT
This sequence comes from Acanthosepion esculentum, assembly GCA_964036315.1. Classification (NCBI taxonomy): domain Eukaryota; kingdom Metazoa; phylum Mollusca; class Cephalopoda; order Sepiida; family Sepiidae; genus Acanthosepion; species Acanthosepion esculentum. The sequence goes on from OZ038476.1 coordinate 91,579,414, forward strand.
CTCTCACACTTTGTACACACAAAGTCTGATGCTGGCTTGTCTGTCATAATAAAGCATTTCATTATTATTGCTTCACATCTAACTGCTGGGCAAGTGTTACTTCAAACTTGAAATGGTTTTTCTGCATTGTTTACTTCCAGGATAGTCATTTGAAAAAATAAAACTGTTTTTTCTTTTTTTACATTAAGTTTCACCCTGTAACAATCAAGGCAGAGAATTACATTAAGAGGCATTTATACAGATAGGAGAGGAAGATAATGGTTAATTCTAGACTTGAACAGGTTAAGACTGTAGTGATTGAGGAAACATCATCTTGGAAGTTGGTTCCACAAAGCAATGGTTCACAGGAAGAAGTGGAACTTACTTCTCACTAATGAAGTACAGAGGGAATGTGGGTGATTTGCTACAATGTAAGTGGCATGGGAGCTCCTAACCATGAAGGTTAAACCTGGCAGAAACAATGACTATAGTTCGTCCAAGCATTTTTCATGGAAATAGCAATAGAGCAGTGAAAGGCTTGCCTCATCCTGCCTGAGAGGTTGGAGGGTAAAAAATAATTTATCACCCACAAGGACTTGGAGATGCTTTTGAACCTGGAAAGGGAGGACTAGGCATCCAAATATGAAAACAATACTCCATTTTTGGCCTGCTCCTGTTCTTGTAAAGGTAGAGGATAGCATGAAGAGTCAGGTAATTACTGGAACAGTACAGGGAGCCAACCATTTTACCTGCATCTTTAGCAATGAATTGTATGTACAAGTTTCACTTGAAGTTAGGTGCGAGTTTGAGGCCCAATAGTTTCTCAAGTGCCTCCCTAAGAGGACATCTGTTCATTGTGACTGGTGGTAATTCAGGGTCCAATCGCGATGATGGAACATAACTAGTTTGATTTTCGAGGCATTGAATGTAACCATAGTTTTTCCTTCACTGGGAAATTAAAGCTAGATCTGATGAGAGATCAGCTGCCATTTTCTGATGATTAAGTTTTAGAAGTGCACCTGTATATTGTTGTATCATCAGCATAGATGTTTACTAATGATCTGAGTATATTCTTAGGCAGATCAATAATGTAAATCATTAAGAGGGTTTGTCTGGGAAGTGACCCCTGGGGGATGTCTGCATTGACTACCAGGGCCCCTAGGAACTGGTTTTTAACAACTACCTTCGGGGATCTACCTGTTAGGAATGATTTTATAATTGAGAAAACCCTTCCAGTGATTCCATAGTTGGAGAGCTTGTGTAGCAAAACTTTGTGCCATACCTTGCCAAAAGCCTTTGAAATATCTAATGCTATGATCCTCAGAGTATGCTTGTCACTAATTCTGTGTGTAATGGTAGGAGTGAAACCTGTACAGCTCATCACACAAGAAGTTGCTCCTATCTAGGTGCTCGACAACCTTCTTGTTGATTATAGTCTCAAAAAGCTTACTGATGACACTGTGGAGACTGATGGGTCTTTACTGGGAGGGTGGAAGATTGCTTGATTGTTGAGTATTAACTGATATGATTTATCTCCCCTATTTTACAAGTGAGTAAATTTATACCCGGTGACCAACTGGAATGAGAATTGCTTTGGTTGTAATTTACTAAGCAGGGTAAATTACAAATGGTTTAGGGAAGAATGTCTAAAGTTATTATTGGGATGGATTTTACAAATAAGTGAATCTATATTTGTTGGCTAGTTAGCATGAAAATTAACTTGATAAGATGATGTGAAAAGTTTAAATGAACAAGCTAGATAATTTGGATTTTACTAGCATACTTTCATTCATTTATGATCAATTGCTTATAAATACTAACGTCAAACGGTTTGAGGTTGCCTTTAGACCATATGTTCCGCAGTAGTGACTGGGTATTCTTATACTGCCACCAACATCTGAACCAATGCCAAGTATTGAACCATTGCAACCAATCAATGCTGCTTCTCCTCCACTTGAACCACCAGATGACCGCTTAGGATCATATGGATTACCAGTTGCTCCATAGATGTTGTTATCACAGGCAACACTACATTAAGGAATAAACAAAGAAAAATGGTCATTATTGAGATAATAAATCATTTAAATTCAAAATTGTTTCCACAACTTAATCCATTCATTTCTTCTGAGCATTTTTTATATTGCAAAATTTTCAGTGATTATCTTTTTATTTATTTATTTACAGTGGTGTAGCTAGTGTTTTTGCCACTCAGGGCATCCCTCAAGTTTGCTTCCCCTCCCAAGCAGGAATACAATATTACAATATACATTAACCCCATAAAGTTATATATATATATATATATATATATATATATTATATATATATATATATATTCAATGATGAAATTATTTGTACACCTATCAATTTTTAATATTTTTATCATCTCTCAGAATCTAATGCCTGTATGATGCCAGTTTTTTTCCATGTTTCTGTTAACATGATATTTATAACTCCTCACTGAAAAAATTATGAAATAAAAGTACAATTGTGTTTATCTATTTTTAAAAAAAATAAAACTGGGGATATGTAAAAAAAAAAATGAAGACGTTTACTTCTTTTTTTCTAAATTGGGAAAACTTTAAAAACTTTTTATGTTATTACAAGAAAGATAATTTGTTTTGTTTATATACCCTCTGTTTTATTTAAAAAGAAAAACAAAAAAAAACATTGAACTTTTAATTCTTAATTTATCAGTTTTTTAATAAATATTAAAAATTTAAATATTTAAAATATTAAATTTCAATTCTAACAAGTGAGGAGTCATAAATTAAAAATGCCATGTTAACAGAAACACAGTTTGTTTTTCTTTTATGTTGAAAATGTAAAAAAAATGGAATGTCTTTTAAATTATTTTGTTTTACGTAGTTGAAGTTATTATTAGCGAAGTAGTAGACTAAGAATTAAAAGTCTGATAAAATTAATTTCACTTTTAAAAATTGAAATAAATGTTATCTTACTTTTAATTCTTAGTCTATTTTGCTTAATAAAAATCAACTATGTAAACAAAAAAATAAAACATTGCATTGTTTTACTACTGTGAAAACTTGTAAATTGAAAAAAAAATGCCATTTTTGGACTTTAAATAAAGTTTCTGCACTTAAAAAGAAATATTGACTTTCAATTTTATTTTAAATTTCCATGTGATTTTTCTGGAAAAAATTGAAATTATTTCAATTTATTTATCTATTTTATAATTTATGAGAAGTAAGAATTTTATATACGTATTTAAGCTAGGCCTATGATAAGATAAAAAAAATAATAATTGGTTCACTTATTTATTTCACTAACCGTTCACAGATGTGAAAAATCAAACTTCTCACAAAGGTGTGAAAAAACTGTGGATTCACTAAATTCACTTAATCCAACCCCACATCAAGCCCTTTAAAAATTTTCAAAATTTTCCTACTTTTTGCTCATGTCTTGTAAGTGGGGTTTATCCCCACCAGCTGACAGCACGTTTTGGAGGCAATTTTTTTTTTTTTTATTGCTGGCTGGCAGGCTTTGGGCCAGCCATATCAAAGATAAATTGGCTTCATTTGAACCCTATCTTCTTCCTTATCACTGCTTTTTTTGCAAAAATTATTGAAATTATGCTATTGTTTTTTCTTTTCTGAAAACTCACCAAAAGTGCTGCCCAGGGTGGACTGCCCCTTTCACACCCCCTTAGCTATGCCTCTGTTTATTTATTATGCATACATGGAATTATCATTAAAACTACTGGATTTCATAAAACCATGATAAAACTCTGAAAGGTAATTAATGCTGACACAAACAAATAAAAAGGAGTTTTTTGTATTATAGTTAGTGAGTGTATACTCAGTTTTTGAACATAGCAATGAATGACTAAAATATTCCTCTTTGAATTTATACATAAAAGTGGATTTTAAAAGTAAAATTTACCTAGTGAAACTGCATCAGTTATTACTGCTTTCAATAATAAGTAATAGGTTTTTAAAAATAAATGAATACCTTAAAAGAGTCTGAGGAACATTGGTCCTCACAAATGGTACAGCACCAAGATTTTTGAGCATCTGCAAAAATTATTATAGACACTGAATTATTTGCTAGTATAGAAAAAATATTTAGTACTTTTTATAACAATAAAACTTTTTAGAACTTATAGAAAAATAAAAATTATTTAAAGCAACAATAATAATTAGCATATCATTTAATGAATTAAATAAATTTTATAAATTTCAGTTTATTTTTATTTTTTGTCCCACTATAAAATCTTCAAAATTTGAGTATTTTTTCAGTATTATTTTCATCTTTTAAGAATCATTTCTGCATATATCGTTTCAAAACCTGCTTCCTCTTCAGTTCTTGTATTTACTGTCTCTTGGAATCATTTGCAGAATTTGTTTCTCTATCAACCTCTGTCATCTCGTCTTCAGTCGCTCTCTCACAGACGCGATGTTGCATCGCTCTGCCTTTTCTACAAGTACTTTCACGGTAATTGCTCCGAGGAGTTGCTTTCGCTTGTCCCTAGGCCTCATGAATTTAAACGTCCTACGAGGCTGGCATCCCGTTCCCACCCCTTCACCGTTGAAACTGTTAGATGTAGACGTCTCTTCTACTCCAATAGCTTCATGTCTCGCACATCTCGCCTATGGAACTCCCTTCCCTATTACTGTTTCCCTGACAAATACAATCTCCAACGGTTTAAGTGTAGCGTCAATCGACATCTCCAGTTGCCTTGATCTATCCACTTCCCTTCACCACATCCTTTCATCTTTCATTCCTATCTACTCTCGCTCCAAATCTTCTGTAACCCCCTTGCCTTGATCGACCCTCCGTCTTTCTCTTTCTCCACATCCTCTCCTTTACCACTCCTATCTGCTCTTCCTCCAACCCTTCTGTAACCCCATGCGTGATAGTGGCCTCCAGCCTTGCTTGGGGTGATACGCTTAAAAAAAATAAATAAAAAAAAAACATTTATTTTTGGCACAGGTTGCAAGTAAATAACGTAGCAGTAATTTTCCTCTCATTTTGTTATGTATTAGAGAATGAACATAGTAACAGAATGTTTTTTACAATACTTGTAGTGACACGAAGAGCAGAAACAGGAAGTTAGCTCTTTCATAGCTTGAAACATAATGAAATATTTCAAGCTTTGCACAATAGCCTCCATGCGTAACTTCTGGTTGAAGTTGATTAAATACAATCCTAAATAAATATATGCTGACCAATAAGAAATGAGTGCACTTGAAATTATGACAGAAAGCAATGGTCACCCTTGAAATATTAATAATTATAATAATATAGAATTTTGTTTATAAATGAGAAAAATAATGTGGTGAAGTTTGTGCTCAGAGAATCTGTGCTTTGTCAGAATTATTAATATAAAATGTCAAAACATTAGTGTTTATATGAACTATGGAATACCAATAGAGAATATATCATTTAATCATGAAGGGGGAGAGGTCAGTAATCAGGTTGTATTCTAAGTTTATCAACACTCCAGATTTTATCGCTACCACCATGTTTTTAAATAAAACGTGTGTTTGTGCAAAAAAACGGTCAAAGTTGAAGTTGGAATTGGAGCTGGGTGAAGTGAGTTAACAAGCAGTCAACCAGAGAGAGAGAGAGAGAGATAGGCAGTGAGAGTGAAAGCATTCGCTTGCTGCTGTAATAAGGTAGGAAGTGAGCTCAAGTTATCTGTAATATTGGTGCAATACTGCCAGTAAAACCCCCTTATATCATGATAGTGAAATAATTATGGCAACTACTAAGAACAAAAAGGGTGAACCCGAATACAACTTCTCTCCTTTCAGAATTATTTGCAATATTTGTTTTTTTTTTCTGGACTTTATTTCATATACACTACTTGTAAAAGAAGCATTATTCTTTTTTGTACCAATTTCTTCCTTATATACATAAATTTTACTTTGGACTCGAATCGACTTGTTCATATTTGATTTTTCTGCTTGGCACGATTCTCGCCCTAATAAACTTGCAGGTAGATCAGCTGAATCTTCTGGGATCTACGATTTGTTAATTGCTCTCCAGGATAAAAAAAAAATCACAACGTGGGTGGAAAGTGGAATCAAATCAACATTGTGAACTGGAGGCTTTGATTGAACCTGTAATACTGGACCAGGACAAGACCAACAGACTGTCTTGTAGAGTACATCAATCCAGTGGGGTCAGGATAGGTGTTACAAAATAACAACTTAATCAGAGCCTCTTTCAACTTCACTAACATTATAAATAGGCCCCTGTCTAAAAGAAGAAAAAGAGATTCCAACAGGAGACACGCAGAGAAGACACAGCTGAACACTTACAACTGTGAGCAGATATATCAAAGGCATCTCAGCTTCAAAAACCTACTACCACTCCTCACACCTCTTGTTATTTTCACTCCTTTTACTTCTCTCATACATTCTACCTCCTTTTTCTTATTCACGGGACATATTACCAAATTAAACTAGCATCTCTCAAAAATACTTAAGTACCTTTACAAACTCTTGTATTCATTGAAATGTAATAAAAAAACAAACATTTTATTTAATCTTACTTAAATAACAACCTTGTGCCATCTATGAACATTACTACTGTTTTTGTACAATACGAAACCACTTATTAATTTTTATATAAATTATCGTTATACTCCAGACTTGACTGTTCTTAAGATGAGATTTATCATGTTTTATTTACTCATTTATACATCCCTTATAGTGGGCTAATCCTAACAAGGCCCAAATCGAACCACACGAATAACCCACTATATACTAAACAGACAAGTAAGCTAATCAAAGAAGACAGCAAGAATCTGAATTACTCTGATTTTTAATAAGTGATCATAATCTATATAGCTGTAAATATCAAATAAACAGCTAGTAAGTTTATATCATTTAAGACAAGTAAGACTGTATTAATAAAAACTCACTTTGACCAGAAGTGAATCTTCTTCAATGACTTCATTTAAAAGGCATTTAGCAACACCACAAGTAACACGATGACCCTGGGAGAAAAAAAAAAAAAACTTATTAAAAATATAAGACAGAAGAATATTTGGGGCAAAATGAGATTTTTCTGTTTGCATTACTTTCTGTTTTACTAAATTGTTTAAGAAATTTTTATACTGAAGGACTAATAAGTTTTAAATAAAATATTTTTCCTAAATATTTATTTTATAGCATTAAAATAAAAGTAAAATATTTTTATATAATGAACACTGAAATGATTGATTCACCTATGATTTTATTAAAAATACATAAATAAATCATGCAACATTTAATAATAATATGGAAAATCCATGCTTAAAATGTGATGTTACAAGACTAAAGTGATTATTCAAATTTTTATTTAATACAACAGAAAGCAAATATCCAATAATTATTCTGTTATATTCCGTGCTAATAGGAATATATACTTGACAAACATGATGGATAAAATAAGTAAAGGTTTATTGTAATAACCAGTAAAATAAGAATAAAGGTAACAGTTATACACAAGTTTGTTGCAAATCAATCCAGTATTGAGTGCTACTATTGGAAAGTTGGTAGTTCTTGCATAAGTCAACAGACCCCAGCTAGACTCTGTAGTCCATTGACGTACAGATACCTATAGTATATTTACTCATGGGGTTGACAGTTTATTCCATTACATCACATTCAAAACAAAAATTTAATTATTGATAGAGTCAGATATGAAGATTATATATGCTTTATACTAGGGACTTCCACAAAAAACATGATACCTAAAGTTTAAAATTAATTTTTAAAAATGAAAAATCTTTCTTGAAGCTTTTATTTTAGTTTTAATTTCAAGCTAATAGATTAAATTTAATATTTCCAATAAGCAAAATACTTTTCTGCTTTTCAAAAAATAATTTAAATTGACTAGAAAGAATTTTTTTGTGCCAAAATAGCTGATTAACACCCCTTTTTTTTGTTGTCTTTCATTGCAATGTAATTCTTTTTCTTCAAGACTATGAAACATATCCAGTTATTCTTGATCAAATGGCATTTTTTTAATATATTTTCAACAACTGGGGATAAACAAATTAAGTAAAAAGTAAAATTTTCCAAACAAAAATTGTAGGTAATTTTGTCAACTTCCAAAGATATAAAAGAACACAAAATGAGTTGGGTAAAGGATTTGGTCATCAGCTTGCAATGTTGATAATTTTGAACCAAAGCCATCACAAATAAAAAGCATAGCAACCATGCAGTTTGTGTTTTTAACTATAGTTAAGTATGTCTTAACTTATTACAAAGCTACAACTATTAAGAAAATTTTAAGCAAGAGACTTGTTAGTGATATCCAATAGATAATTAACAACTATACTTAATAATTAAAATAAATAATTATTTTTTATAGATCAGAAAGTAGAGAAAATGTATCTGTATAAATCAATCAGAAAGGGATTTCAACTTTGAAAAAATATTTACCAAACATGAAAATGCTTCAGGAAAAAAAAAAATAATAAATCAAACTCAAAAAATAATAATAATCAAACTCAAAGAAACAATAATTTTGGTAATAATTGAAAGTTTTATTCTATGACTTTTCAAGATATTTATAATCTTAACTTTCCCACAAAATACTTGCTTTGCTTCATGAAATATGAACAAAAGAAATTATGTTAACATGCTAAAAGTCAGCTTCAAAATCTTTAGTGCTGGTTCTTTGGTTGACTTTGGAAACTCAAACAAGCTACAATTTTTGAAAAAATATATTTGATACTATTTTCAATGATCTTTTTTTTAATCTCTGGGAGAATCTTTTTTCTGTTTAATGTTTGATAACATTAAAAAGGAAAAACATTAACTGAAAGAGAGAGGAACTTTTAAATCACCACAATCTATGAGGGTGGGCTGAAAAGTTAATAGGCTGAATATGAAATATGATGTTAAAGCAGTGAAATAGTATTATATATTATAAGAGTTGAAATTAATGCATGCAAGATTTCACTTCTCTATCATCATTCCTTCATAGTCAGCCTATCAACTTTTCAGCCAATGCTTGTATAAAAAATTAAAAAATATATTAAATGTATCATCAAATATTTCTTGCTCTTTGGGACATTCTTTTCATGTAACATATATAGCTGCATAAAAAATGACATTTTAATATCTTTAGAGATACTGGTTTCTAGGTGTGGTAAATAATCAAATTTTGACATGCCACTTCATCCAACATTTTCAGCAATTATGTCCAGGATCTATTATAATCTTTAATATCAACTTTCAATTGAAGAAGTAATTTAGTTTTTTCAATATGAAATTTCTTAATATTTTGTCTCATAATAAAGATGTTTACCTCTGCTGAATAGGTGAGGTGCCTAATTACCAATATTGTATATCCCTTCATAGTAAGTTTTATGGATTCTTGGTATTTATTGTAGATTACTTTTGTGACAGTTACCTCTCCTAAGCATTCCCATTCCCTGTTTTTGCAGGTTTCATCATCTCCTGTCCTACTAGCCACCACCTGTGACTCTTAATGGGATTGTCCATTGAGCAAGGAGATGATAACCAACACTTAATAGCAAATTAAATATTGATTGTAAATCTTTTTGGCTATGCTTTTCCCTTAATAACCATGATTGCATAAACAGATGGAAAATTCCTTAAAAAATCCCCACAGTACTTGGGTGGTGAGGGGTGTTTTCTCTTAGTATTACCTTAAACTATCTAATTTTGGTCATCATAATTGGCAGCTTGATCAACAGCTCTTTTTGACCATTTTGAGATAGATACTTCTTAAGTATTGTGATTAAATAAAGTTAACACAATTCATTTTGTAAAAAATTAAAGAACATTAAATTCTCAGATTTGAAACCAGATGCTAAATTCTTCTGTCCAAATCCTGAAAGATAGAAAATTCTTATATCCATATGAAACCTGGACATATGGATTAAGGTCTATATGGCTTTTACTTTAAAACACACTACATTTCAAACATTACAAAATGGACTTTATTACTATTATGGAGCTGAATATTACTCAATATTCGACCTAAAATGTACCACCAATGGTACATGCACAAAACGAAATGGTGATTAAAATAGTGGAAGATTTCAATGTCTCATAAAGCATGAAAGTTGTGCCTATTGATTTCTTATACTGACTTCTTAGTTTCACATGTTAGAAAGATTGCTGACAGACAAAATAAAAAACAAGATGAAGGCTTTTGTAGCAATAAATAAGAGTAAATATCTAATGTAATAAACTCAGCAACAATTATAACAAAAAAGTTTTTATTTATAAAAATGAATACAGTTGGATTTTGTTATAGAATGAATCATATGCATGCATCAAATAAAACATGCAATCATTAAATCACTGATTAAAATTTCAGTAAGATACATTTTCAAAATTCTTCAATTTTGAATAAGAATAAAATTCTGTGTTCATGTTTAAGGTTTATGAAACAGTTCATTAGTTTAATGTAATAGAAAGGTACTGAGTATGTTTGAATTCATAGTGTAGATTAAGAAAGTTGGCACTTTGAATCAAACCCTACCGATTCAAAATAGCATAGCTTCTTCTATGTGCCATGTCCCTGCAGACCTGTCATGCCCATTAGCAGCATCCTGCCTTTACCAAGCTTTCTGCTCTCTGTTCTGCCATCCATTTGCACAACCACTGCCTTTCTCTATCTCTTTTGCCTTCAATATGCCCTGTGTGAATTAAGTTTTCCAAACTCACCTTCTTCATTATGCGCCCAAGAAATTTCAGCTGTCTCTTTCTGATTCTGAGTATGAGCATTCTTTTTGTTTCAATTTTCTTTAAGACTTTCTTATTGATAACTCACAATGTCTGTGGAATTCTAAGTATCATTCTGTAGAACGACATTTCTGTTGCCTTCAGTTTCCTCTTCATATGGTGAGATTGTCCAGCAATCATTGCCATGCAAGAGACTTTGATATCACATAGCAGTTCAGTACTTTTTTCTTTGTTTCTAATAAAATTTTCTTGTTTAGTTTTTGGAATGCATTTTTCACTAATCTGATAGGTATTCAAGATTTCAGTGTCACACTTTCCATCCTTATATATCCTAACTTGTGTACTTATTTAATGTTGATATCATCCCATAGAAACAAGCATTTTTGTTAGGGCGTTTGAGGAAGTGTGGGTGATGATACCAGACAGGGGTATTTCTGTTTATGTGGGGCGTTTTTCAAAAGGTCATTGTTGAAGGGTTAGGAGTAAGTGACCTAGTCAGTGGAAGAGAGGCAATAGCTTTTTTTGGATATTGCATTAGAGGTAGAGGAGCCTGTCACCCCCACTGGCCTAGATTGTTTTTTCTTTTTGGTTTCCATGTATAGTTTCTATTTTTGTATTTTCTTTGTCTTTTCCTATGCCAGGTCATATTTATGTCTCTGTTCTGTTAATTTTTCAGCATAGCTTGCCAGGACGTCACCCTTGGGAATGGGATTATTAGTGCCTTTGTCCTTGGGGGCTTAAGCAGACTGAGTTCTTACAGCCTTCTCCTCTCTTGCTCTACCCATGATCAGCTATTCCTCCAGGCTCTTCCAATTAGCCCAACATGGCAGGTGAAGGAGTCTGCATGTCCACTACAGATGCCAAGGAAATAGTCATGTTATCTTAAGGTTCATTTTGGTATTGTTGGGTGGAATTCTAAAGGCCTTCTTCTCTGGGCAGTTTCCTACCAGTTATGTTAACTATGTATTTCTGCCCACCTACATGAAAGCTGTTGGAGAGGAACACTTCATGCTATGAGGAAACACCTACAATTTGGCCAGACTGCATCAAATATACACCCAGTTGCTTTTCAATTAAATTAGGGACCTCATAGACTTAACCCCCAAGGAAATCATTGATTTCCTCACCGTGATAAATTTTGCACAGATACTTGTCCAATGCAAAGCCTGACACTGTTCTTTTCTCAACACACACTTGATTCGAGGTTAACTAAGAGTCTGCCATCTTTAATAAGATAAATATACAGTTTAGTTCACTCAACAAACTCCACTAAATTCAGGGAATATCAAACGATCCAGCACAACCTGCAAACGGTTTGCTAGAGCTTTGGCCAAAATCTTTAACCCTAATTAAAGATTGTTATAGGCCAAAAATTACTGATCTTATGTCCTTCACGATTGTTCTTCAAAGCTTCACCACACACCTGGTGAAACATTGGAGAGTAGTCTCCTTTTACACCCAGTATGTGAAGAGCAGTTCTACCAAGGGAACAAACATGTGTGACAACTTTGTAGAACAATCCATTGTTAACTGGTGTCTTTTACTTCCCAACCTTCAATGCTATCCAGATTCCATCCTTTCTGTTATTTGATCATTGCAAATAGTCACTTTGAGGCAAGGAAAGTCAGTAAATAATTGTCAAACTGGGCCAAATTCAGACCAGGCTCCTTGGTGAAAAGATTCTGGAAGTAATCCTAAAATGCCCCACATATACCCTCATCTGTTGTCAAGGTTCACCTATCCAGCAATGTGACAATAACTTGAGCTTTACTTTTCTTGTTAAGAAAGAAGAGCAGTTCAGTTTTAGTTATGATTACCTTATCACTATCTTCTGATTTAACATTATCTTCTGTTCAATATTCTAGTGTCTTTTGTGTCACTAATCTATCTAAGTTCAGTTGTCTGCTATAATTGTCAGCAAATACCTAATGGTACCTGTAAAGTGACCCCTACCACTTATTCCCAAACATAGAACCCATCAGTTCCTTCTGTATGGTTAGTATCAGCTGGTACTGAAAATCCTACATTGTCAGAGCTGGGCTTCAACAGAGACTCAGGTGCCACTGTCTTGGACTTTTTCCCTTTTCTTACTACTTGCCATCTCTTCTTCTGCATCTTTTTTGGAGTTAGAGATGCTAATAGAGAGTGGAGGCTGATTTATTCCTCGGTTGGTCCCATTTCTTGAGGTAAAGTTCACTAAAGACTCCTTCTATGATGTTATGGTATGTGCAAGAAGCCTTCTGATACTCTTTCTATTGGATTCTTCACGGCGCAGACTGTAGAGAAATGACCAGTCTCGCCACAGTACCAGTATGCTTGTTTCCTCCCAAAAACAATGAACTGTACCTTCTGGCCATCCAAATTTTTCCAGGTGGGAATGTTGTTAATAGCTTTCTGATCTAACATGAGATTAAAACACTATTCCTATATCTTTCTGTCCAGTTTGATTTCCACTATTTCACAATATTGTTGAAAGAAAGCTCCATTTATTAAACATGGGACTTTGTAAATGGCCACTTGTACTCTTCTTCATTCTTTGTATTCCACTTTTATGGTGCGCTCTATATTCTGAAGATCCCTTTTGTTAGGGTTACACAATCTTCAGGCGTGGGTAGAAATATATCTCACATTGAGAAGTCCTTTCCTTTCACAATGTGTTGAACATGTACTCCCAGATCAAATAATGGCTTGATAATGAATTCCTTTATTGATTTAATGATCTGGTTTTGCTTCTTATCTACTATGATGACTGACACTAATTCTCTTATCTACAGCTCTCAGCTAAGATATATCTACAATTAGTCCATTCAGTTTCACAAAGTGGGCATATTCAAGTACTTGTTTGAAAAACTCAACATCAGTTATGCAAGGGGGTTGTGTGTTCCACGTAGATAGAGAGGTCCCAGATGTCATTCCATGCTTTTCCTTGTTTGTCTTTCCCATCTTAATTATAAGGTTGTTTTTATTTTAGACCTGCCATTTTGGGGGTTCTTTTCCAGGTCATTTCCTTCCTTTGCTCCTTTCTCAGGTGTTCTGAGTATGGTTTTTACTATCTTGTCAATGACTTCCTCGTTCATTTGGACAAGGCAAGACTAAACATGTTAGAGCACGGATGTGTAGTTCAGTCGATAAAAAACTTTTACTTCCAACAGATCAATCTGCATATGGTTCAAACACCTGGCAATAACAATGTTAGGAATAACAAAAAAGCAATGCAAAGTAAACAAAGCCCACAATAAGAAGAATCAATACAAGTCAAGGAAAAAAAGGTAATCACAGAAAAATGAATTTATAGATAAATCCTACAGATACATGCTGGGGTTTCTTTTTTGTCAATAAAAATGAACAATTCTTAGTCTTACCCACAGATTCTTTTCTTTCTTGCCTTGAAGTCTGTATCCCGTTTGCATATGGTCATTTTACTGTCTTATAATTGCTTTACTTTGCTATAGTCTTATCGTTGTTTGCCATTTGTTCATTTCTTGTATTATTTAGCTCTGTTCCTATTTTTCTTATTGTTGTTAATGCTATTGGGAATTTGGGTAATTCCATTTAAAAATGCCCACTTATTGATGTTCAAGACTCTAATTTTATTGGCTTTACCTTAATGGGTATGTTTTCCTTTAAACTGATAGGAATTCCATGCAAAGGTCCTAATATTTTTTCTGAGGAATCACATGCCTTGGCTAATTCCTGAAAGTTAAATGAAATAAAACATTTCTTGATTAGTTAACAACAATATAAAAATTCATAAGTCCAAAAGTAATAAGCTTTGTTTTCAATATAAACTGAAAATGATGTAATAGTCAAAATGGGTACTAGTATCCTCTGTATTCAGTGTGATGATACACATACGACTTAAAACATTTCATGAAATTTGCTACAATTGACCAAATATTACCAAGAAATCAACATATTTTTTAAATACTTTAATATTAACAAAAATATGAAAGTGCTATCATTTCATCACTTAGATGAAAATATTGATAACAAAAATATCATTATATGACTATCAGATTTTTAAACTAATAAATATTGAATAGATGTGCAGTTAATTTTGTTGATAAAAATTTTGTGGTCATAATTTTCTTCAAAATGTTGTTTACCATAAGAACAATTTTATAATAGAGAATTATAAGAAGCATCAGTGAGAAATTTATAGAATTAAACAATGTATTATTTTTTCTATGCGTAACAGAAAGTGATTGAACAGTTCTATTTAATTCATCAGTGAACTATCTAACCTGATAGAACTGTAACTTCTGTGTTTTCATTGTTAGATACAAAAACTCCAAAACCACTATTTAATTATCAGTTGAGAAATCATTTTAATTTTTAGGAATCACTTGAGAACTTAACCAGCCAACAATATTAAATGTCAAAAGGTGAGCATTTTAAATTTGGTAGCTGTGGTAATCATGGGACATGAACATGATTTTTGGAGCCAGAAAGATGGAACACTATCTCTAAGGTAACAAATTCTATAGATATTTCTCAGGCAACAATAGCTAGAATACACTAGGAATATATGAATTCCAGACAGACATCAGCCGCCATTAGCATATAAAAACCATAGGCATTCACAGGTGATGCAAAAGTAAGATTTCTGGCAACTGAAAAGGATGGCAACATCCCAATGAAGAGGAGGAACAAAATCACACCCCAATTCAATGTTGGTACCATTCAACCTATCAGTCAATGCACAGTGTATTTTACTGCTTACCATGAGGTTTCCTATTTGTTGATTACCAAGAGTATCATTATTGATATAATGACCTCTGTTACTTAGCCTCACATGAGTCAGAGAACATCACCAATAGATTGTGGAAAGTTGTGGCAGTATTGCTTAGATTGACAAGTCAAATTTTTAGGTTTATTTAGGTAAACAGTTAATTTTGTATGTGGAAGAGATAGCAGAGTGTTGTGCAGGCTGATGGTAGCTCTCTAATGTTATAGGTTGAAGTAAAAACCACTAGTTGAATTGGTGTATCTCTTGAAAGTTATGACATACACAGATCTTGCAGGCCAACTGCACTCCTTTATACATAGTTTCTCCAGTAATGATGGTTTGTTCCAACAAGATAATGAAACTCCCCATTGAACTTGAGTGATACAAAACTGATCCCAAGAATGATGAATGCTTTTCTGTTACTCCATTATCCTCTGTGCATACCAAACTTAAACACTGTTGTGAATAGTAATGCCTTCCACCAGGTATTTTCAGTACTCATGTGACACTGTAGATCAAGCAATATCAAATAGCTCTAAATTTCAAGAATGGAATGTCCCCTTCTGTCTGGCACCTACTATCATGCTTCATTCAACCTCCAATAATTCATGTTACCTTGCTATGAACACTGACTCACAAGTTGTCAAACTCAATGACTTGAGGTCTGGTTATTTCTATAATGTCATGGTATAAAATGACGCTCCCTACCATCGCTTAACATATTGCTATCCAATAACCAGGCATATAAGTGCGCATGTGATTTTTTATAAAAATAAATAATAACTTTTATAATCTGCCTAGTGAACCTATGCAACTGTGATTCTACAGATTTACACATGTAAACTGAACATTATGCTCTTAATACTTGAACTAGAAAATGTTTTCCTACTGGTAATTTCATAAATTTTAAATCTTTATATTTTTAAACACAGTCATCATTACTCTGGAAAGTGGGGTGATCTACATGTTATTAGATAGGTGAGTCTAATTTCTTGGCATTTTACATTTATGAAGTAAAACAAATCTAAACTATGTCAAACAATGAAAAGGCCTGTAGATATAAAGGTTATTAAAGCAATTGTCATCTGTCCAGCCAAAGGTATCATCACTCCACTATTTTGTGGAACAGGTTTTAAACACAAATTATTGCACCCCCACCCCAATCAAATCAAATCTCCATTGGTTAAAAGAACAGAAAAGCTTCAGGAGCAAAAGGAAAAACTGACCTAAGGAGTTATAGATTCACTCAGACCATACTTTCTAGATACATGAAATAATTATCAAACCAGTCATGACCAATCCTACTACTCATTCACAGAAACAAAATTGCTACATGAAATTTCAGGACCTTAAACACCATGAGGAGGTTGAAAACACATGTGGCCAGTGTCTGCATTTTTGACAACTAGATGCAGAAGAAAATTATTTTTTTAATAAAAACAATATTGGCATCTTTTGCACACCTAATACTTTAGTGACAGAAAGGATTGATAATAAACAATATTAGAATATTATGATGTAGTGCTACCCAGTCTTCTGGTGATGTAATATTATTCTAGTCATTTCAAAATCACCATCATACAAATTTATACTGCAATGTCGGACTACAAAGATGACCAAATTCTCTAACTGCAAGATGTCTTTGATTAAATATTTAAAAAGGTTATATTAATAATGCTTAGAGCCTGGAATAAGAGTGTGACACAATGGGTCCCCCATATAACCAACTGAACACATGAAGTCAGCACTAAATGATGCTTTCAGAGTCAGAAGTGTCAGCTTTTTTAATGGCTGGAAGACAAAATCTTTGAAGTTGAGTGTGGCAACCCACTTCAGCAAAAGGAAAAAAAATAATAAAGAAATAAATAGAAAAGGAGATCAAGTGGCATTTGGTAAGAAACCAGATGTTTTCACTTGCAGCCTTATATAAGTAGGGTCCTGGTTAAGACTGGACAAAGGGAGGAGCTGTTCGTCTAACCAATCAGGTCAGTAGCAATTGCTCAGCTGAAGCAAGAAGAACCAAACTTACTACTATGTCCACCCAAGGAACCTCATTGAAATAAACACCAAATTATTGTGAACCAGATAAGTGACTTCATTTCTTGCTGTTGATATCATCAGTTTCTTGTGAATATAGAACAAATCTTTTCCAGTCTTTGTACACATCAGCATAAACAAGAAGTGAAACATAACGTGGGGATTGATTTGTCCAGTCAGTAAAAGACTGAGAGTGGGAGCCCATTGTATTTTCACAGCAGCACAACAAAGAACTGACAGCTGTAGAAAATAGTGTAATATGGAAACAAAAGGAAATTGATTTGCTGAATTTGCTAGCTTGAATTACTTTTTATTGCATCCAGAAGGTTGACATGGCATAATATATTACATATCATAAACAGACTGGGTCTATTTGGATACAGAAATATTACTTTTCATGTATCAACACCTCAGACTATGAGTCTTCCAGGAAAAGACATCAGTATTTACTGATAAAGAACATTTATCTACTTAACATAAATAAGGAAATACTGTATTCCAAGCAAAAGGCAAAAAGAAAATTTATGCAATTAACCATCCTTAGCAGTGACATGCACACAATGATAATGAACTTCAATTCAGTAATGACATAAATATTATGTAAGATTCTCAAAAAGCATTGACAGATAAAGAAACATCATCTCTCTACTAAAATAAGAAGAATAAGATGAGCAATACTAAAAATACAAAAAGTACATAAAAATAAACATGGAACTCAAAGAGGAGCATGACAAAAACAAAAGGAAAACTGGTTAGAAGTGCAGTATCGGTGAGGATAGTTTGCAAAAGAAGTTAAAAGCATTCATAACAAAATATATATTGTGCTATAATCATATAGCACAATTACCTGGCTTTGTTGAAACCATCTTCTAGGAAAAGGAAGTGGATAGAAGGTTATGTGGGAACTTCAAAGAATTGAGAGAAGACTTAAACTTTTAGCATCTTCTAAGGGGGACTAGATACTGGACATGGATGTTAGAAAATTGTTAACACTTGACAATCTGGGTCAATTCAAAATATAACATTTCATACCTCGGCTTCCAAGATTGGTTGTACAATGCAGTTCACCCATTCATGAGCTTCAAGAGCCTAGAACAAAAACAGATCAAAAATATTTGTGCAGAAAAAAGTAATTCTAAGGAGCTTAACGAAAATTGTATTTGTATACTTGTTAATATCACTTTATATAAGAGTCAATAGGCATATATTTGTTAATATAATGTAAGATAATAGAGATTGACTTCAGCAAAGTTTTTATGTATAGCTTATCATGCTCGTATTATTAAACATTGACAGATGAGCTAATTGCCAGTTACATAAACTGAAGTGTCAAAAGGAACAGAATTATTCTGGATGGTTCCTCCTGCTGTATTTATAAAAGAACTGCAGTCCCCTCTGAGTGATACAACAACAAGACTACCAGAAACTGACATACTTGGTACCAACACAACAAATAGGAACACTGCACCAAATCACATCCCAATTCAACACTGGCACCACACAAACCATCAGTCAATCAATGCATTGTAAAACATACATTGCATTCCATGGGATTTCATTGTAATTGAGCACCAAAGAGAGGTACCATTATTACAGAATCTGTTACCATCCTTCACCTATCACTAGAAGGCTGTCACAGTCAGACAAGTCACATTTCCATCTCTTTTGGGTAGACAGGCTTGAAGATCATGTGTGTTGGAGGTCACAAGAAACTACAGATCCATCATATTGGATTACTATGCAAGCTGGTAGTGACTGCTAGTATGGGGTAAGTTATGTTAAAATTCACAAGCACAATTAGTGAAACTGTGGAGTTAGTCTTGAAAAATATGACATACATATTTTGTTGCAGACAATTTGCATCCTTTTATGCATACTATTTCTTGATAGTGATGGTTTGTTTCAACAAATTAACAACTCTGAGCTGTACACAGGAGACATAATACTGGTTCCAGGACACTCAGCTGGCTCTCAGTTATTCTATTGACTTTTGTGCACATTTAAATCCTAGGGGACATGTTGTAGAACTTATAAAATTCACAGCAGCTACATCCAATAAACACAACTCAGTTATGAAAAATTTAAAATATGTCTGTATAAATATACCCATGCAGTAACTAGAATACCTAAGGCATGTCACATAATTTGTAAACTTCAAATAAAGGCACTTTAGTTTCAAATCAAGTATATGCATTTATGCCAAACTTAACTAAAATAAATAAAACAAATATCATCATTTATTAATTTCTTTACTATTCATCAACCCTGTATCTACAGCAATATGTATTGCTCAATTTTCTTTAGCAGAAAATTTTATACAAATTTGGTGAGTTTAGGGAAAAACGGCAAACAGGATATCAGTGAATTAGAACTATAAAATGAATATCCACATATAACTAAAGTCTATGAAATAAAAATATGTATAATGTTACACTTTAACTTTGATACCAAATATTTCCTCTTACTAAACTTTAAAAACTGATACGTGACCAATTGCATAAGTCTAAGATAAGGATAGTAATTCCTTTTTTGGTAGAAATTTACTTCATTCTTGATTCATTTTATCATTCAGTTGCAAAAAAATGCTTCTCAGAATCAAAATAATGCTAGATTTTATTGTGTAAGTCTAAGGATACAATACAATTGTGGTCATCACATGTCTCATGTTTTCATGCATAGTATGTCCTTGAGCAAAGTAAACCTGGCAGAGCCCATCCCTTTTTAGGTCAGGTCACAGCCAATATCCCTCTGATTTAAAAGCTTACCTTGGTCAAAGACAGAGTTGTTGATTCCATTGGAGGAACTCTTTATCCTGGCTGATAGCTTCAGTCTAAGAGGCACTCAACCCAATGATGCCATATTATTACTGCCCTGAACATGAAATAATCATGGTGCTGACAATAATAGGTGCTGTCTTATGGGTGAGGTTTATTGCTTTAAATTTTCAAATGCCAGCAAATTTGTGGTTTTATATCTGTGGTTATGCCTTAACTGCTTTATGCAGTAAAGGCAGATTTTATTTTCTCAAAATTTTCCATGTAGTTTTTAAAATCTGTTAACAGACTTTGGTTGTAAAGTAAGACACTGTCAAAAGGAATCTGACTTTTCATTTTCATTGCCTATATTCAATTGTCAGCCATCTTTCAATATGCTAACGATATATGCAAAAAAAAACCTTTCAAAGTTTTATTTGTAAAATTAATAAAAAATTTATATTCAATTTTATTTTCAACACAGCTATTGGCTTTTGTTTAAATGTGAAAAAGTGTTTAAAAGTCGAGACTCTAACAAAAATACATGACCATTTTTAAAATGTGAAATTATAATGATTTACTCATTAGTTGTTATAGTCACAAAGTTTTGTCTGTTGATTCCTCCATCTTTCTTCAGATGTCTTGTCAAAATTGGTAACATTCCTGGAATTTCAAACTGAATCCTTTATTCAATCCATAGAGAGGATTGTCTTCATTCCTCCATTCATACCAGAGCATATCTTATATCAGATAATTCTTTCTTGTGATGTTACTTGTATCTTCCAGAGAATGACATTTTTGCTCCACTCAACCCAGGGGTTGAACTCACAACCACCAACCAGATAACCCAATTTGCTTTTAACCAATGCTAGACTATATATCCTGTAAGCCAATTTAGTGAAATAAACTTAGAGCTTTAAACATAATGGCATTTGTTTATTGAACCAGAATAAAATAAATTAGTGTATGATAATGAACAGACAATCTGAAATTTGCATCTTCTTGTATAATTAATGTAGTTTATCATATATTTATAAAAATCTACTATTAATTATAAATTTCTACCTACTATCCATTAATACCCACCATCTCATTTAATGGGTTAAATTTATTTGATATCAATTATGTTGCTTACTAAATCAATTCATTCTTATTTGGGATACAGTTTACAAAAAAAACAGAATAGAAGAATGAACAAATATAAAATTAAAGTATGCAGAGATAATATTATATGAATGGCAGGTCTTAATAAAATCTATAACTTATTTAGATTTCACATTTTGGGGCATAATTTTAGATTTTATCTATTCTTATTGGTGAAAAGAAAGAAAAAAATGTGCAATACTGCATCTATATTTCTTTATTAATTATATTTTCCATTAATATTTCTCATAAACATAGTAATTTCTTAATATATTCTTTCTTTGTATACCCCCATTTCAATATATGTTAAACATCAGAGATTATTCTTAAATGTCAATCTGATCTACTAATTAGCAGAGAGTCAACAGAGAAACCACACCTGTTAACATGTACTATTATTATTGGATTGGTTCATTCATATGTGAATTAACAATTAATAGTAAGCATAGTCGCTGCACTAGTTACACCACTCAGTATTGTCTAATTATTATTGTTTGACAAAACATTTTAATAATCCCATATGTAGCTATGCAAAATAATTGTCTTTCTCTTTTCCAAGAATAAACCATACAAAGCTTGATCAGTTAATAAACTAAGTACATTTCAAAAAGACATAGCAAATGAAGTTATTATTCCAATTACATTTTTAATTATACTGAACTCTGTTATAGACATAAAAGGCAACATCACCATATTAAACAATCAAGTTTATCAATTGATCATACTGTAGTAATGGAATTAATTTTCTTTTGAAATTTGTTTCAAGTAGAAATTTCACCATGAAATAATTTCCCAATTCTAGTTCAAATGACACAGGTTTGATAAAACAGTTGAATTTTTCTTAGAATTAAATCTTGTAAAGATATATTAAAATTAAAGCAAGACTTACTTTTGATTGGAAGGCTTGGAGAACTTCTAAGGCTTTTAATTTTCGAGTTTGCAATGCTTGTTGTAATTCCTCAATGTCCATGGACAGAATACAACATCTTTTTGTAACAGTTAGCTGAAGCACAAAATAAAACATCTAGAAAAATCCCATTTAATTTCAATAGAAGTTAAAATTTGGTTTGTGAATAGCTTCACAAGAAACACAACATATTGCACCATATTCTGAGACTAGAATTAAAATCTTAAGCTTTGAATTAAATGTAAACATAATTCCTAAAGAAATGTGCTGGAATAAAACTGAAATTGGAAGTTTATCTGCTTTATGCTGTAAGTTCTATTCTCTCAAGACTTTCTATGTAGTGCTTAAAGGTTGGTATAGAAAGCTGTAATTTTCATTTCTTGCAGTGCCTTTTGTAATCATATAAAATTTCTGCAATCTGCATATCAAAAACAACTAACTGCTATTTCAAAAACTGTTCTTACGAGTTAGAATATGACCTGGTCATATTGTTGCTGATCTTATTAATGCCATAGTGGAAATAAAAAGTAACTTACATGTTATACATTTCACTTAGTGAGGGTAGTGATAAGAATTTGAAGAAGCAGTACAGAGGGAGAAAAATAAATAAAAAATGTCAATTCACCCTTTGTATTTATTTATTAATTTGTATTTGAGAAATATATATGATATTAAGTAAAACTTGTTTATTTCTGGGACTGACCAAAGTAAGTGTAACCATGGACAATAAGAAACTATTGGCAATTTGTACATCAAATATCTCAGTTATAAAGATCATAAACAGTGTCAAAATTAAAATTAATGTTCTTTTTCATTTTAAGCATAAAAGGATAATTTGATTTTTTCATCAGCAACAGAATGAACTTAAATAATATTTGAAGTTATGAATTAAAAATTGATCAATATTTTTTATAAATTGGGTTCTTTTTGAATTGTAATGAAACCTTGTCCAATGATCATTGTTGTTTTCCTTATTTTATGCTTTTCCTTATTCTCTTATAGACTCGCAAATTTTTTCAATATTTTCCACTTGAATTTTCCAAATATTTCACATGAAACTGTGTTTCATGGAAACAAACTTTCCAATTAATACTTCAGTAATTTTTCTTCTTGAGCTAACATTCTCAGATATGTTGTGTAAAGATTATATTGAATCTATTGCTAGGCTTGCTGCTAAGAAGGTTGGTTCACTATGTCATGCTAGACAATTTTTCTCTCCAGAAATTATCTAACATATTTATAAATCTGTGATTTGTCCATGCTTTAAATATTGCTGCCACATATGGTCCAGTGCTTCTGCTGTATATTTATTATTGGTCCTGACCTAGCATCGCAGCTTCAGTCAATTTTCCCACCATCATAATGTAGCTTCTCTGTGCCTTTTCTATAAATACTTTCATGGTAATTGTTTTGATGAACTTTCCACTATGGTCCCTAAACTTTAGGAATTTAAGCACAGTACTAGATTGGTGGCAACGTCTCATAAATTCACAGTTCAATTGGCTAGATGTAACTATAAGTTCTGTGCTAACAGGTTTCTTTTCTTGCACTTATCACTTGTAGAATTCTTTCAATTACATGGATCCAGCCAACCTTGATCTTCAAAAATTTAAATACAATATCAAGTGTTATCTATTGTCTTCTTGATTACTCTTACTTAATAATGTTTCTCTTTTTACTTATTCTTTCACACTCAGTGTCTTAGTGGTTTTACTTTTTTTTTCTTTTTTTTTAAGCGTATCATCCCAAGCAAGGCTGGAGGCCACTATCACACAAGGGGTTAAAGAAGGGTTGGAGGAAGAGCAGATAGGAGTGGTAAAGGAGAGGATGTGGAGAAAGAGAAAGACAGTGGGTCGATCAAGGCAAGGGGATTACAGAAGATTTGGAGCGAGAGCAGATAGGAATGAAAAATGAAAGGATGTGGAGAAGGGAAGTGGATAGATCAGGGCAACTGGAGATGTCGATTGACGCTACACTTAAACCGTTGGAGATTGTATTTGTCGGGGAAACAGTAATAGGGAAGGGAGTTCCATAGGCGAGATGTGCGAGATTTGAAGCTATTGGAGTAGAAGAGACGTCTACATCTAACAGTTTCCACGGTGTAGGGGTGGGAGCGGGATGCCAGCCTCGTGGGACGTTTAAATTCACGAGGCCTAGGGACAAGCGAAAGCAGCTCCTCGGAGCAATTACCATGAAAGTACTTGTAAAAAAGGCAGAGCGAGGTAACATTGCGTCTGTGAGAGAGCGACTGCAGACGAGATGACAGATCAGGGCCAATCATGTTGCCTATCTGTCTCTGGATCTTATCAAGAACCCTGAGGCAAACAGCAGGGGCCCCAGACCATATATGGCAGCAATACTCCATGCAAGGGCGAATGGTCAATTTATAGACTTGGAGGATCGATTGCGGGGAGAAAAATTTCCTGGCTCGGCACAGAGAACCAACTTTCCTTGCGGTGGCTGATGCAACTGACTCGATGTATTTGTTCCATCTCAGATCAGCAGACAGCGTGAGACCGAGCAGCCACAGAGAGGAGCTCTTGAGAAGTTGGTCTTCAGACATTCTAATGGGATGCAGGGATGGATCCTTGTGGTGGTTAATAGAGAGCAGGAGGGCCTCAGTTCTGGGAGGGAAATCGGGCAAGGGTACCCCAGAAGAATCTAGCGTAGAATTGGAAGAAAACTTCCGAGCGAAGCATTCGGCCTTGTCGGCAGAGGTGGTCAGGACCTCAAACTGATTGAACAGGGGAGGAATGGAGGGTTTGTTATTGTTCAGAACGCTCTTGCAGAGGCGCCAATAATCTTTGGAGCCAAATACGTTCCTTCATCCGAGCAGAAAATAGTGACTTGGCATCGTCGAGGATACGCTTACACTCATTGCAGGCAGAGGAAAATAGACGTCTATTGGAGTCGGACATATCACTACGAAAACGGTGGAAGAAGTGGTTCCTATGGGCAATGGCTGCTGAGCAAGCAGCTGTGAACCAGGGGGAGGAGCGCGGTTTGACCTTGAATTTCCTGGAGGGGATGAAAGCTTCGATACCGGTTTTAATCCAGGAAGAGAACTCAGAAGCACAATCATGAGTGGGGAGCTTAAATACAGCATCCCAGGAGACATCGCGGAGGAAGTCACGAAACGAGTCCCAGTCAGCCCGTTGGTAGCAGAATGTGGTTGTGGTGGTAGGAGGGTCTTTGCAGGGGGTGGGGCTGAAGGAGATGCTAACAGACACTACAGCATGATCGGAGTTACCGATAGGACAGCGCTGCGTGGTACTACAAGACTCAGGGATGGAGGTAAAACACAGGTCGAGGTTGTAGGCAAAACACGTGGGGAAATCGATTATCTGAGTGAGGGATTGAGAGACTGAAAAGTTGAGAGTATGAATGCCTGCGAGGTCGGTAGTAGCGTTCTTAAGCCACTGGTTGTGATGGGCGTTAAAATCGCCAAACAGAAATATGTGAGCGTACGGATGGACAGAGAGGGCCTGTCAGAAATGCTGTCAGAAATGACATCGAGTATCCCACAGTCCTGAGAGGATGGAGAGCGGTAGAGGAAGAAAAGATAGCTTACAGCATTGAGAAGAGATAGCCAGAGACACAAGTACGAATGATCCGGCGATTCGAGAGAGCACTCTCTAGCCAGAGGGAGATGGTCCTTGATGTAGACACCCAGGCCATGCATGTGGGTTAGAGTCTTTTCTGAGGAGAGGAAGGTATCCAGGGATCGAGAGATCAGAAGAAGGGATAGAGGAGTCAAGATTGGTCTCACACAGGGCCAGTATATCCGGGCAATTAGCAATGAGGAAAGACTCAACGCTGCAGAAGTTGGTTCTAATGCCATGGATGTTGGAGAAGGAGATATTTAAAGGTTTGGGTGATTTTTGGAAGGCTGGTTTAGGTTTATATTTGTGGTTTTTGTACTTCATGTGGGTAATTGGTGTTGGAAAAAGAGAAGGCCTGAGTTAAAGGAAGCCGACGGTTATCACCCATGACGCGAACAGAGAGGGGGTTTGACACAGCCTGAATCATAATGTGGCCTCAGGGTTTCCCACCGTAGATGACTGCAGGGACACCTATCCATGCGCGACATGGCACTACAGACACCCCGATATTATGCAACTGTTGATCAGAGCGGCCGCTCAAGACGCTACGCAAGAGTTAGGGCTCCTATCTACCAGTCGGAAACAGCAACCAGGGAACTGTCAACCGTGTACCCTCAGAATGAACAGGCAATGCCACAGACTATACGCATCACGGGAGAAACTCCGCGGCACCAGTACAGAGGCCAGAGAGAGAGAGAGATCCAGGAACCCCTTCCTAGACACGGAACAAGGTTTGGGCCTCTAATCGTGTCCAATAGAGGGGGGAGGAGTGTAGACCGGGCGGTAGGAAAGCCTACCTGCCTTGCATGAGATGAAATGATTAAAAAAAATAAAAAATGAAAAACAACCAATCTTTTTAGCTCAATGTTTTCAGCTAAATGAAACAAAAAAGAATTACATCATTGCTTGGGAATCATTGCTTCAGTCTCCAAAATTATATTTGTCTGAAGAATAGAACATTATTTTTTTTATTTATTTGGTTGAGTTAGATCAGGCATTCATGTGTCTATCACGCCGACCATCACAGTCCTGCATCAAGGTTGGAAGGTATTTAGGAAAGTATTATGTGCCATAACATTGGGCAACCAACTCATCTTACTTTATGCCTAGGTGTCCAGAACACCTCATACCCATGAGTTCTTGTTTTGCTTGTGAGCAGTGTCCTGCAAAGTGCATTCTGCATTTGTGTAATATTGTAGAAATATCAAGGATGGGTCAATAGAGCTGTGATTTAGTTGGATGTTGTCTCCACAAGATGTTAAGTATAGCTCCCAACATAAGTATAGCTCCCAACATCCAAGTGTAGGTTCCACCAAACTTAGACTCTAGGGTTTTAGTTAATGTCCAGGCAGTGGCACCATACATTAACAATTCCTCTCCAGTGGCACAAAAGAATCTCCGCTGTCTTGTCTGGTAGATCAGATTTCTAGATTACATCCATTTTATTCAAGGTGGCCCATGGTTTGGCTATGCGAATTTTCACCTCCTTTTCAGTAGAATTTATCTCATTTCCTAATTATGTAAAATATTTGACAGATTTTATTGGTTCACCTGAGACAGTTTGCTGGTTGATGCCTATTAATTCATTTTTAGAGACATTGACATTATTGGCAGCATTTTGTAGAACTATGATATCACTAATGATGTCTGCAGTGATAGCTAGGTCATATGCATAGTCAATATGTTATTTTTTTTTGCAGGATATCAACTTGAGACTCTTGGTGATAAAGTAAAACCTAGATGATGATGTTTGTTGAGGGAAGTTCTCAATATGTAGCCAAGGGTGATAACAAAGAGAAAAGGTGCAGGGTGTCACCCTGGAGGGCTCCTGCCTTGATGTCAAAGAAGTTAGTGTCTCCATGTGGAGATCTAACCAAAGATTTAGTATTTTTGTATAGCATCATAATGGCAGTTACTATCTCAGAGGAGATGTCATATACCAGAAGATCTTCTCTATTTTCCTCTAGGTACAGGATCGAAGGCTTTAGAGAAATCTACATAAAATAAAGTGGCCTGTAGATTCTTTGCCTTGATGCTCTCAATAATCCACCAAACAGGATTTGTCCAATGGTTGGTCTATTTTTTTCAAAAGCCATTTTGATTTTTTGGGGACATTTTTTCTTCTTCCAGCTGTATTCTGTTGAGAAGCATTGAGTTGTAAATTTTTTCTGCAATGGAGGCGAGTGATTCCTCTATAGTTTTTTAAAGGAAGTATATAGTCTTCAGTCCATCTTTTTAAGATTTCTTCATTATATGTGGCATTACAGAGTTGGAGTGGAATATCCAGCCTTCTGGATGAATGTTATTAAGTCCTGCTGCTTTCTTATTTTTAGTGTTTTTTTAAAGCCATTTCAAATTCTGCATCTGTAAAGTTTTCAGGCTTAATACGAAGAGGATGTTCAATGATTTCCCCAACCTTAGTATCTAAAATGTCAGGTACATTTCTCATTTTTAAAGTGATCTTGCCATTTATTCAGTCTTCCAGCCTGACTATTGACCTTTAACTTGAATTTATTTGTTGATTTTCTGTCACTGACAGTTTTCCAAGCAAGAGCAGAAAGTTTGTTGATAGCAGCATAGCTGAAGAGTCAAACTCTTTCCTGGGTGTATTCAACTTGTTGATCTTCATAAAACTTCTGGAGTTGAGTTTGCACTTCATTGAAGTCTTGGATAGAGTTAAGGAATGGATTTGAATTTCTTATGGTAGCCTTTTCTTTCACATTAGCTCTTTGTAATTCAATGCTATTTGATTCCCAAGGAATGTGTTGCTGATGTTTAGGTTTCAGCCTTTTCATGAGGAGTAACAAAATTATTGTAGGTTGTATTAGATGGTTCTTCAGCATCTGCTTGTAGTATTTCAATCTTATTCCCTGGTTTTTGAGATGAATGTTTGTTGTTAGAGGAGATCAGTCATACAGTGGGAAGGCAAACTGCTTATTCTTACTGGGTCTAAGTTGGATGGTGGAAAAGACAGTCCAACGGTCTGGAGATACTTCTTCAAATGAGTTGAAGTCTTGGCAATTCATTACACTGTTCTTCCACTTCGTGTTTATCTGGATGTGATTCAATTGGATCTTCATGCCATTAGCATGGGTAAATGTCCATTGTTTAGAGCTCTTTTGAAATTTGGTGGTTAGGAATACAAGATTATTTTCTTGTATAAAATCTTCATACCTTCAATCTTTGAACATCAATTTTGGTTGAGTTCGTTTTTTATTTACTGCCTTTTTACGACTGTTTTGGGAAAAAAAAAGTTTTGATTTTTCTTTTCTTTTTTTTACCCTCCTCTTTTTTAATTTTTTCCCCCCTTAATTTTTAATCTCTTTCTCTTTTATTCTGGTTTTTCCCTTTTGATGTTTCTTTCTCTTTATTTTCTCTTTTAAATTTTCTATTTTAATTTATCTTCGTTCTCTTTATTGTTGTAACTACTGTCTGTGTTTTTTGTTTGTGACTAACGATTAAATTCTCGTTATTTCTTTAATTTCTTCCTGTTAATATCCGTTAAGTTTTTCTTGTGTACTTTTTTAAAATTTTTTTTTTCCTGTGCCAAATATTGTTCTAATCTTTGTATTATCCCTTGTATTGTCTAATTTGTGCATTTAATTTCCTTTGTTTATTTGTGTGACTCGTCAAATTCTTAGCGTCAGCCATTTTGGTTTTGTAAATAGCTCTGGCTATTTTTGAAAGTTTCGTATTTTTTTTTGTTTACCTTTTTCTTTGTCTAGTGCTTTTATTGTCTATTTTGTTTTTAGTGTTTTAAATAGATTTGTTTTCACCTTTAGGCGAATTTAGTGCTTTTATTTTTAGTCTGTATTTTTGTCTTGACTTTAGGTGTACCTTGTTTAATTGTTATCCTTTGTCTTTTGTATTTAATTGTAAAACCTTTTTATTTTTTCTTTGTGAATTTATTTTTGCTGTCTCACTTTCGGGCGAGTTTTCCTTTTTTTTCTTTAACTATTTTTTTCGCTACTAAGCGAACTTTACTTGTTTAGTTTCCACATCGCACACTCCGTTTATAGGCGGACTTTGGTTTTTTACAATGGTCAAAATGAAAGTACTATGGAGGCCAATAGTGCCTCACATAATGACAAGAATGTTATAAATTCAGAAGCTGGGGAATCGTCCTCTTGTTGGAAGTCTCCCCCTAGTTGTATAATCAATGTGGCGGAATTCTTGGAGTGAGCTAAGAGTTACGCACACCTTGTGGTAGAAGGTGGACTCTTAGTAGACCCCCCAGGAACTAAGAAAAATTGAAAAACGAATAGTGTCAGTTTTCGTCGTCGACAAGCGTACGCGCAAAATTTGTCGCTTGACGAAAAACACAGTGATTAATCAATGGAATCCTTGGGGTTCAAGGAGTTGTTAAAGGAGCAGGGTTTTTCATGTGCGACGTATTGCTACCCATGCCGGAAGAATGTGTTGCGGCTTTAAGCCGAGACCTGATTACGAAAGATCTGATCCTACGCACTGAATATGAAGGCCGTAAAAGGACCAGAGTCGCAATGTATGAGGTCCCTCCTCAGGTTATCGGGGAACATCTCACGGTATACCTGTCCCAGTACAGTGAAATAGTGGGCGCTTCCTGCGATAGCCTGAGCCGGGGGGAAGCTTTGAGATACGACTAGATGAAGCTGCCTTCTGCTCCATCCCCAACTGTCTGGAAGTAGGGAGGTTGAAATTGCCGGTCATTGTGACTGGCCGTAAACCGGTATGCTGGAAGTGTGGAGTGACTGGTCACCTCTCCTCTTCCTGCCCAGAGAAGAAGGCCTCTGGAATTCAATCTCCTGTTGACCAAAATCCCCCTCTAACCGCGTCTTTACCTACCACCTCGCCTGTAATGGGCATGCCAGCTTCTGTGACCAGTAGGGATAATCCTCCAGTTGTCCAAAAAAAACGACATTACCCAAAGAACCTTCTCCCACTGCTAGTGAAGTTGCAGAGAAGGGAGAGGGGGAATGGCTAGTTGCTGGTAGGGCCAGAAGAAAGCGCCAGGCAGCAGGTCCTCAGTCCCCTGAAGCCCCAAAAGACCAAAGGCACGTACAGCCCCACTCCCCCTTGGCAACATTAAGGGCGATGCCCCGGCCTCTTAACTGACACTAAAAGAAAAACAACGGAAATATGACCCCAGTTTCGAGAAAACACAAAAGATCAAGGAACTTAAAAAGAAATTAGACACCCAGAAAAATCAACCAGCCCCTATTCCTTCAATGTCCTCTACCCGGTCCTCCCCATCACCTAAGAAACGACCTGCCCCTCTAACATCACCATCCAAATCCCTTCCCCTCAGTAGAGATCCCAGCCCTTATAGACACAGATGTTTCTATACCCATCTTCACACACCCAGTCCTTCCCCCATTAAAAAAAGACCCTCCCACACCCCTCTGTATACTCCCAGTTCTTCCCCCATGAAAAAAGCAGAAATGCCTCCACCCTCCTCCAAATGCAACAGAAGCCCCACTCAGGAGCTGAAAGACAAAAAAAAAATCAAAAAAACAGATTTACAATTTGGGATTCAGGCAGAAAGGGCCAGGGTCTATGGCAACCGGATAAAGGACTTACGATATCTCTTTTCCATCAAGCAGTTTGCTGACATGGATGTAGAGGTCCTAGAAAATTTCCCTCTGGCCCAAAGGATCTTTACTGTTATTAGAACCGGCTCTGGAGCCAAACAAATTTGGGCGATGTTGGACAAGGCCATCATGTCCAACAAGATGGCCTTGCCAATCGCAATTGTTCAGAATCAACAATTGAAATTATTAAAACAATTTTGTGCAGGGAGAGTCCCAGTTTTAGTTCACCCCTCCCTGTATAGAGCCCTAAAACTGACTTTCCCCTGGGATATCAGCGGAATCTCCCAAGACAGCTCCATCAAGACTGAGATGGGCCATGGGTCTATGGGAGAAGCTGTTGGTAACCTTACCCCGACCATGTTTAAACCAGTAACACAACCCTAATCTGTTTTCATCATGGCACTCTGGTTAGCAAGTATAAATGTCCGGGGCGCCTCGGGGTGAATGTTTGTTGTGTGCAAGAGACCTGGTTTTCTTCTCATGACCGTGAGGACTTGCTGTCTAAGGGGTTCGCCCTTTATTCAGCATGTTTTGATGGTCGTTCGAGGAGTATCTCTTGGCTAGTGAGCAGGTCTTTGAAGGCTGCATGTACTCCTGTCTTTGCAGATCCGGTGAGCAGGCTTTGCGTGCTGGATGTTACCATAAAGGATAAGGCTCTACAACTCATTGGGGCTTATGCACCCAATATCCATTCCGAGCGACCTGCTTTGTTTCGGCAGATCGGGCTGTACTTGACGACATCTCGTCGGTTAGTTTTAGCGGGGGATAGGAATGCGGTCCTTGACCCCGATATAGATCATATAGGACACAATTCGGGTACTAACAACCGGGACGTGTAACCATTTCAGGGCTTTATTGATGAGTTTGATCTTGTTGATAAGTACCGGAATGAGCACCTTCGGGAGGTAGCATGGACTTGGACAAATAGTGGCAACTCGGATCCTGGGACGCTAGCGAGCTACCTCGACCGAGTCTTAGGAGAGTCGATGTAGGGCTCATAGGGTGTCCAAGCTTCCACCATATAGTTTATACGGACCACAGGCTTGTCCGGGTCCATGTAAACTTAGATAAGACTAAAAAATTAAAACTGTTCACTATTTGGTGAGCAGGATTTCCGGGACCAGCTGCGACTAATGATACAGAGGGAATTGATGAGGGCGGTTGTTGGGAACGCCTGGTGGGATAAATTAAAATGCAAAATTAGAACGTTTGCTGCCGACTTTAGTCGTCGACTCAATTTAGATAGATTAGCGGCGCAATCTGCTTTAGAAGATAAAGTTGATTGGGCAGTGAAATCCCGTAATAGTGGGGAAATAGTCTTAGATAAGGCAGAGTTGTCCTCCTTGCTTATCAAGAAGGATCAAGCTCTGGTAGTTAGGGCTAGGTTAAAAAGAATGTCCTCTGAGGCGATGAATATGGCCACTCAATTGCGTGCAGAGGAAAATTGGAGTGCAGCTCAGCGACATATCATGTGCGTCACATTGCCAGATAATCGGACCGTGACTACAAATGCCGGCATATGCGAGGTCTTTCGGGATTACTTTCAGGATCTTTTCATCAGGGAGCCCAGTCCAAGACCTGCTCGGTTCGACGCCTATTTAGCCGACTTTCCCTGCCTCGAGGCAGCTGAAGCGGCTGGGTGCGAGGGTCCCATCACAGAGTCGGAAATCTGGGAAGCACTGAAACAGGTTGGCCTGGATAAATCTCCATGTCTATACCCCAATGCTTCACCAGGGGTGTGATCAAGTTGCTGTGTAAGGACAAGAATGGTGGGGATCGGTTAAATAACTTTCGCCCTTTGAATATGTCAAACACAGAGTTAAAGATTTTGGCGAAGATCTTAGTCAACCGTTTGCAGGTTGTCCTGTCTAGTGGGATTGGCTCCGAACAGACTTCTGCTGTGAAGGGCAGGACTATTCAGGATAACCTGCATATGGTAAACTTGATCCTAGAACAAGTCGACAGTGAAGCCGCGCTGATCAATTTAGATCAGTCCAAGGCCTTCGATAGGGTTGACCATCGGTTTCTGGAGGCTGTCCTTTCGGCGGCCGGTTTTGGAGCTGACTTTCGCTCCTGGATCCGACTTTTGTATGCGATCCCCGGTGCACTGTTGGAGGTGAATGGGGTAAAATCGAAGCCTTTCATATTGTCTTGCTCCATTTGTCAAGGTTGTCCGCTTTCGCCTTTGCTTTACGTTCTTTCGTTGGAACCATTCCTTCGCAAGTTAAAGGTGAATCCGGTCCTGCGCGGAATTTCCCTGCCTGGGGCTACCACCTCAGCCAGGTATTCTGCCTATGCTGACGATGTTTCAGTTCTTGTGTCGAGCAGAGCCAAGATTGACGAAATCAGCAAAGAGATCAGTGTGGTATGAGATGGTGACAGGGGCCAAGATCAATCACGATAAGTCAGTTGGCTTGCGGTTGGGTGCGTGGTAAGGGAGTTTCTCTTCCCGGACCTTTCCTCTGGACGGATGGGCCAATCAAGATACTCGGCGTCTGGTTCAGTCCTGATCTCCTGTTGGAAATGAATTGGTCAGAGGTACAAGGTTAATCTGTGGTCTTGGAGGAAGCTTTCTTTGAAGGGGAGGGCGGAAGTATGTGTTTCACACATCTATCTGATTCTCCTTTACCAACTCTCTGTACTTCCACTTCCGTCTGCCAGACTAATATTATTAGTAAGGCTCCTGTTCTTTCTTGTGGAGAGACAAGGCCGCTATGTTATCTCGCGAGATCTGTTGTCTGGGTATGCCTAGTATTGAGATTCGTCAATATATGCTTCGCATCAACTTTCTAGACCGAATGTGTCGCGGATCGGATGAGGATGGCGCCTTCTGGAAGGAAGACGTCCGTAAACATTTCCCATCCCTGAGAAGTGTGCACTCGTGCCAGGCCGTACACCCTGAACCGAATGCTCCTTCTACCGCGAATGTCGTCGTGCTCTGGAACACCTCTTACGGACGTCGGATGGCCACTCCAATATCCAGGCGTTGTCCCATAGGGCACTGTATCAAGTGTTAGTCAGCGGGGGGCGTTCAGGATGATCTGATTGACACGCTCGGTCTTACGAAGCAGGAGGCTTGCTCAATATGGCCTTGGGCACCTGGGTTGAAATGTCTCAATAATGATGAGGCATCACTCACCTGGCTGGTGATTCGTGGGGCCCTCTGGGTTGCCCAGAGACTTTGTTCAGCAGGCATGGAGAAATATCCAAACTGCCATCGCTGTACTGGAGAAGTCGAGACCATTGGTCACGCCTCCTTTCACTGCAAGGCGGTAGTGCCGTTGTGCAAGTTTGTTGAAGGCCTCATGGTTCGCATGCTGCGGGGAAAGTTCTTTGTCCTTGAAGCCAGTTCTGTTTGTAGCAATGTGGTGCCGCCAGATGATGAAGGCTGAACATTGTGTGTTCTGTTGCTTACTAGGTGTTATGAGAGTCGTGATTAGGACGACGCGTCAGAAGGAATTCTTTGAGGGCGAGAAGTTCACTTCTTCCCAACTGATCTTGTTCTTTAAGAATCAGCTTAAAGTCAAGATTAGGACGGAATGGCGGCGGCTCACCTCATCAGAATTTGGCAAAAGGTGGGTGAATCTTGCGCGTATGTGTCGAGTAAAAGGGGCTGACCTGCAGTGGCATTTTGATGCCGGTTAGGCATCAGGATATTGTTTTCCTGGTTTAAACGTAGGTAACCCATCCCTGGAGTTAGGCTAGAAGTAGGTTTTTTGACTCTTTAGTTTTTTTTTCTCCAATAAACTAGGGTCCCTTTTATTTCTGCCCCACTTTTTTTTTCCTTTAGTTTAACTCCCCATCCCCTCCCTCATTAGGTGGTCAGTGATTTCAGTTCTCTGGTAGATGCAGGGGAGCCTTTCGTTTCATGTGTGTGTTTTACGTATTTGTTTTTTGTGTCTGAATGAGTGCATGTCTGTGTGAGTGCTTGGGATGGATGAATGTTTATATATTCTTATAGTCCCGCATCGATTTCGTCTAGTTAACTGATTTTTCTGACACATTTAAGGTTTGGGGGGGGGGTATTACTAACATGATTTTGTTTAGTTCCTTGTAAATAATTTATAACCATATTGTATATATATATCATTGGGGTGTTTTTTAGCTTGTTGTTTTTATTCCCCTCCCTCCACAGACGATTGTACATATGGGGACTATTTAGGTTTTTGATTGCGACTATGAGGTATTTTGGTGGATGTAGTAAGAAAGGTATGTATGAATGTGTTGTTTTGGTGCTAGGATTATTGTTTTGTACGATTGGGTCAGTGATTGTGGCTAGCTAAGTTATAAATTAAGACAGATGATGACTGTCTCTTTTCCCCATCCCCTTTTTTGGCCTTGTGCCACATTTGCTGTATTGTTCAGTAATAAATATTGCAGGGTTTGTATTGAGTTACAACTTGCTTTATTTTTGTCTGCCAGCTGGACGCTAGCTGGAACCCTTACACCAGTAAGTGTTGTTAATCTACAAAGAAAGTTTTAAATAGTAGAGAATTCCACCATAACCTTATTAACCAAATTAATAAGATAAAAGTTAGCCTCAAAATAAATTTATAAAAAATAATGAGTATTACATTAAAAAAAGCAGCTAACAGAAACAATTGTAATGAGGGATCATTTTTCATATCTCCATTTTTTACTTGCATTTTCACACAAAACTTTATAACTTCTTACAATTTGCCCTTTTATTTTTATTTTCTATTTACATTTGGTTCTTTATTTTTTTAACTTATATAAATATTACACAGAAGGGCAATGTTCCAAGAATTCACATTTCATAAGCACATTTTCTATACCATTGATATTTATATTTCTTTATAAAATAGTTATTGAAAAACATTAATGAAAAAATAATTAATAAGTTGTAGAGATGAAAAGTAGAAAGTTGGGAAAAATAACTCACATCAGAAGCCAAAAGTGATTCTTTTATCAAATTCAGGTTTTTATCTCTCTTATTTCTCTCATCACCAATAGCTTGTTTAATCTTTATGCGCCTCTTCACATGCAGAAATACTTTCACCAAGATTACACCACCAATCAGCAAATAGATTCCTGACTTTGGATAATTCCAAAGTAAAGTCACAAACTCTTGCCAAGACAATTCCATTTGTTTTTAATTCCTGGAAAATAAGATAATGGTAGTGAAATAATAACTTGTATATTTTATTTTGAGTCCATTGTTAAAGAATAATTGATGGATATGAAACAGAAAATGCTTTTATAAGCTTAGGGTTATAACTTGGGAGCTCACATTTTCTTATCTCATGTAGATAAAATACAAATACATTTAGCATTCTGTGTTCTGGTTGGTAACAATAACACAGGTACCTTTTCTCTTGTGAGGACTGACGCAAGGAATCTATTTCAAATCCACGACTCACGACTTCCAACACTGCAATATGCCACGTTAGACACTTTCTCCCCACTGTCTATTAGCCTGTCTATTTATCTACCTCAGGGCCCACACAGCTTTTTGTACATCCAGGTGCCTGAATCAAACCACATGTCCCACATCATGCTTAAACCATGTTTTCTGTATTACGAAGGATGCAAGTCCAATCCAGGCAGGCAAGACACAATCGGGTTCTCTTCATTTGCTGAACCGGTAAGTTATTCCCACTACACACCCCAATCTCATTATAATCACACAAAATGTAGGGCGGATGTGGCCTCTTGTTGTGAGCACTCCTCCAAAGGGGGACAGGCTCGGCCTCTTCTTCAGAAGAGCTCTCAGAATAAGCGTCTGCAGCAATTATTTCAGTAGTCAGGCTCTTAGGTTTACACTGGTGTGGTACAAAAATAAGTTTGCTCTCAGATGACAGATCACTGTTGTTATTCACCAGCAGGATTGCATCAAGGACAGGATGGTGAACATTTATACAGCACAGAGTTCCGCTGACCATGACAGAGTGTTGGCTGATAATACCAATGACACCTCCCTTCTTGTAAGCTGGTGGTACACCGACTATTGGGGGGTTTCACCTAGACAGAATCCCCCACTTCATATGATGCAAAAACTTCTTGGTTGGATAGACATGCACAGTCGATCCCTTTTAGTTGGACTCAATACACATGAATCATATTAGCTGGTGCCAACTGGGATGTCTCATTGTCCTTTAGTGTGGCATTGTTCTAGTACACTGCCTCCATTATGGAACATAATTTCCTGGCCACTATTCGTTTAACACCTGAGGGTACATAAGCACATTGGAAGTGCATTCAAACACCCCATTCCTCAAGGAACCTCCTGAATTATTTACTGCAAAACGCAGTGTCATTATCTGTCAGTAATTCTACCAGGGTCCTCATTCCCACAACACAGTTCTTAAGCACACTCTCAGTATCCTGCCACTGAAGGAATCACCAAATCAGTAATAGAGTTGGGCTACAGTTGAGTGTCAAATAGTGTCTGCCGTCATGTCCATCCCCAGTTGTTGCCACATATATTCCACCTCCAGTCTTCCTGTCAGCCACTGCAAATAGGTGCAGGTCTGACATTCCTTACATGTCTTGACCACCATTCTCATTTGTGCCTTTGTTATTCGAGGATCAAAGTATGATGTCCTTGTGACACCAGGATACCCACTTTGCTAATGCACAAATTTAACTGCTTGTACCCACACTCTTCCATGGATGCAACACAGGTGTTGTTACTTGGCCTGACCTCTCACTAAAGCAAGTTAATTACCTGTGGTACTAGAGTCAACTGGTCAGTGAGGTTGCACTCTGATGCCATACTTGGCAACTAGCTATCTTGATGATTTCCAGTCTTCTAATCAGTATCTCACTTTCTGCCCTGAACCAAATCCTGGCCTTCCCTGTTAATGTGCCTGATATCTAATGGTACACTCATAGCGAGTCTGTCTGCAGATGCAGCCTCTTGGCCTTCCACTGAAGAACTAGGTTGACATCTTTTAATACAGTGTCCAGGTCTGCCAAGTTAATGTGTGCTGCGTTTTACATGGGGCTTAACCAACATGCATGCTCCAGTATAATTCTGTCCTCTTCTAGCAAGACGCTGATTGCTAAAGAGCTGGAATTGACCCATATGTTTCATTTTCTCCCCCCGTCTGCACACCAGTCTCCACGGGCAGGATTGTCCTGTCACACTCTCATCAGGGTCTCCTCTACAATGCATGTAAGGAGGGTATCAGTTGCTTTCATCCCATCCTTAAATAAGCACACTAGCGCTGCGTTTTATAATACCTGTTACCACATGCAGCCACCCACACACAGGTAGGTGGCCCATAAGCTTCTCACACAGGATAAAGAAATGTCTGAAACTGAAGTTCCCCATCTCCATAACAATCTGCTTTGCTTCTTCTGTACCTTCAGGCCCAGTACCCAGGCTCCACTTTTGATCTGTTCCAGGTCCTTGCAGACCAAGT
This sequence comes from Acanthosepion esculentum, assembly GCA_964036315.1. Taxonomy (NCBI): domain Eukaryota; kingdom Metazoa; phylum Mollusca; class Cephalopoda; order Sepiida; family Sepiidae; genus Acanthosepion; species Acanthosepion esculentum. The sequence goes on from OZ038476.1 coordinate 91,618,198, forward strand.
CGAACTGGGTCAGCTTCACCTATACTCTCATCAATGATGTGATATCTTCATTGATGTAGATGTAACCTCAAAAGTTTAAAAAGTAACCTCAGCATACCAAGATGACTTGGTATGCTGAGGTTACTTTTTAAAACTGTTAGTCAAATTTGACACTGAAGTCAGGCTGGTCTATCTTCAGTGCTGCACACACAGAAGCTGCCTCCTGAAACCACAGGACTCCTGTGTGTGTGATGTGGATACTGTCTTGATGGCATTGTACCCAAGCAGCAAATCAAAGTCCAGGAGCTTCTCATGCACTACCTGCATGTCCATATCAATAGAGATTCTGGCCTCTGTAGTGATCCCAGTCATCCCAATGCCACAACATGCATGAGTCTCACCATTTATTGTGGTCACCAGGACTCTCTTCCTCCTCCAGGTGCTACACAATCCTTTGCTGACTATCATCTGGCAAGAGCTTGAGTCAAGGAGTGCCGAACACAGCAATCCATTGACAGATACATAACTGACAGGCAGCATCTCATATAGATGTTTGGGGAAGAGACCGCCGCTTAGGTCTTTGTTCCCAGCCTCGTTTTCCAAGTGATGTGTGTCTCCTGGTTGCACCGGTAGTTTCACATGCCCGTTCTTCACCTCTTGCATTCTCTAGCTAAGTGGCATTGACACCTGTAACAGGTCATCCCCACGTTGGTCCTAGTAGTAGACTGTGACGACCAGCTCTTCCGAAACAGAGCTCTCCTTTATAATGGTTTGGGCAAGGTCCAACAACATCTACGCTTGAGTTTGCTCACAACTCATTAAGACTCAATGGGTTTCCGAGGCAGGAATACATATACCACCTCTCTCTCGGGCACTCCTCTAAACAATTGCACCAACTTTTGTAATACTGCCATGTAAACAGCTACAGTTTCTCCCTGGTGTAGCATCCATGCTGCAAATGGTTCAGATCATTTGAGTTGGGCAGTGCAAACACCTTGAAAAGTATGGCCTTTATTCTAGCTGGGTCCTCTTTTTCAGTCTCCTCCATCTGTTGTTACACATCAAATGTGACTCCAGCCAGTTGTAATGGAATGACGTGCTCCACACACTTCACCCCATTCAAATGGCATAATTATTGATTAATTATTCCACTTTCTCAACCCATGATACAACTTGGGCAGAATCATCAAATTCTGGAATGAGCTTCAAATCGTATTTACCATCTGCCATCGGCCATCAAATGCTGAAATAGCTTGTGTTCTGGTTGGTAACAATAACACCAGTACCTTCTTTCTTGTAAGGATTGACACAGGGAATCTATTTCAAATCTGCAACATGATTTCCAACACTGCAATATACCCTGCTAGACACCTTCCCCTCTCTGTCTATTGGCCTATTAATCTAACTCAGAGCCCACACAGCTTTTTGTACATCCAGGCACCTGAATCAAACCACATGTCCCACATCCCACTTAAACCATGTTTTCTGCATTCCGAAGGATGTGAGTTTGATCCAAGCAGGCAAGACACAACTGGGTTCTCTTCCTCTGCTGAACTGGTAAATTATTATTCCCACTACATATTCTCAAGCAGTTGTCTATTTTTAAGTATTCACTAGGCTAACTAGGCATTTTAATATACTATAAACCAAATTACTCAGCTAATAATCAGTATTTTGGTGTTTGGGCATTTTGAAAAACTAATTATGGAAAGTTGATTGAGCCAATAACATTTCAGTGCCCCTTATCATATGAATAATATCGCTATACATTTTTATTACATTTTTCTAAAAGTTAAAAATTTATGCTAATTTTGTATAAAATATAATTTAATGTTATAATATTTAGGCAAATAGCTGTTATTAAACTTTTTAAAATCTTTCACACAAGAGTATAAAAATCACTGTATTTCTATTCCTCATGTGATGTAGTGAATAAATCACAATAACTGGTTATCATTTTGATTTCATGACGAAAACAGTAAATGCAGAAAAATCAGATTTAAAAACTGGCATTTTAGGCATGAGAAAATTCTGTTATAATATTTGTTAATAAAGTTGTTAGAGAAAACAAGGTTTTTGGTCAATGCATAATTACCAACAGACACATAGCTAATTGAAGAGGTTCAAAGATTTTCCTGTTTTTACAATTTATTATTATTTTTCATTTGATCCCTTGAAAACCCTAACATGTGTCATTCATATATTTTTCCAATTTATAATCTAATCAAATTACAACAATTCTGATGACTGTCCATATATAGAAGGAAAAAACATCAGTATATAACATGTAAGTATTAGTGAAATAAAATATGAAAACTAGGTAAGAACTCATTTACCTATAATTATAATGTACCTTCAAATAAAACAAATTCCAAAAGTTCTACAATTCCCAGTCTCCACTCATCCACATAACACAAACCAACAAATATTTAGCATTTTCGTTGAAGATTCATTAAGTTTTAAGTTCATAATGGAAGAGGAAGGTTATTATCTCTGACTCAACAAGTATATCCCATATATTTCTATCACTGGTAGTAAGGGATCTATTAGAATAGGAAATTTATAAGCATTTTCCGTGTTCTTAATTTCTGTCCATTTATTGTTCTCTCTTCTTAATAGTGTTTTTTTTTCATATTCTCTCACACTCAGTAACCCTTCATCTTAGAGGCTGTATTGCCTTGCTTGGGTGTGAAATGATTAAAGGAAAAAATATACATCCTCAACTGCATATACAATCTAAACAATAACGCTTCCAATTTGTTTCACCCCTGCCACCTAGACCATAATTAGGGAGTGACAAATGCAGAATAGTGGCCACAGTAGTTGCTGATTAGTTACTTAATGTTAGTCTTTCATATACTATCCAAGTGAACCATGAATTTTGGCACCTGTCCCATACCCTTCACTAAGACTTTCTATCCACATAATGCTAATAGAAGAAATGAATAAGAATACCCAAATTAACCTTATATGGAAGACTGTGCTGAAAAGTTCTTGGCTCGGAGTGGGGGGCATTCTGACATTTAGTCAGATTCGAGAAAGTAGTTTGGGCTAAGAACTTTTTAGCTCCAATTGTATTTTCAATGTAACTTTCTATCTTCAGCTAGCAGGAATTTAATAGAAGTACTCTCATCTTATTGTCATTTTTTGAGAGTGAGTATCAAATTTTCTTCATTACTAGTTTTTAAGTTCTTTTTAGATGAAGAAATGGCAACTTTTGAGTACCTTCATTGTCAGTGGATTAAGGCATTGGTTAGTGAATTTGGCAGTGTAGTAATTGTGAGTTCAATCCCTGAGCTGAGTAGTATGGATATGCTCTGACTCCTCAGTAGAAATAAGAGTAATGATAACTGAAAAATAACCAACAATTAAACAAAGATATCCCTAAAAATGGATAGTGGAACAATCTTGAATAAAGGGCTCAGTTCAAGATTCCTTGAAGGTTACCAGATCAACAGACACTGGAAGAAGACAGGGGAGCACAATAACCAAAACATTGTGATGATAATAGGTAACTCAAACTGCCCTAGTTTACAGTGGAAAACAAGTCCAAATAGTGGAATTTCCTTCCATTTCAACTGCTGATATTTTGCTTATTTTTTTAGACTATTTTGATAAAATGAATATATAAACAAAATTTAATCTTTTCTCTTTCTAAAGATACAATTTATTTTCATGTGATGATTAGTTTTTATTCCACCTCTTTTTAAATTATGTCACCATTTTAATAATGGTCAGCATTATTTTGTATTTTTGAAGTTGACAATTTAAAACTTGTACGTGGAGTTGTTTCTGCCTGCATATATCAAATTAGTTCCATCTTAAAGAAAAAAGGATGTTCATCAATTTTGGTGGTTTGGTCTTTCACAAAAAATTCTAAGTTGAAATGAAATACCAGAGAAATTCTTAAAAAAAATGAAAATTACACCTCATGTTTCATCTTTAATAATCAGTTGGTTTTCTCTTTGCTCCTACATCTCAAAGCAAACATGAATCAGAAAAAGGACATACTGCATTCATTTTGTGTAAAACAGTTGGGTCCAATGCATTAAAATTTGTATTGCTGACCAAGTGATTTAACATTGCCAGTTGAACACCATTTTAAATCAAACTTGTTTCAGCAATGAATATTAGTTTTAAATCTTCCTTATATTTTCTTTAATGAAGCATTTTAAAACAGTATAAAGTAGGTACCTCCATGAGATTGCTAAAAAAACACATAGCATGAATAAAAAGAGCCTTAAACTAGATGAAAATAATTTTTTTATTGTCTAAATGTTTATTAAGAGGTAAGATCAAAGTATTTTGGGGGTATTTTTTTTTACATTTTTTAATCATTCGTAGCATGTTCAAAACTTTCATTAGAAATCTTTTTTTTTGATTCAGCAATATTGACAGAAAATCGATCATGTCAACCACTTTTTCCATTATATAAACAAAATGAGATTCCCCGTTTAAAATTCTTTTAAAAATCAATTATAATTTTTTCAAAACTTATTTTAAGAAAATTAGAAATTATAATATTTATTTAAAATATTTTGAAACAAACATTACTTACTTTCTGTACCAAAAAAATGTAGTTTAAAAATAAGACAAAGCAGGTCTTAACAATGGTGTCAATTGACAAGTGATGAATGATGATTTCATCATGTATTGACAGCTTATGTGAGGGAAAGTTATTGTATGGAAGGACAGAAGTGACAATTATTTAGTTTTAAGTGAAGCAACTTATTTACCTCATTATTTTTAAAGAAAACTTTCAGCGCTCTAATTTTTTTGTTGTTTTTTTTCTTCTTAGCTTTCACCTTTATATTTCCAATGCTTTGTGGAAAATATATTACAAAAAAAATTAAAATAAGACTTGAGAGTAAGATAAAATTTCATAAGGTATCTAATTAATGCAGGTAGCTTTCTTATGAAATTTTATCAGACATGTACTATAATATTATGTACATTTATTACATTTTACTGCTATTTGTATTTCCATTCATTTTATTATTAATTTTGATATTTCATTTATGGAAAAATGTCATAACTGAGATAATATAAAAATAGGATCATATAAATTTTATAAGATGATACTAATACTTGTAGGGACCCTTCTCAGTTGAAATTGAAAAATCAAATTAGCTTCTCCACATGTTTTGCACAAACAATTCGCAAAAATAAAGGCCATAACAGCAGGGAACAATGCTTAACTCAAGTAACATGGTGTTTTATTGTATTCTTGCTAGTCTTCTGTACATTTGAATTAAAGCTGTTTTATGGACACAAAAGTTATGTGAAATAATTTTTTTTTTTTATATAGTGGGGGTCTGCTGATCATTATAAACTTATAATGCTGTAAAGATAGATCTACTTAATAACACCATTGAGTAAACTGTACACCGTTTTCACTAATTTTAGAATATTTAACAACTTTAATGTAAAAATAATAAAATAATATAAAAAATAACAAATAATTGCTTTAAAAATTCATTTTTTATCAAAAATGTTTTTCATTTTCAGACAATACTATCCATATTGATAAAAACAATTAAAAGCATTTGAAAATAAATATTATAATTCAGAGCTGATTTTCAGGTAGAGGGGGTCTGATTAAGAAAAAAACAAAACAGGATTTGCTTTCCTCAAAGCCTTGCGCTTTTAATTAATATAATCACTAAATTGTACAGTATTAAATTTCTAGAGTTTTCATAAAATTGGAGGGGGGGAGTAATAAGTATAAAAAAATATATTTTTACCATGACTTTAAAAAAGAAAACATATTTATAATTTCCATCATTTGTGAATAGTTTCTGAAAGTTTCATTAAAATCTGACAATTATTTTAATTTTTGCAAGATTTTCCAAATCTCTCATACAAAAAGAATTGCTGTTATTCTGCTAACACATTTTTTTTTTTTTAAGTTAGAATGTTCTAAAAAGGAAAATTTTAAAAAAATAATTAAATAATACTTTGTTCTCTCCTTTTAATAATAACAAACATTTTGACAATAAAATTTTGTTTTCGTCAAGTTTGGGGTCTTTTTCATCGTGATGCTCATTTTTAGCGATTTCATGGAGGTACCTCTCTATAGATTGGCTAAAAAATGAGCATACCAAGATGAAAAAATGTCCCAAACTTAATAAAAACAGATTTATTGTCAAACAAAATCTTTATTATTATGAGGAAGGGCCAAATTATTAATGTATTTTTTTTTTTTTTTTGCTTCAGTGGAAGTGGGTGTGAGATTATTAGTATAAAGAATTTTAGCATCTTTTTGTGGTGAAAAGCATATTGATTTGGAAATTTTTTCAAAAATTAAATAATTGTCAAACTTTCAGGACTTATTCACAAATGAAATTATTTTAGAAAATCTTATAAATTTTTTTTTTTTTTACCTGCAATATTTTAAAATTAAATATTTGTTTCAAATCGGATTAATTAAACTAGGTATGTCCAATATTTCGCTAAAAAGTGGTATACCTTGACGACAAAAGGTCCCCAAATTGATAAAACAATTTTTAACGTTTAAATATTTATGTTGTTATTAAAGAGGAAAGACCAAAGTATTTTCTGAATATTTTTTCAGATTTTTTAATCCTTCCTATAAATGTTAAAAATTTTATTAAAAAATCTTGTTTTTTTTCGAGTCAAAAAATTTCGTAAAATCGAACTTATCGACATTTCTGTCAGAAAGATCATAGTTTGTTAGTTAAAAAATCATGAAAAATCAATTACACCTTTTTCTTTTGTTATCTTAGGAAATTTAGAATGATTAAAGTATACTTAATGTAATTTGAAAGAAACATTACTTACATTTTTAGCAGAAAATTTTTTAAGAGAGATATTTCCAACCGTAGTCGTTCCTTTTTTAAGCAATTGACAGGCGTTAATTGATGTACGTCAATATATTCACAACTTACGGCACGGAAATTTATTGGACGGTAGCGCAGAAGTGATATAATTCGTTCTAATTTTAAGTGAATCTGGTTAGTAGATTTTTAAAAAAAAAAATTCACTTTCAAATTTTTTTTTTTTACCTTACGTTTGAGGAAGAATTCTGCACTGAAAATAACATTTAAATTATGAAAGAAAATCAAATTTTACAAGTAAAAATAAAACAGTAAAAAAAAATACATTTTTTTAAATTGAGGTTTATTATTTCAGTCATGAAATATTTTTCTGAGAATATAAAAATTACATGAAACACCATTAATTGAAACGGGTTAACTTAATGAAATGAGATTTTATTTCTTTTTTATTAAGGCAGATTTTTTCTATTTATTAATAATTATATGGCAGTAATATGAGTTTTATTTTATTTATTAATAAAATTAACATGCTATTTTGGTTTTGTTTTGACTCAACAAGTATTTTTTAGTTTGAGTAGTAGCGAGCTAACTCCAGAAAATTTAAACTCCAAAAATCGTTTTAATTGATAATTTGTCGTGTGGATAATAATTCCAAAGTAATGTACAATGAATTTATGCATTCGATTTCAAACTTGAAAATTTGGGTGGACTTCCAAGGGCGTTTTTTTTTTTTTTTTTTTGTAATTGTAAATAGTCAATATTTTCTTTTATCCCACTATTCGATTATATTTGAATAGAAAAAGAAAAAAATTGAAAATAATACGACGATATTCAGAAAACTTGACAAGCGTTGTTTTGTTGTTACTCAACGAATCAAAGCCATTTCTGAAGTAAAAAAAAAACTTGCTTCTATCAAAGGAAACTACTCATGTGACATTATTTCAACAATGTGCATCCGTACTTTCGTTGTAGACGATTTTAAATACAATTTTGGAATATTAAAAATTATTTTTAAAATAATTATGGTTGTCAGATTTTAATAAGCTTTCAAATTTATGATCTTTAAAAAGTAGAGAACATAATATATCATTTCTATAAGGTTGCAGAAAGAACTTAATGTATAAATATATAACAACCTTTTGTCATATTGTGTATTTAAAATTGAAAAAAAAAAGAAAATTAATGTAAAAATTCATTGTTCATCAAAAAAAATTTTTTCTTTCAGATAATAATTACCTTCGTATATATTATTCAGAAAAGCCATTAAAAACTTTCTTAATTAAATATTGTCTTAGTTTTATTGGGTTTTGTATTTTTACAATTGAGGTAAAAGTTTGGACAATTTCGGACATTTTTTTAACAAAAAAAATCGATGATTTAGATTTTTCAGAGTTTTGTGCATTTAATTAAAAAAAAAAATTCAGGTTGCAAATAATTTTTTTTTGTGTTTTCATAAAATTAAGTTCGAGGGGGGTAACAGATATAAAAAAAAAATATTTATACCATGACTTTCAAAGAGACAAACATTTCTAAAATAAGTTCATTCATTTCTGAATAAGTTCTGAAGTTTTCATTAAAATCCAACAAGTAGTTAATTTTTACAAGAATTTCGAAATTAATGTGTCTTTCAACTGACAAAAAACAACTAAAAAAAAACGCTAAAATGGCCAAAATTGGACATACCTAAATTAAACTATGGAATTAACTGATTTAAATCGGTTAATATTCCTCAAATAAAGTTTTTAAAAATATATTTTATTTTTGAAAGATTTTTTTTAATAAAAAAATTACATCATGACGGCAGACGGCATGCCACTATCAGCTTTTTAGCAATTTTCTAAAGAAAACTACTTCCAACCAATTTAAAATTAGTTTTTTCATATACAGCAAAAAAAGGCAAAGTATTTTTTTGCTTATTAGAAATATTAGATTTAATTTATTAACTTGAAATTAAAACTAAAATAAAAGCTTCAAGAAAGACTTTTCATTTTAAAAATTCATTTTATGTTGCGTTTCTGTAGCGTCTATAAATAATTTTTTTATCTTATAGCCAAGGCAAAATTTATTTGAGCATGACAGTTTGGACAACATACAATATAAGTACTTTAAAACTAAAACTTATAATTTCATTTACACTGATGTTTGTCAATAAAAAATAAAATTAAAAAAAAAAAAAAGAAGGTATCTAGTTTTCCTTTTAGTTTTTAATGGTCATTCATGGCTGGCAATAATTCTCAGGATTTGGGAATTAAATTGAAAAATTATTTACATTTAAAAAAAAAAAAAAAATGTAACTGGGTAAATTTAAAAAAAAAATATTAAAAATGAACAGGATAAGCTTTACTTTGGTGCTTGGGTCGATAAAAATTTAAATGTAATTGGTAGGTATCTTTGCTTCCTCTTTTAACTTTCCAACACTAAGACACAAGGAGGCTACTCGGGGTGGAAGAGCCAGTATTACCGTTCACCGATACTTATGCTTTTCAAGTCAAGGAAAACAAGAAATATATGAGCAGGTAGACGATAATGTACGATAAAACACCTTTTTTCTCAATCATAGTAACTAAAGAAAGAGTTACTGGAGTCACAGAATTCCGATCTTTTTTTTTCCGACTGAAAAATAAGTTACGGAATTCCGCTTTTGTTTAACTCTTTCAACAAGTAAACAAGTGAATTTCTAGTATAAAAGGATGACATGGGTATAAATACCCAAGGGATTATATTGTTATAGTAGTAATTGGCCGTAGTGCACACACGCTGAAGTCCACAGTCCATTGCCGCTTAAGAAGAGGCATCTCTGCGGAGTAGAAAGGACATATTTTCACTGTAAAATGAATAAACAAAAAAAAAAAAAAATACATTTCAAGGAATACACTTTCCAAACAGACACAATAACAATTTGGAACAAACTCAAAGAAATGATAATGGGGCAGATTGTCTTCGAGGAAAATTTCAAACTTAAGTTAAGAAGAGGAAACAGAATTATTACAATTACCGTATTCCTCTTTGACCAGCAGTCGCTAAAGATCATGTGGTAGCAGACTCGCAGAAATTATAACTAACAGCGTATTGTATGAGATGTCTATTTTCTATTTTTACGGAACATTAAAAATTATTATCATAATTTTAACCTTATTACTACTACCATCCTATTACTGAGGGTTAATTTGCAGATTAGGACCCGCGCTCAGTTTGCAATAAAAATTTCCCTAATACTTACATGTAGGTGTACTGTAAATGTATATGCTTCATTCGAAAATGACTTGATAAATTTGATAAAATCTACCGTTTTGGAATTATCGACAGTAAAAGTTCGAATTCATTCGCGTTGCGGCAGCCATTACTACGTTGTTTGCATACATTTGCTGTGGAATATTCACTTGTCTTGATTATTACGCACGCAATATAGTTCACTTGCGCAGTAATTGCGATAAGTTGAGACAAGTAAGACCAGTATAAAAAAAAGGGGGGAACGTTAACTACGTTCTTCCGCGCTTAGGTTTCCGCAGCAAATGTATGCAAACAACGCCAGTAATGGCTGCCGCCAACGATGCGAATGAATCCAAACTTTTACTGTCGATAACTCCAAATGGTCAAATTTATTATCAAGTCATTTTCGAAAGAAACATGTACATTTACACCTAAATGTAAATATTCGGGTAATTTTAAAATCAAACTGAGCGGAGGTCCTAATTTGCAAATTAAACCTACTTAAAGAGTTTTAGTACTTAGCGACTCTAAGTGTGGGACGCACTTTCAGATTCGGCTTTTTTTTTGCCTCTACACCGGTTTCTCGGTATTTCGTTATTCTCTGCCTTGTATCTGTTCGTTCGTTCTATCACAACAGCACGTATCGTACAATGTACCCCAACAGAACTCACTCTTTTCCCAAGATGGTTTCCTTATCTTTTCGAGACGTCCATCACTTGCCCGGATCATAAACATGCTAGACATCAGGGAACCAACACAATAATAAAATTTCAATATGTACAAATAATGTCTCTTTTTCCTTCTATGAGGGAAGATGGCTAAACTTTAGTAAAAGAAGAGGGGAGGCTCTTAGCCCGATATGCGTCTGGGTCTTCTTTCCTGCTTGGCGAGACGGGGGCTGACTGGGACTTTAGGATATTCTGTGGCTCTTTCCACACAACTACAGCCAGACATTTTTTCTTTTTTACACACTTTGTCCTCTTCATCCTCCTCGTCCCTCCTTCTTTTTAAAGAAGATCCAGGTCGGGGCATCACCTCTCCCTCCATCCATTCCTATATCCAGTAGCTGGTGCAGCTGATCTTGTTTACATTGTTGTTCATCTTGATCTAGTTGTTGCTGTTGTTCTAGCTGTTGATGCTGTGTTTGTTGTTACTGTTGTAGTAGTTAAGTCCCTTGTATAACTCGAAAGTTGAGAAGAGTTATTGCCGTTAGTTAGTTGGTGAATTTCCTGTAATGGAGTTTCAAAAATAAAGCATGTGATTACTCAGCTCTCGCCATATCCGTTCATTATCGTAGCCATCCTATCCGATAACCCCCCACAACACAACATAACATGGTGTCAGAAGTGGGATTTACAGGGACACACTTATACCAATGAAACGAATTGGAAATAATGAATAAGCCGTGGTATTTTTTTTCTCCTCGAGGATTTAAAAAAAAGGACGAACACATGCGTAGACACCAAACACTAAGGTAAGATAATTATCTTTATACCAAAGCAATAAGATTGATTTAGTATGGCAGCTTCATCTCAAGTACCTCCACCAACAATAGATTGGTCCAGCGCAAACTTTGCCAAATCAATGGACAGATTTATTCGGCAAGTCAGGCTCCATTTTGAAGGTCCCACGCGTAACGTTGACGACGACGTCAAGCTTAGATATCTTTTGTTATGGGCCGGTGTCGATGGACAAGAAATAAGTGACACATTTGTTGTTTGGCATGAAGAAGAAAGGACCGTCGAAACATACATTAAATACTTTAGACAGTATGCGAACCCAAGGTCGAATTTTCGCGTGGCAAGACACGAACTGCTGCAGTGCAGACAAAATTCAGACGAATCGACACACTCATTCTTGAAACGGCTTCGCCAAATAGCCAAACAATGTGAATACGACCAACTGGTGGAAGACACTCTTATAGTCGATCTCTTCATATTCGGCATTTATCTAAAAGTCAGCACAGAAATCCTTAATTAAGGAAGGTGATGATCTGACTATAGCAAAAGTGCTACGCATAGTAGAGACAGAGGAGGTGACTTGCAAGCAAGTTGAAGCTATATGCATCCCAGTAGAAGAGAGCAGTACGCATGCAATTCAGGCTAAGAATAATAAAAAGCCAACACAATGTGTATATAGTGGCAAAGGACATCCTCGAGGAGAGTGCCCAGCAAAAGGAAAGTCATGCATGAGATGCAACAAAAAGGGACATTTTGCTAATGTTTGCCGCTCCAAGACGGGAGGTAAAAAACATGCAAGTAAAAGAGTGACGCAGTCGCGGTGGCACAAAGACAGGAGAATCCACACGGCGACACAAAATGAAAGTAATGCTAGTGGTTCGAGTGAAGATATATATTTCCACTCCATTCAGCAGTCACCATCAACCACTATAGAGGCATATGCCAAGTTAAAAATTGGCAACAGACAAGTGCAGATAGACGTCAATGCGAAGGTCGATACAGGTGCTATGAGCAACCTTTTGCCCAAGGAAATATATAAAAAACTGCATGGAGTACCACTCAAAGCGACGGCAATACGGTTAATTGCTTTCGGCGGAACAACAATTGATCAAGAAGGAACCTGTCGGCTAGGGGTAAGATTCCGCAACAGATTTATTAGTGCAACATTCCATGTTGTAAATTCAAAAGGGCCAATGTTGATAGGACTACAGACATCACGGGAGTTAGGGTTAGTGACCCTAAACTTAGCTGTAAAATCAGTCACTACTGCTACAGAAAATCATCAGGTACAGACAAACGATGACCAAGCATCCCAGCAGAATACAAAACCAGTTCCAATGCCAAGATCAAATTGGAAAGGAAATTTAAATGAAAGAAAGAAAATCATTCAGATCTATAAAGCTCCCCACGCCCTTAGACAAACAGACACTATATTCTCCCATTAACAAGGAAACGTTTTTTTTTGTTTTTTTTTTTTGTTAAGTAATTAGATGAGTTCACTCTCAGTTGAAGAAGGGAGATGTTGTAGTAGTTAAGTCCCTTGTATAACTCGGAAGTTGAGAAGAGTTATTGCCGTTAGTTAGTTGGTGAATTTCCTGTAATGGCGTTTCAAAAATAAAGCATGTGATTACTCAGCTCTCGCCTTATCCGTTCATTATCGTAGCCATCCTATCCGATAACCCCCACAACATAACAGTTACTGCTGAGTCTTTTGCTGTTGTTGTCACTGCTGTGAAGGCTTCTGCTTAGGGCTCTGTTGTTTTTGCCCCAGTGATACATCCTGCTGGGGAGGAGGTGGGGCTTGTGTCCCCCTCCTAGTCACTTGCTGTCACTCACTGGCATTATTGGGGGCCTGACCCACTGCTTCCTTTACTGCCTATTGTTTGACTGCTGTTGGGCTGTTGCTTGTTGGACTGTTCATTGTTAAGTTGGTAGTGCCGGGTTCTTGTCACAGCATTCTTTAGCTATATGCCCTGCGGTACCACAGCCCCAGTAGTGGGTCCGATGGCCCTGCTCAACTACAAAAACTCTCCTTCCACCATCCACAGGGATGTTATTAAAATTCTCCTTCCAACATCCACAGGGATGTTATTAAAACTTCTAGTTAGAGCCACTTGTATAACGACATCCTCTGAGGAAATGCCCGTCTTGCCTTTGACCAGTGTTATCTCGGCAACCTGTCTGTATCGGGCAAAAAAGGGCCCCAAATCTTCGGGGTTGGATGGCTGTCTGTTTTTCCCTAGATGGAACTCTGTCCGCAGATATAGCTTCGTCTGGGTTCTTCTCTGCCTGGAAACAGAGAGTTCGATCAGCAGAGATTTGATATTTTTTGTATATCAGCAGAGTTCTCCTGAATATATGTGTTCAGGACAAACTATTAATGGAGGAGATGAATCATACATACATAAGAAGGAAGTTCAAACCTTTTGGCACGATGAGCCTGATGTATCGTAATGGCGTAGTAGTACAGTTGGATTACAATCTGTCCTCATTTCTTGACACATGGTACTAGGGATTACGATCACGCAGGGTTAACCCATCCTGTACTGTCAACTCATCCGGAGAGTCAAAAAATGGTTTGATGTTTACAGGTAGATACTCAGTGAGTCACCCCTTGGCAATACTTGTGGCTAGCGCCATCATTGTTGCATCCTCAGCCATGTATCTACGGATCTGTGCAAGCCTATGGTCTTGAATTGGATGCAGCATCAGTTCTTTTACTTTTTGCCAGTGGAATTTCCTTACCTGATCTGTACTGTAGCGAAAGGTTATACTACACTATATTCACTGACATCATTTTCCAGTGACAAATCTTCATGTAGAATATAGTAGGCAAGTATTGCTGCACTACTAATCACTGAGTCAAATGCGGATTGTTGTGATTCAAACAACATCCATGTAGCTTGGTGTAGGTTTGTATACGGGTTCAATGACGCCCAATTTGGTTAACCTCTTCAATTCTGCCTTTAATTAAGGTCAAACTGAAACAGCCACTTTTCTATTTGCCATCACAGCTGGGATGGCATCAGGCTTCAACTGCAATTATGCAACTCCAGGTAACTTGCCCAGTTTGTCACTAAACACATCTTTAAACTCCACCATTATAGCCGCAGTGAAAATTTTCGTCTTTTATGGCAACAAGACCCATCTGCTCACATGCTCAAAGACCCAGAAAGATTAGAATTCCACTGAGTACTTTTTGTTGTTCTTTGAGTTTTTGATAACCTGTTGACACATACCTAGTGGTTTCACCAAGGACTTGTTCCACATTGTTAGGACTCATGGTATGGCCTGGTGTGCTTCTCATATCTTTCAGAGAGCACGTTAACAAATGCTCCATTGTCAACATACCACCTCTTTTTTTTTTTAGTAGCATCATGCACTTAGCAAGTTTGTTGTTCTTTTTTGAAGAGTCAACATTTATTCACTGTGCGTGTTCATTACTGTCTTCATCTGAGGTGGTGTCTAACTAGTGTACATAGGACCGTTGTGAATCTCTCTTGTCTCCCTTTCATTTTGCCTCATTGCTTTTTTTCTGGTTGTCTTCTATTCCATGTTAGAGTCTAACACTTTCGCCCCAGCCCTCAACCTCCGACGTCTTACTCTCTCGGTTGAGGTATCTACTCGGTCTAACCCGAACTTAAGGGAGTGACCGTAGGTCCCGTGAGCATCGACCGGCCCACTGGTTTAATCCTGCTTCCTGCCTATGTTGTGTTTGGTTTGATCCAGAAAGCAGAAGTGATGTCATCCATTCGCGGTCGACTGAAGATGTAGACACGGCTGGAGAGTCTGTACTAAGAAATTTAGAATGTATCAAATATATATATATATATATATATATATATATATATATATATATATATATATATATATATATATATATATATATGCAGAAAGCCGGACAAACAACTATTCAACGGTTGAATTGTTAATGTCTTTTATATAGCAGAAAAGAATAGTATAGAAAAGAAACGGGTTACAGAAAAGAAAATAATTGACGTAAAAACTCATACACTGGATTCTCGACACAGAGAGAGTGGGTTGTGATTAGCTTGTTGTGAAATCGTCTCAGAACGATATACGACTCTTGCGATGGAGAGATAAAGATTTCTGTGCGCGGCTTAAAGTTTATAGTTGCGTTCCTCCTTGGCAGTAGCAACAATAGTAGTAATCTTCGTGGTAGCAGAAGCATCGGTACTTATATTAACAGTACATGTTAGCGGGGGCTTTGTTCCAATCCCTGGCGTCACTTCCAGTCTCCACCCAGCTCGACTGCACTCGACGACAGACGCGCACAAAAACAACTTTTTGATTATTGTAACTTGTTCGACGTTTGCGTTTCCAGTGGTAGTAATAATAGTAGCAGTAGCAGTCTTAGATTGTTGGAGAAGTAATTCGCTTCTTCGTACTTATATTAACAGTACATGTTAGCGGGCGTTTGGTTCCAAACTCTGACATTACTTCCAGTCTCCGATATCTCTCCACCCAGCTTGACTGCACTAGACGACAGACGAGCCAACCACTCTGTCAACATATTTCTATGCGCGTTTATATAGATAAACCTGGCTGATCATATATCGACCCTCGGCCCGCAGGCGATTATCACGAGTGCTACCTTCAACCCAAAATCATGTGAATTTCAAAATTCCTCATAGCCTTAGTAAGCTCTATTTCAAATTTTAACCGATAAAAATGATCTCGATCATCTTTCATTGTCTTCTTAATGATCCAATTCCAAATCAGTAAACAAAATTGTTTTGATCTAATTTCGCTGTTAAATCTACCCCAATTTCAATACAAAAAAATATGTGTGTGTGTTTGTGTGTGGTTCCCAAACTCTCTCTGTTACAAAGCACCTGGATCGAAAGTGATTTTTCTCACTGTATGCATTGCAAGTCTTTCCATATGCAAGACATTTGTTCCATCTTGAAGTGTGATAGAAACTACAAAATTGGCTTCCCTGGTGTGAAGCATATTTCTTTATCTTATGAATATGACTTGTTTCAGTCCTCATCCCTAGGCTCTGTGCAGCAGCTTTCTCAGCTGCTCTGCAAATGTCTATTGCCCACTGAAAATCAAGGCCTTGAATTTTCAGTAGGTCTTGTCTTGTGCCATGGTGTCTTATTATGGAGTCTGAAGACTTGTTATAAAAATTGCACATTTGTGGCAGAACTTGCAAATTATTGAAAAAATTGTCACCATCATCTAGTCTTCTTTGTCGGAACACAAAACGTTTCTAGGTTTCATTGGTAGCACCGATCATATATACCTCCAAGGCATCTATAATTTCTGCGACAGTTCTTTCAGATTCATTTGTTGTGAAATGCATGCCTTCATATATGTTCATGACGTTGTCACCAAAGCAATTTTTAAACATAGCATCTTGAATTTCCCCCCGCTTTTCACATAGTCCAGACAAGAGAGTATAATTCATCTATCATTTGTGAATTCCACAACCAAGTGTTCAGGGGCTGTTATGTGTAAACCTGTAGCACCAGCTGCAGTGGCATAGGTGCATGATTTATTGCTATATATGTGATCTACATGCACACGTAGAAAGATTGCTATTTCACAAGAGTAAATGTTCGATAATAACAGATGAAATACTTCTTACTTTGGAGTTTCAGGCAGAAATAACATTCCCAGACATTAACGGCAAGATCCAACAGCCAGCTTCCACCATGTTAAGTTACGCATGTGTCAAGAATGATAAGATGAAGACAAATTGTAATGTAACTGTATAAGGCGCATGCTGGCCATTTGGGCATAAAAACATGTCTGCGGGGGACAAGAGACCTTATATTTTGGCTGGATATGTCAGCTAAGATTAGACATCATTTGGAGGCTTTGGTCAACAGAACCCAGTTCACATCCTACCATTTCAAGAAGTTTGCAAAGGTATGAATGTTTCAACATGAAAGCATATCACCAGGTAACAGCTAAGCTAATGGAGCAGCAAAGGCAGCAGTCAAAATCATGAAGCGGTTATGGCGCAAGTGCAGAGCTTTAGCGTAGGATCCCCTTGTAGCGGACCGTTGTGGGTGAGGATCTGAAGAGATATCAGAAGGTTAAACTTTCCTGCTGGCCGGTCCAGCTACATCAGAATGTCGGACATTAAATCCAAAGAAGACAAACTAGACCGATATATATGGGTAAACAAATATATATTAATAACGAGTTACACAAAGACATTAAAAGTTACATAGTGTTTGTATGGAGAAATTATGTGTGTGTATTGTAAGTGTTCGTACGTACGTGTATTGTTCTTAGCGCGTTCCCGGAATTTGGGAAACGCTGTATCTGTGAGAGGTCACATATTGGTGTAAGTGGAAAAAGAACGATTTTACCTCGTCTCCGTTCGAAGTAGTGGCCCAAGGCCTGAGTCGGAAAAGAGAGAGAGAAGGGTCAGCCAGTATTTATAGCCAGGGGAGAGAGAGACCCCCGTTGAAGGATTAAGGAACTGAGGAGGAGCTAACTCCGATATACCTCCTCTCAGAATAAAAGTTTTAGAAAGCAAACTTTTATTATATAAAAAGTTTTGGAAATTATTCTTGTGCACTGAAAAGAAAATTTGTCTGTGGTTGCGAAGCGTGATTCGACGAAATGTGCTTGTTGTAGTCAGGGTGCTGTGCATTTCTCTAGTGGGTCAGAGTTGGGGCACGTCCTGGAAGACACGTCGGTAGTGTTCAGCTTTTGCTCTTTTTTTCAATGCTCCACGTAGAGTTGGGTTTGTCGCCCCGTCAACCTGTTTGCTGGCCTGGTCGTAGTTTCGCTTGAAAGATGAGGTTGTTTTTTGGGGGCAGGGGGGCGTGGATAAAATTGGCGTACCATATAGTAGTATATATGTTGGCTGTTTCTTGGGTCAGCGACGATGGTCGGCCAAGTGAAGGTGAGAAGGGGGAGCGTGTCGCTCTACCCCGGGGCCAAGTTGAGCTGATGTAGAATTTCTACCAAGTGTCGAATGCATGTGAGAGAATTCGCTGTTATTGACGGTAGAATATCGTTCTCGCAAATTCTTAGATAATTCGAGTTGCATCATTGCAGAGTAAGATAAAGGAAGGTGAGTCGCCTTTGTTTGAGATGTGGTTCACACTTTATTTATTTCAGTCCAGAAGAAGAGAGTTGAATTTAGTTAAAAATGGCGTTGCGTTCTCCGTTTGGTAAGCCAAAATAGAAATTAAGGTCAAACGTCGCCGAGAGAAAGAAAAGGTCAAGCAAATATAGACCAGATCTTTGCTGGTGAAGCGGACCTTGTGCATACCGATGCCGAGGGCCGGTTGATCGTGGCCGATATTGCCGTGAAAAGTGGTTCGTTCCGAGTTGTAGCAGGTTATGCGCCCAACGACCAGGATCCCTTAGAGATAGCCTTAGCTAGGGAGGCCCTGGAGCAGTTGAGTAGCGAGCGCTACATGGGCCAGGTAATTAGACATAGGTTAAGCAAGGTGTCTTCCGAAGCTGTGAACATGGGCGCAGATCTGCGCAAGGAAGAGATTCGTCGAGGTTCCAATCGTTACATTCGTGAGGTCAATTTCCCGGAGGGGCATACTCTTCGGGCCACTGACGACATGTGCGAGGCGTTCCGGCTGCATTTCGAGAGCCGGTTTACTAAGGAGCCTAGTCTCCTCGAGGAGGAGTTTCGCAGCTATTTGGCTGACTTTCCTCGGCTTTCGCCGACTGAAGCGGCTAGCTGCGAGGGAGAGATCACAGAGGGCGAAGTCTACGCGGCATTGAAGAAGGTCGTCAACGCAAGTCGCCCGGTCTGGCTGGTTTGCCCTATGAATTGTACTTGAGGCTGTCGCACATCTTTGTCCCGATTTTGACAGCGGTGTTCAACAACTGGTTCCGGTCGGGATCCATCTCTAACCGAATTTCCAGGAGTGTGATCACGCTGTTGGAAAAGGGCAAAGGTGTTGGGCGGGATTTAGATGATTATAGGCCCATAACTCTGCTAAACACAGAGTTAAAGTTTTTGGCCAAGATCCTGCAGGAGCGTTTGCAGTCAGTTGCCGAGTCTCTGTTGGGTCCTGAACAGACTTGTTTTGTGAGGGGCCGAACAATTCAGAGCAACTTGCATCAGAAAGTGTAAAATACGACGATGAGGTCGCGCTGATCAATTTAGATCAGTCCAAAGCATTTGATAGGGTTGACCATCGCCATCTTGTTACTGTCCTGCAGACCGCCGGATTCGAACCCAATTCTGACGCTGGATTAGCCTCCCGTATCGCTCCCCCAGTACTGTGGTACAGGTGAACAGGAAGCTGTCGGGCGCTTTTGCGCTGTCTAGGTCGGTTCGTCAGGTTTGTCCACTGTCGCACCTACTTTATGCTTTGGCGTTGGAGCCTCACCTACGCCGGCTGAAGGACAGAGCGTGCAGTCCGGCCCTACGTGGAAACGCCATCTTGGAGGGTCTCGAGCCAGGGTTTCCGCGTACGCCGATGACGTATCTGTTTTCGTGTCGTCCCGCAGCGACATTGAGGCGGTACTGAAGGCGCTTGATCGGTACGCAAAGGTAGCAGTGGCCAAGATAAACCGCGACAAGTCGACCGGCTTGCGGTTAGGTGCATGGAAGAGGGTCGATCTTCCGGGCCGCTTCGGTTGGACGGACGGAGTGTGGTTTGGACCCGAATTCCAGTTGGAGAAAAATTGGTCTGAAGTACGAGCAAAGGTCGATGCTGCTTGTCAGACTTGGCATCGACGGAGGTTGTCCGTGAAGATCAAGACGGGGTTGTGTGCTACATACATTTTCCCGATTGTCCTTTATCGATTGTCCGTACTTCCTGTCTGTGACAACCATAGGAAGCCGCTCGAGCGCTCGCTAACCTCCATTTTATGGAGGAGACGTGGGAATCGTGTCGACAGACGAGTCTGTGCACAACGTCCGTGTCATTGGAGTGGCTGGGAATTCCACAATTGGCGAGCCACAAACACGCCTCGAGGTTGGCTTTCCGGTTGGATTATGGCGAGGATTGTTAGGGATACGTTCCCTTTCCTTACTATCAGTCCTCCCATCTCGCGGGTTGAGCATCGTCGTAGGCCCCGGGATCAATCGAATTTCCTTCGCGAGTGTCGGTACACTTTGATGTTCATTCCTCAGTCCAGTGACCTTTCACGGTCTAAGAAGGTCTTCTATCGTTATTTAGTGGAGGGTGTCGCGAAGGATTCCATACGTGAGCAGCTCGACGTGTCGGAGGATGAGTTTTGCTCTTACTGGTCTTGGGCGCCAGCGGCGGGTTACCTCAGTAACCCTGAGTTTTCACTTACCTTGCGATTGGCTCGGAATCGTCTACCTCTCAATGACAAAGGCTTCATATGGGGCTTGGCGGATTTGCCAGAATGTGAACAGTGTGGGCTTGGTTTAGAGGAAACGGCTTCGCACGCCTTCTACCATTGTCCCCGGGTCCGCCCCTTATGGGACCATGTCGGCGAGTTGACGGCTCGTCTCGCTCCCGAAAAGCTCGTGCCCATTGACCACACATACGCGTGTGACAATGTGTCGCTCCCGTATTCGGGGGTGAAACGAATGGTGTTTCTGACGCTGCTGGCCACGGCCCGAATGGTGATTTGGACGACGCGACAAGAGGAAGTCTTGCGAGGCAATCGTCTTTCTCATCAGGATCTAATCCGATTCTTTGAACATCAGGTCAAGGTGAAGATTAGAACTGATAGAAAACGATTGCATTCGACCGTCTTCAGCGAAAGGTGGGTGAAAGAGGCGAGCTTGCTTCATTTGATTGGAGCTAGCCTTGATTTTCTCTTTTAGGTCAACCTACGTCGCATCGAGGCGGCTTCCTGTGGAGCCCTTCCCTGGTTAGGTTACACAAGCTTTGTGTACCTAGTTAATGTGAGTAAGTGTTTTTCCCGGTACATCTTTGGTTATGATTCAGGTTGAGATTCCCAACCTCCCCAGTTTGTTTTGGCCCCCTTTGCATCTTGACTGGGTTAGCTTTTATATTTCCCATGTTCGTATAATTTTTTCTCCTTTCCCACTCCCTTAGCGAGAGAGCTTCTTGATGTTGTCCAATGGACAGAATACAGCGGTCTCTGCTTTTTTTAAGGGCAGGACGGGCCTTACTAACATTAGTTATGTTTAGTTTAGTTTGTGTTGATTTTTAGTTTATTACTCGGTTCATCTCCCTCCCCTCTCATTCTTCATTATTAGATTTTTATGCATTATAATTTATTATCATTAAATTTTTATGCCATGGGGCGCGTTTTGTAGGTCTCCCTTGAGAGAATGTGGTATTATGGTGTATGGAGGATTGGTTGGTAACGGGCGGGTTTTTGTGGTGAATGGGCAAATTGTAATGAGTTAATCAGTCATGAATCAGATTAGCTAGTTACAAGATAGTGACGACCAGCCTTAACCCCCCTTTTCGGCCTGTGCCACAATTGTGTATACAAACGCAATAAATATCGAGTCTTCAACTGCCTTCTTGATCTCGCTCTGCTGTCCGTATTAGACGTGACAATACCTTATTTACAGCTACGTTTGAATTTCCTTTTTGTGCTACAAATTCTGTTCTGTTAAGTTCAAATTTATTTTACCGTTTACGTTCTTTTGCCTGACTATTATTTGAAAACTTTTTGATTTTTTTCACTTTCTTTTTCAATTTATTGCATTCCCACTTTTAATTTTTCCTTTTTGTATTTAGTTTTGATTTTTACGTTTAACTTCTTTTTAATTTACTTTTTTCGTTTTTAATTTTCTATACCCCGCTCCCAGTATTTATTTGCTTATTTCGTCGTCAAAGTTTTTTCTTTTGTTAAATTACTACGTGTTATTTGTTACGTGTTACTTCGTTCTTTGTTTTTTTTTAAATATCCGTTAAGTGTTCTAATAGTTTACTTTTTCTGTTTTCATATTTGTTTTGTTTGTTTATTTAGTCTAACTTATCTGATTTCTATATTCGTATTTCGTTTATCGGCAAAACTTTTATTTTTTAGCGGCCATCTTGAATTTTTTGTTTGGTTTATACGTATTGTTTCGTATTTTGTAACTTGTCCTTTTTACTTTTATATTTAGTTTTAAAAAAAGAGATTGTTTAAAGTGTTTTCTTTTTTACCTTATTTTGTGTAATTTATTTGGGTCTTTGTTTTGTATAACGTTTGTTTTTTCTCCCCCATTTTGAACTATTGTCTTCCGTTCTAATCTTGTGCATATTTATTTGTTTGTGACCAATTGTTCGCGTTTGTCTTGTTAATTTATTGATTTTCTTTTTTTTACGTATTTTGTGACTGTTATTTTTGTCATTTTAAATTTGTTTCGCTGCTAGTCAAACTTTGTTTATTTAGCTTTTTTCCCCGCCTATAGGCGACCATTGTTTTCTTACCGCCCCTCCTCTTCCCTTCCCGTTGTATAAACCTTTAAAATGGAGAGAGAGAAAAAAAGTAACGTCTTGTCCTTCCTTATTAAAAGGAAAAAAAACCCTGTTATGGCTGATTTCAAGCGGGCAGTAAAAAAACATTTACTCTTTCTCCATAAAGAAGCACCCACACGACAAGGGTGATACGGAGGAGTACGCAGTCTTATCAAATACATCACTGAATAAGTTTGTAGAATTTACCGAAGCCAAAAATGGCCAAAACGTAAAACGTATGGAGGCCAAAAATGGCCATAATGAGAAAATCATGGAGGCTAATAATGGCCCAAATAAAGACAAGAATAAGGAAAATCCAGAGGCCGGGGAATCGCCCTCTTGTTGAAAGTCTCCCTAGCTGTATAATCAATATAGCGGAGTTCGTGAAGCGAGCTAAGAGTTACGCACACCTTGTCGTAGAAAGTGGATTCTTAGAAAACCGCCAAGAATTAAGAAAAATTGATAAAAGAATAGTGTCAGTTTTCGTCGTGGACAAGCGTACATGCAAAATCAATGGAGTCTTGGGGTTCAAGCCCCTTAGAATCGTTAAGGGAGCCGGCTATTTCATGTGGGACGTATTGTTACCCACGCCGGAAGACTGTGTTGCTGCATCAAGTCAGGATTTGATAAAAAAAGATTTGATATTGCGCACGGAGTATGAAGGCCGAAGAAAACCCGAACGTGGCAATATATGAGGTCGGGGAACACCTCGCTGCGTACCTATCCCAGTATGGCGAAATACTGTGCGCTTCCTTCGATAGCCTGAACGGGGTGTGGAGTTTCGAAATATTACTAGATAGAAAAAGCCTTCCTCTCTATCCCCAACTGTCTGGAAGTAGGGAGTACGAAGCTGCCGGTCACTGTGACCGGCCGCAAACTGGCATATTGGAAGTGTGGAGAGACTGGTAACCTCTCCTCTTCCTGCCCAGAGAAGAAGGCCTCTGGAAGTCAAGCTCCAGTTGACCAAAATCCTCCTCTGACCGCGTCTTTACCTACCGCCTGACCTGTAATGGGCGTGCGAGCTTCCAGAACCGGTACGGCTAAACCCCGGTTGACGCAACATCTAAGGCCACATTCCCCAAAGAGCCTTCGCCCGCTGCTACTGTATTTGCAGAGAAGGTGGAGGTGGAATGGAAACGCCAGACAGCGGGTCCTCAGTCCCATGAAGCCCCAAGGACGAAAGGCACACACAGCCCCACTCCCTCTGGCAACGTTAAGGACGATGCCCCAGCCTCTCAACAGTCATTTCAAGATCAACAAAAAAATACGACCCTGGATTTGAGAAATCAGAAAAATTAAGGAGTTGAAGAAGAAATTAGACAAGCAAAAGCAGTCTCAACCCTCAAATCCTATTCCTTCCACGCCCTCTGCCCGGTCCAGACCTTCACCCAAGAAACAACCTTCCGCTCTTGCAACACCGTCTAAATCACTTCCACTCTGCAGAGATCCCAGCCTTTATAGACATAGATCATTCTACACCCCTCTTCACACTCCCAGTCCTTCCCCCGTTAAAAATGCGGAAATACCACATCCCACTTCCAAGCGTCAGAGAAACCCCACACAGGAGCTGAAAGACAAGAAGAAGACGCAGAAACACATTTATAACACGGGGAAGGATGTTTGTCGCATTTCCCCTGCGCAGGCCGAGAGAGCCAGGGATTATGGCAATCACATAAAAGATTTAAGTACCTACTCTCAATAAGGCAGTATGCGGACATGGATGTTGAAGTGCCTCAAAACTTCCCGCTTGCCCAAAGGGTTCTGACAGTAATCAAAACGGGCACTGGGGCAAAGCAGATTTGGGCAATGCTCGATGAGGCAATCATGACATATAAGATGGCTTTACCAATTGCAATTGTCCAAAATCAACATTTAAAACAATTTTGTGCAGGGAGGGTCAAAGTTTTAGTTCACCCTTCCTATATAGAGCCCTTAAACTGACATTTCCCTGGGATATCGGCGGAATCTCCAAAGACGGTACCATCAAGACTGAGATGTGCCATGGGTCTATGGGGGAAGATGTCGGTATCCTTACTCCGATCATGTTCAAACCAGTACTTCAACCCTAATTCGGTCTGATAGTAGCACCCTGGTTAGCAAGTATAAATGTCCGAGGCCTGAGGTCGGAGTCTCGCTGGGCGAGGCTCTCTCGCGACCTTCAGCGCCTTGAGGTGAATGTTGTGTGCAAGAGACCCGGTTTTCTTCTCATGACCGTGAGGCCGTACTGTCTAGGGGGTTCTCCCTTTATTCAGCATGTTTTGATGGTCGTTCGAGGGGTGTCTCTTGTCAAGTGAGCAAGTCTTTGAGGGCTGCATGTACCCTTGTCTTCGCAGATCCTTCGAGCAGACTTTGCGTCCTGGATGTTACCATAAAGGATAAGGCTCTGCGTCTCATTGGGGTTTATGCGCCCAATAACCATTCTAAGCGGCCGGTTTTGTTTCGGCAGATCGGGCCGTACTTGACGACATCTCGTCGGGTAGTTTTAGCGGGGGATTGGAATGCCGTCCTTAACCTCGATATAGATCGTATAGGACAAAATTCGAGTACTAACAACCGGGATGTGAAACCATTTCGGGACTTTATCGATAAGTACCGGAATAAGTACTCGGGAGGTAGCATGGACTTGGACAAATAGTGGCAACTCGGCTCCTGGGACACTTGCTATCGACCTCGACCGAGTCTTAGTCAGGAGAGTCGATGTAGGGCTCTTAGGGTGTCCAAGTTTCCATTATATAGTTTATTTGGGTCATAGGCATGTCCGGGTCCGTGTAAACTTAGATAAGCCTAAGGTTAGGTTGGCTGGTTACTGGAAATTAAATTGTTCATTATTTGGTGAGCAGGATTTCCGGGACCAGCTGCTACTAATGATACAGAGGGAATTGACGGGGGCGGTTGTAGGGAATGCCTGGTGGAATAAATTAAAATCCAAAATTAGAATGTTTGCTGCCGATTTTAGTGGTCGACTCAAACTAGATAGATTAGCGGTGCAAACGGATTTAGAACAAAATGTTGATCGGGCAGTGAAATCCCGTAATAGTGGGGAAATAGCCTTAGCTAAGGCAGAGTTGTCCACCTTCCTTATCAAGTAGGATCAAGCTCTGGTAGTTAGGGCTAGGTTAAAAAGAATGTCCTCTGAGGCGACGAATATGGCCGCTCAATTTGAGTGCAGAGGAAAATCAGAGCACGCCTCGGCGACATATCGCGTGCATCGCATTGCCGGATAAGCGGACCGTGACTACAAACGCGGGCATATGCGAGGCCTTTCGGGATTACTTTCAGGAACTTTTCACCAGGGAACCCGGTCAGTTCGACACCTATTTAGCCAACGTTCCCTGCCTAGAGACAGCTGAAGCGGCTGGGTGCGAGGGTCCCATCACTGAGTCGGAAATCTGGGAAGCGCTGAAACATGTTGGTCTGGATAAATCTTCGGAACTAGATGGTCTTCCCTACGAAGTTTACTTGAGACAGTCGCCCGTTTTTGTTCCTTTGCTGGAACTGATTTTCAACAACTGGATGAAGCAGGGGTCTATATCTCAACGCTTCCCCAGGGGTGTGATCAAGTTGCTGCGTAAGAAGAAGAGCGGTGGGGATGGGTTAGATAGCTTTCGTCCTTTAACCATATTAAACACAGATTTAAAGATTTTGGCAAAGATCTTAGCCAACCGTTTACAGTTTGTCCTGTCTCGTCTGATTGGCTCTGAACAGACTTGTGCTGTGAAGGGCAGGACTATTCAGGACAACCTTCATATGAAACGCTTGATCTTAGAACAAGTCGACAGTGAACCCACGCTGATCAATTTAGATACGGATGATCATCGTTTTCTGGAGGCTGTCCTTTCGGTGGCCGGTTTCGGACCCGACTTTCGCTCCTGAATCCGACGTTTGTATGCGACCCCCGGTGCGCTGGTGGAAGTGAATGGGGTAAGACCGGAGCCTTTCGTATTTTCTCGCTCCATTCGTCAAGGTTGTCCACTTTCGCCTTTGCTTTACGTTCTTGCGTTGGAACCTTTCCTTCGCAAGTTAAAGGCGAATCCGGTCCTGCAAGGACTTTCACCGTCTGGGGCTACCAACTCAGCCAGGTATTCAGCCTATGCTGATGACGTTTCGGTTCTTGTGTCAAGTAGAACCGAGATTGACGAAGTCAGTAAAGAGATCAGTGGTTATGAGATGGTGACAGGGGCAAAGATCAACCGTGATAAGCCTGTTGGCTTGCGGTTGGGTGCGTGAAAGGGAGTTTCTCTTCCCGGACTTTTCCTCTGGACGGATGAACGGTCAAGATACTCGGCGTATGGTTCGGTCCTGATCTGTTGGAGATGAATTGGTCGGAGCTACAAGGGAAGGCCGAGATCGCGGTTAATCTGTGGTCTTGGAGGAATCTTTCCTTGAAGGGGAGGGCGGAAGTATGTGTTTCACACATCTACCCGACTCTCCTTTACCGTCTCTCTGTACTTCCACTTCCGTATACCACACTAATGTCATTAGTAAGGCTCTGGCTCTCTTTCTTGTGGAGAGACAAGGCTGCTATGGTATCTCGGGAGATCTGTTGCCTTCATCCAGCTGAAGGCGGTCTGGGTATGCCTAGCATTGAGATTCGCCAATATATGCTTCGCATCGCCTTCCTAGACCGAATGTGTCGCGAATCAGATGAGGCGGGTGCCTTCTTGAAGGAAGACGTCCGTAGAAACTTCCCATCCCTGAGAAGTGTGCTCTCGAGCGAGGAGGAGGCCCGTCGTTTACCCCGAGCCGAATGCTCCTTCTATCGTGAATGTCGTATTGCTCTGAAACGTCTCTTATGGGCGTCGGATGGCCTCTCCAACGCCCATGCGTTGTCTCGTAGGGCATTGTATCAACTATTAGTCAGCGAGTCCGTTCGTGCTGATCTGATTGACGAGCTCGGTCTTACGAAGCAGGAAGCTCGCTCAATATGACCTTGGGCGCCTGGGTTGAAATACCTCAATAACGATGAGGCATCACTCACCTAGCTGGGGATTCGTGGGGCCCTCTGGGTCGCCAAAAGACTTTGTTCAGCAGGCTTGGAGAAATCTCCAAACTGCCGATTCTGTATTGGGGAAGTCAAGACCATTGGTCACACCTTCTTTCATTGCAGGGTGGTAGCGCCATTGTGCAGGTTTGTTGAAGGCCTCATGGTCCGCGTGCTGCAGGGAAAGTTCTTTGTCCTTGAGGCCAGTTCTGTTTGTAGCAATGTGGTGTCGCAGATGACGAAATAGAACAATATGTGTTCTTTTGTTTACTAGGTATTATGAGAGTTGTCATTTGGACGACGCGTCAGAAAGAATTCTATGATGGCGAGAAGTTCGCTTCTTCCCAACTGATCTTGTACTTTATGCACCAGCTTAAAGTCAAGATTAGGACAGAAAGGCGGCGGCTCACCTCATCAGAATTTGGCAAAAGGTGGGGGAATCTTGCGCGCTTGTACCGAGTAAAAGGTGCTGACCTGGATTGGCATTTTGATGACGGCTAGGCATCAGGATATTGTTTTTCTGGGTTGAACTTGGGCAAACCATCCCTGGATTTAGGCTAGAGTAGATGTTTTTGTATTTGATTCCTTAGTTTTTCTTTTCTTTACCAGTAAAGTTAGCTAGGGTGTGTTTTCTCATTGACCCCTTTTTTCTGTCCCCTTTTCTTTTCATTTAGTTTAACTCCCCATCCTCTCCCTCATTAGGTAGTCAGTGATGTCAGTTCTCTGGTGGATGCCAGGCGCCTTTCGTTTCGCGTGTGTGTGTTTTCTTATTTGTTGTGTCAGAATGATTGCTTGGGATGGATGAATGTTTTTCTATATTTTTATTGTCCCGCATCGATTTCGTCCAGTTAACTGATATTTCTGCCACATATAAGGTTTGTGGGTTTTTTTTTTATTACTAACACTATTTTGTTTAGTTTCTTGTAAATATTTTATAAGCATATTGTATATAATCATTGGGGATTTTTAACTTGTTGTTTTTTATTCCCCTCCCCTCACAGACAACGATTTGTACATATGGGGACTATTTAGGATTTTCGTTGAGACAAGGAGGTATTTTGGTGGATGTAGTAAGAAAGGTAAGTATGAATGTGTTATTTTGGTGGTAGGAATATTGTTTTGTATGATTGGGTCAGTGGTTGTGGCTAGCTAAGTTTAAAATTAAGACAAATGATGACCGTCCTATCCCCATCCCCCTTTTCAGGCCTTGTGCCACATTTTCTGTACTTTTACAGAAATAAATATTGTGAGAGTTCGACTGCCTTTATCACAGCGTGTTGACTGGCGTTCTTTGACGTATGTCGGTCCAGCGTGATTGTTTCACTACGCTTGAACTCTTAAGTTTTTGATTTGAATTTGTTGAAACCTTTTTGAATTTTTCAGTTTGTCTTTTTTTAGTTTTGTGCATATTTGTGAATTTTCTTTTGTTGTTTATTTTCATTTTTTGATTTTCCTTTTTGTATTTCTTTTTTAGTTTACCCTCCCTGCGTTTTTTCTATTCTTTTTTCATATTTGCTTATTGTCTTTGGTTTTCCACTCTCTTGTTTCGGTTTATTTCTGTTGTTATTATTTAAGTTTTGCTATTTTGTGAAATATTTTTTTTTTAAATACTGTAAAGGAAAAAAAAACAGTTCTTCCGTCGTAATAGTGTCCAGCGCTATTATGGCGGATTTACAAACACCAGATTTGAAAACACCGGCGGTGACGGGTGAAAACGTACCACCCTAAAGGTCGGCCGGGTCGGAAACCAGGCCCAAAAAAGACCATGTATATTATGAAAATCTGCGGGGAAAAATATGAGCAGTACACAAAAGGCAACGAGCTTCTTACTATCCAGGAAGCCTTAAATGAAGTAAATATCAGAATAATTTCCCTGCTAACATCCGACATAAAAAGTGAGAATTTAATTGGTGTTAGCAGGGAAAACATGGAGGAAAGTTTGAAGGCCTTGAACATCACTCCCTGTATTTTAATAAGGCGTTCAAGGGCTTTATGGGACTTGCTCATGAAGTCTGAACAAGAGGCCAAAGACTTATCCGGAAGTGTGTTAACTTCCAAAACACTTCGGCTTCAGACTGAATATATGGGAAAGCGTAGAACAAACGTAACAGTGCATGGCGTGTCCATTGACATATCTGAGGACAGATTGGGGCCTTTTTGCCCAATATGGCAAAGTCGAAAAAGTAACGGGAGTAACCGGAAGTTAGATAGGGGGCTGGGAGCTAGCGGGAGAAGGAGCGATCGTAGCCTGGTTGATCTGATCGAAGAGTTTTGTCTCGTCGATAGATACCGGGTCGATCACCCCTGGGGGGGGGGGGGGATGTGAATTGGCCTTTTGACCGGTTGGTTAGCTACCTGGACAGAATGTTAGTTAGAGGAGCCGACGTAGATTTGTTAAACTGTCCCACGTTCCACTGGGTAGCCTATTCGGATCACAAACTCGTTTGTGCCCGGATGGCGTTAGAACTTAGTCCTAGAATGGCTGGATAATCTGTATTTTCTGGACAGGCGGGACTTCCAGGAGCAGCTAACTTGCTTAGTGCAGCGGGAGCTAGTGGGGGCGGTTATCGGGAATAATTAGTGGAAGAAGCTTAAGGATAGGATTAGGTCCTTCACCACTGATTTCAGCAAACGGCTCGCCCTAGATGGAGCTGAAAAGGTGAAGACGCTTAAGGCTAGTTTTTCCCGGGCGGTGGCTGGGGGGGGGGGGGGGGGCTAGAGATAGCCTTAGCTAGGAAGGCCCTGGAGCCTTTGAGTAGCGAGCGCTACATGGGCCAGGTAATTAGACATAGTTTAAGCAAGATGTCTTCCGAAGCTGTGAACATGGGCGCAGATCTGCGCAAGGAAGAGATTCGTCGAGGTTCCGATCGTTACATTCGTGAGGTCAATTTCCTGGAGGGGTATACTCTTCGGGCCACTGACGACATGTGCGAGGCGTTTCGGCAGCATTTCGAACGCCGGTTTACCAAGGAGCCTGGTCTCCGTGAGGAGGAGATTAGACGTTATTTGGCTGACTTTCCTCGGCTTTCGTCGATAGAAGCGGTTAGCTGCGAGGGAGAAATCACGGAGGGCGTATTCTACACTGCATTGAAGACGGTCAGCAACGTAAGTCGCCCGGTCTGGCTGGTTTGCCCTATGAATTGTACTTGAGGCTGTCGCACATCTTTGTCCCGATTTTGACAGTGGTGTTCAACAACTGGTTCCGGTCGGGATCCATCTCTAACCGAATTTCCAGGAGTGTGATCACGCTGTTGAAAAAGAGCAAGAGTGTTGGGCGGCATTTAGATGATTATAGGCCCATAACTCTGCTAAACACTGAGTTAAAGATTTTGGCCAAGATCCTGCAGAAGCGTTTGCAGTCAGTTGCCGAGTCTCTGTTGGGTCCTGAACAGACTTGTTCTGTGAGGGGCCGAACAATTCAGAACAACCTTCATCTGATCCGCACGATCTTTGAGGGTGTAAAAGACGACGATGAGGCCGCGCTGATCAATTTAGATCAGTCCAAAGCATTTGATAGGGGTGACCATCGCTACCTTGCGGCTGTTCTGCAGGCCGCCGGATTCGAACCTGACTTCTGCCACTGGATTAACTTCCTGTATCGCCCCCCCCCCAGTGCTGTAGGACAGGTGAACGGGAAGCTATCGGCGCTTTTGGTCGGTTCGTCAGGGTTGTCCACTGTCGCCCTTACTCTTTGCTTTGGCGTTGGAGCCTCTCCTTCGCCGGCTAAGGGACAGGGCGTGCAGTCCGGCCCTACGTGGAATCACCGTTCCTGGAGGGGCTCGATCCAGGGTTTCCGCGTACGCCGATGATGTATCTGCTTTTGTGTCGTCCCGCAGCGACATTAAGGCGTACTGAAGGTACTTGATCGGTACGAAAAGGTGACAGAGGCAAAGATTAACCGCGACAAGTCGTCCGGCTTGCGGTTAAGTGCCTGGAAGGGGGTCGATCTTCCAGGCCGCTTCGGTTGGACGGACGGTCCTGTCCTCATTCTTGGGGTGTGGTTTGGACCCGAACTCCAGCTGGAGAAAAATTGGTCTAAAGTACGAGCAAAGGTCGACGCCGCCGGTCAGACTTACGCCGACGGAAGTTGTCCGTGAAGGGTAGGGCGGAGGCGTGTGACACTTACGTTTTCCCTCTTGTTCTTTATCGATTGTCCGTACTTCCTCTCTGTAAAAGCCATCGAAAGACGCTCGAGCGCTCGTTATCCTCCATTTTATGGAGGGGACGCAAGCGTCAGTTCGACAGATCAGTCTGTGCACAACGTCCGTGTCATGGGGTGGCTGTGAATGCCACACGGTGAGCCACAAACTCGCCTCGATTTTGGCTTTCCTACGCCGCACAATGACAGGAGATCCGATTATGGCAGGGATTGTTAGGGACGCGTTCCCTTTCCTTACTATCAGTCCTCCCATCTCGCGGGTTGATCGGCAGCTTCTCAATGACAAGGTCTTCATATGGTGCTTGGCGAATTTGCCAGACTGTGAACATCTCCCTCCCCTCTCATTCTTCATTATTAGATTTTTATGTATTATAATTTATTATCATTAAATTTTTATGCCAGAGAATGTTGTATTGTGGTGTATGAGGATTGATTGGTGACGGACGAGTTCTTGTGGTGAATATGGAAATTGTAATGTATGAATGGGTTGTGAATCGGATTAGCTAGGTATAAGATAGTTAGTGATGACCAGCCTCAACCACTCCCCATTTTGGCCTTGTGCCGCAATTTGTATTTTAAATACAATAAATATCGAGACTTCGACTGTTACTGGAATCCACGTTAGTCTGAAATTATATCTCCTATCACACTTACATAATTTTCCTCTTGCACGGCAGAACTTGTGGACTCATATTCTTACCTGTCCAACCTAAAGAAAGAACAGTCCACATCGTACGCCTACGTACTAGAGAACTTCAACCAATAAAAATTGAACAAAGTGAAACAAACGATCTAATTGGTTCATCACTAAAAGTTCACGTGCAGAATCAAGATTGCGCTAAAAAAAACAGTGATCCACTCTGTCGAACCAAAACGTTATAAAAGCAAAACGTAGACAACCCCACGCAGTCAGTCTAACGAATTAGCAGAGTTACTTACGACATACTCCACGCCACTACGAACCACAATTTTGCCGCGCACGACGATACCTCACTGACTCACATCCGAACATACATCGACCAACATACATCGACCAACGCCGTGAACACTTTGCTTATATACAATGAATACATTTCATTACCAAAGATAAGTAAATATCAAAGACGTTTAAAGGTAGACAACTCAAAAAAACTCTTAATACATAACGAACAATATCAACAAAAGAGACATTCACAAACCAGACAATTACATACATTTCGTACGCACGACACCACTGATTACCAATCTGTATATTGTTTAATTGTACATAAATTTTGTATTGTTTATTTGAATTGTATATGTCTCGTCTCTTTTTAATTGCCTCTGAAGTTATTATTTTATTTGTTCGGGATGCAGTACGACGCGCAACCAACTAAAAATTCCTTCTGATTCTTTCTAAAATAATTAATAATCCTGCACGTCCCCAACAAACTCTGTAAAACATTTATAACAGACTAACAACTCTTTCATCTCCTTTTCAGAGAATATTGATAAACTCTTATAGTCAAAGAGGGACTACTCTCGTCTGACTCATTGAATGCTTCCTTTTCGTATATATTCTTTATTGTATGTTTCGTTGAATTCAATTATATATATATTCATACCTATGCCTTGTACCTTTCTTTTACATCAGTTTGGGTTCCTAAACAAATTAAACAAAATTAAATAAATGTGGTAAAAGGCCGCCACATCACCATTAGAAAAGGAAGTGCAAGAGGACTATTCCAACTGTCCAGAAAGTTTTGTTCATCAGTTTCAATAAAAGTGTTGCAGACTGGCGAATGTATTTTTAAATGATCAGAAAGATTTTTAGTGTTGGTGTTCTAAAACATTCGTCCACAACGATTAAAGAAAAATATTAGAAACAAATCATGCAAGTTAAGAAGTTTTCAACTCTTACCAGTTTTTCACCAGCGAGAAATATTACTTCAAAAGTGAAGACTACAATTTCCTTTCACTAAACACGTTTCATTGAACTCTTCTCATACAAACTTTCCAATCTGTTATAGACTGGAAAGTTTTTTTTTAATTTTTTATCGAAGAACATTTCTTTCATTAAGACTGAACTTAATTTCATGAAATGAAATCTTTTCTGTGGGTTCAGATCAAAATATTTTCTCTTAAAAGGCTTTAAGAATTTCCAGCTAAAGGTAAATAACTCCTGCTATTAATTACAACTCTTACTATATAAAAATCACACACTTGATTGTTTCTTAACTGACATGGCGGCAACGTATACTGTTGACTTTCAAAGGGTCTCACTGGTAAGAGTCGAAAGTTGTATTCTCTCGGACGACATGAAAAACTCACTGTTGGAAGTTGAATAGGTTTCTGTTGCTTGTAGTTGAAGGAGTGAATGAGATGAGTTAAGAGATCTGCAATTTTCGTAAATGTGTATGCGTGTATATGCATCTTTCATAGCGTTTGCCCTTAAGGGACAAACGTAATCTCTCAAACGCTACATCATGTGTGTGAGAGAAGGCAAAAGAGGAGGAGTTGAAGATGTCACAGTATAATGATGTACGTGATAGGCCCGAAACACGTAGACAGATCTTTGGCGGTAAATTAATTTTAAACATGCGGATGTCGCAGTTAGCTCCTCCTCAGTTTCCTTAATCCTTCAACCGGGGTCTCTCTCCCCTGACTATAAATACTGGCTGACCCTTCTCTCTATCTCTCTTTTCGACCCAGGCGTTGGGCCGCAACCTCGCGCGGAGGTGAGGTAAAACTTTCTCTTTTTCACTTAGGCCAATATGTGACCTCTCACCGATACAGCGTTTCCCATATTCTGGGAACACGCTAAGGACAATACGTGTACGTACGGACAATCAACACACACACACACATAACTTCTCCATACAAACACTATGTAACTTTTCATGTCTTCGTGTATTAATATATTTGTTTACCCACAATATATATTTATTTACCCATGTATATCGGTCTTGTTTGTTTTCTTTTGTCTTCTTCGGTCTTAATATAATGTCCGACATTCTCATGTAGCTGGACCGGGCAGCAGGAAATCTTAACCCAGAGATATCCCCTCACATCTTCACATTTCAACCCCCAACTGTCCTCTACACGGACGTAGTGGAAAACATATTGGCATTAATTGACCAATCAAGAGTCAGGGAATTATCAAAGCTCTGTGAACCACTTTTTGACAGATTTTTCGATCGCAGTACTGTTACGTCGGAATATATTGGAATCTTTTCTAACCAATGGAATTAGATCGCAAATAAAATATTATTAAATTGAAGTAGAACACTAAATAACCTTCATCGACTATTTCTTTCGGCTATTCATATCATCCAAGTACGTTTTCCTTATCTGGTTATGATGCCTCTTAGTTTTTCGGGTCTTTAATCATACATCGATCTCCCGATGCGTTTATCTATGACACCAGCATTCCAGAACTCTTTACCATACCTATATTCTTTGAAAAAAATCTTTTCTTCTGGTGTATAGGATTTTGTAATTGCGTTTTTCCTTCTTTTTTATTTTCCTTTCGTAACAGCTTGTCGAATACTGATGTTATTTTCCTCGTGATCATTTCTTTTTCTGTCGGTAATAACCCTGAATTTGTATTTGGGTTTGTGGAATCGTCCATGTTATTTTAACACCTCTGCTGTGGGAACAATCTATTCTTTACACCCACGTAAAATTAGCTTATCCAATGAAAATTTCATATTTCCGATCTGAGAATTCTATTGGCTTACAGCTCGAAAATTCAAAAGCTCACGTGAAAAAAAGTAAATTGCGCCAAAACTCTGTGAGCCGATTTTGATATCCGAGAACTTATAAAAGGAAGATTTTGGACTGACCAAGTCAGTCAGCGGATCGAACACAGAGAGATGCCAAACAAAACAACGCTACTCAAAACAATAACTTTCCCGCGCAAAAATAAAATCACTGACTCAACGACAACTGGCCCGAATAATCCTCTGTGACCAAGAAAGATTTTCGAACTTTAAACAAACTTTGCTTACCTAAAGTGAACAAGAAAATATTCACTACTATTTAAGTAAAAAAATTACGATCGAACTAAAACCTTAATTACAGTTAAGGGTACGCAACTTCAAATGACTTAACCAAAAAACAGTACGTAAATAATTGCATACACATTCATGTTGAATTATAAATGAACATTTAATTTACCAAGAAAACTCATTCTACTATAACTTTGTAATATTACACGAATATATTGAAACACTCGAACAATCCGGATATTATAATACAAGACATCATTAACACACCAACTTTTGATAACACAAAACATCATTGTAAATATTGTTTAATTGTATATAAATGTGCGTATTATTTGAATTGAATTATTGCCTTGTTGTGTTTCACATGTTAAACATTTTTATTGTTGAGGATGAATGTTTAGAACACACCAGCCTAACAGCCAAATCCTTCTGATAATTTCCAACACTCTAGTTAAAGAAAATTATTACATTTGTGGAACAATACACAGTTCATACAGAACAATACACTTTCATCTGATGCGCGCGCGAGTTTTCACCCCCTTCCTTTCACTTTCGGCTAGTAATAGCAGTAAACCGTTGTTCTTAGCCGAAAGTGAGGAAGCTGTTCATTCGTAATGACGCTGTCAGGCGACCTATCACACCGGCTTATATGGGACCGTATCTCAAACGCACCGATAAATATTTCCAAATACAGAAAGGTGTTCGCACCGACAACGTGTCGATCGATCGTTTGAAGCCTGCATTTTTGGAAAAAACGGCGTCGCATGCTACTCCGCAAGTCAAAGAGATTCCTGAGAGACCTGCTTATCCTGTTCCTTCTCTTCCCAAATTTACCCGTTCCGGTCGGAAGGTTACCTTCCCTAAGCGGTTAGAGACTGTTCGTTACTTTTAGTTAAATGTCTGCCGACATTTAATCCAGGGAGGGGGCTGTGTGGAACAGGACACAGTGTTTACACTTTCATCTGATGCGCGCGCGAGTTTTCACCCCCTTCCTTTCACTTTCGGCTGGTAATAGCAGTAAACCGTTGTTCTTAGCCGAAAGTGAGGAAGCTATTCATTTTTCGCGCCGTTTTGCTCTGACGTCACGGACAAACTTTTTTCCTTGAATTCAGTCGCCGCCAGTACGTGGAAGAGATAAGACGACTCATCCATCTCTCGTCGTTCAACCATATATTTCGACAGAGATGCTTTCTAGCAAATATTGCTTTGTCCCTTCTTACCAGCAAATATTGCTTTGTCTCGCATAGCTTGACGCGTGCAACTTTAGCACCTAAGACACTGTCATTCCATTATCCTTTGATGACTTATTTCTCGTCATGCTGCGAATATTCTGACGAACTTCGTCACCTCTTCGATGATTTATTTCTCGTCTTGATACGAACATCCTGCTCGAAACGGCGAACGTCCTAGACCAGAGATCTGTGAAACTTCCAACATGAAGAACAAGAATTTTTCATATTCTTCGAACTCTGTCCTTTCAGAACCAGTTACCTTAAAAAAAAATATTACATTTACACTCACAATTACAAACACTCGCAGTGAGTATTTTTTTTTTGCCGTATGTTTATTATTCATTAATAATTGACTGTTCTGAACTTTCCTCCTGAGGAACTTTTCCCGCCTTAGCCATCTTGAATTTAAATTTTGACGCGGAACGTCATCTACCTTTTGGGACTACTTGACACGGCCTTTCTTTTGCTTTCAACATTTCCAGTAACTTACTGAAGGTCTCCACTGAAGACAAATTAATTACATTACTACTACATTTCCAGTACATTTACTGAAGGTCTTCACAGAAGACAATTTACTTGTTAAACCCTAATAAAATTTTATATTTGTTCTCTTGACCAGGCTTATCTTCGTCATTCCTCCTGCCTATTTATTTTTACTTTGTTTGTGGATTCGGTAGTAGTGTGTGTAGTGTCTGGCACAAGGTCATCTTTTCGTAAACCAGCGCTGCAACGCTATCGGGTCCGCAACACATTCTACTCGTCCCCAACATGTTCGATGTCACCCGATTTACTTTTAAGAATTGTAGTATCTCATCAATGGATTTGTTTTCCGTCCGACTTTTTCAATGCTTGCTTGTGGATATGTTCAATAAAAAAACAAAAAAAAACAGCATAGCATGATGAAAAAATGCCCCAAACTTAATAAAAACAAAGTTTTATCCTGAAAAAGTTCATAAGAGGAATGACCAAAGTATTTTTAATTATTTTTTAAAAAATTTTATTCCTTTCTAGCATGTTTGAAATTAATGTTGAAAATCTTTTTTTATTTTGTGTCAACGGTCGCATAATATTTTGCATTAGTTTTTTTTAACGCTTTTTTTAGTTGAAAAACATTAATTTGGAAATTCTTGCAAAAATCAAATAATTGTTGGATTTTATTGAAACTTTCATAACTTATTCAAAAATGAATCTAATTATTTATGTTTGTTTTTTAGAAAGTCAGGATGAAAATATTTTTTTCACATCGGTACTCTTAATTTTACGAAAACTAGAATTTTGCAATTTTTAATTAAGACTTTGAAGAATATAAATCATTGATTTTTTTTATAAATCGAGGAGCATTTGTACCGAAATTTAGCTCTGAATTGTAAAATACAAAACCCAATAAAGCTAAGATATTATTTAATTAAAAAAAGCTTTTAATCGCTTTTATGAATAATAAGGATATTATTGTCGGAAGCCAAAATATTTTTTCGATGAAAAATGAATTTTTACAAGAATTGTTTTTTTTTTCAATTTTAAATACAAAATGTGATAAAGTTAAATATTTAAAAATTAAGTTTGAATATGTGTATC
Source organism: Acanthosepion esculentum (assembly GCA_964036315.1). Taxonomy (NCBI): domain Eukaryota; kingdom Metazoa; phylum Mollusca; class Cephalopoda; order Sepiida; family Sepiidae; genus Acanthosepion; species Acanthosepion esculentum. The sequence goes on from OZ038476.1 coordinate 91,656,916, forward strand.
TCTGGAAATGCTCTTATTAAAAGATCTATTTTTACAGATCTTAAATTTAAAATCTTATTACAATCTGCGAAGCGTTTCTATTTTTACGATAGTTTTTTTAATATGCCAAAAAATGTATTAAAAACGCTTCCGGCAAAACTACGGAGGCACAAATCAGAAATAATATCCCATGTTTTAGGAATTGTTTCTCCTGATAGTGAGGATCCGGCCTCATAAATTGCATTGATTTTCTTCTTTTTTTCTTTTTTTTTTAAATTAAATATTTTATTTTTATTTTTTAAATATAATCATTTTTTTTCTTTTTCAGTGAGAGACATATTGCAATTTTTAATTTTTTCTTTCTTAGAATAAATTTTAGGGACGGAAGCAATGCAGGCTTTAGACATATCTTCGTTACAAAAGTACCTAAAAAAATCAATAAAAATATTCGACTTTTGAAAGTATTTAATTTTTGAGACTTTATAGTTAAATAAGCTGGTTCACTTAAAATTCGAAAATACTGTCACTTCTGTCCGATAAACTGCCCGACGTTAATTGTCGATACATTGACGTAAACGTCAATTCACACCTCCAAAACCAATCGCCACGGTTAGATATGCTTCTCTTATTTCCAACTAATTTTTTTCTGCCAAAACATTAAGTAGTTTGTTAAGTATACTTTAAATTTACTAATTTTCCTAAAATAAAATTTGAAAAAAGTATAATTGAATTTTACAACATTCTTAAACGGAGAATTTCACTTTTGTTTACAAAGTTGTCAAAAATGGGTGACATGTTCGATTTTATAGAAATTTTGCTGACTCAAAAAAAAAATTAACTAAAATTTCAGACGTGCTAGAAAGGATTAATAAATTATAAAAATATTCTAAAAATACTTTTAAAATAAAATACTCTTAATAATAACAAACATTTAGACGATAAAAAAATTGTTTAATCAAGTTCGGGGCCTTTTTTCATCAGGGTATGCTCGTTTTTAGCGAAGTATTGAACATACCTACTTGAAACTTGTTATAGTGAAATACACCTTGTCTCGATAATAGACTCTCCCATCTATTATAAGTAGGAGTCAGTAGTAGCCGAGGAGAGAGAAGTAGTCAGTGACCACAACTCGATTACTCTGCGTAACCCTTTATTACAAGTTCCTAACGTTTCTGTATGTTTAACCTATTTAGGACGCATTTAGTCCGAATACAGTTTCCACTAAGGAAATAACTCCACAACAAAACTATTTCCAAATCTTTCTGCTTGGTCATTAGCTCGTGGGTGATATGGTGCGGTAGTCAGATGTACAGTTGAAAAAAGTTACAAAAATCTTTGAACTCTTTTGCCGTGAATTGCATGCCATTGTCCAACACAATCGTATCCAGAACACTGAATCTTGCAAGAAGTTAGTGCAAAAATTTTATCATACCACTTGTACTATACTTATCTGCACTTGGCGTTTTTGTTATGGTAATTACTCCCCTTACTAGCATTCCTCAGTTGACGAATTGCTTAATTAGGGCATGTTTTGTTAAATAAATCCGTGTTAAGGAAAACCAGTCTTATCAGCTCATTTCAATTTATTTATTGAAAGAAATTCAACAGTATGGATAAACACTTGAAACCGGAACGTTTGGACATCTCCTCCTAATACACCATCGTCAAGTAAGAATTTTAATTACTGGTTTCGAAGCTTCTCGTCGTTCCTACACAAAATTATTGACCCTAACATCCATACCGACTAAGATAAACTCGATACCCTGATAAATTGTAATTCCTCAGATGTATATAAATACATTGCGGAATATGGTACTTTCGATACTGCTGTTAACCGTCTGAAAGAACTGTACGTAAAACCTACGAACGAAGTTTTCGCCCGGCATTTACTTGCCCCTTGCGGCCAAAAAGAGGAAGAAAATATTGACGAATACGTACAAAGACTACAGTTACTAGCGAAAGAATGTAACTTGTTGATACTGCGCAAAACCGTGACGACTGCGTTAGAGATGCATTTATCCCCGGTTTAAGTTCGAACATTATTCGACAACGGCTACTCGAAAATAAGACACTGCATTTAAATATAGCCATTTACCCAGCTAGAGCATGCAGCTCAGAAAAATTCAGATGCATACACGTACCCTCAAACACCAATTGTAGGTGCAGTTTCTCAGGAAAAGGCCAGTACCAATGTTCAGTCAACGGATCCGGTTAATACATGTTGTGCAGCCTCGGCTAACACCAAGTCTACGTGTTTCTTCTGTGGAGGATAGAAGCGCATGTGCAACAAGAAATGCTACTTGTTTCAGATGTAAAAAAAGAAGGCCATTTCTCAAAAATGTGTCGTTCAAACCCAAAAATAACATCTGCTGCAACATGCTCTCACAGACTTGCGACAATGTTGATGAGATCAAAGACTACATCCGCTTCCTTGGGATCCCCTATAACAGGCTGCATTATACGTGTTAGTCGGAAAATATGACGCCGGTACCGTCCTAATGGATACGGGGAGCTTAGGATCCTTTATCTCTCACGGTTATGTGAGAAAACACAAACTACAGATTAAACCTGCTACTGTAACGTATCCATGGCGTCATCATCACTTAATGCCTATATCAAATGACAGTGTACAGTGGACTTAAACCTACTAGGTGAGTGGTATCCAAATGCAAAACTTTCAGTCCGACGCAACCTGTGCTCAGATATTATTCTCGGCCAAAATTTCATGTCACAAAATTCCACCATAACGGTGGCTCCAAGAAAGATCTCGTAATCTCTCATCCTATCTCCTGTAGTGTACCCTCTGCATTAGTGGATACACCATCTTTATTCTCCAACATTGATCAAGACTGTAAACCTATTACTACTAAATCTAAACGGCTACACCAAATATATAGGTACTACTACTATTTATATTAACGATTATTCCACGTACAGGATTCAAGAAATAATAACAACCACTCCAATTTGTTAACCAACAAATATATATTGAATAAAATACAACAAGCATGAAATAAAATCGTTTTCACAGATTTAAGAGAAGAAAGTTCTTTCCCTTTGACTGTAGATTGATTGTAATCAACCGTTTGAAGAAAGTTCTCTTGTGAGATAAATGTTCCAAAATAATTGTTAGATCAAAGTTTGTATGTGAAGAATGAATAACACCAAGAATACAATTGCTTGAAATGTGTTGTGAGCAAACTGGTTTGAATCAACAAAATTCTGGTTGATTGTGCTTGGTGAAAGTTACAGAGAGAAAATGTAAGTTTGTAGTTACGAAATTCTGTGTCTGTGTGTGCGTTAGAGTGTGATGAGCAAGATCGTGGATTTGTGTTGACGGCTGGGATCTTACTGGATCTTACTGGCGACTTGTGAAAAGTCACCCTATTTAAGGAAAAGAGGTAGGCTTCCACGGAACTGCGGGAAAACCTGATCTTACATTAAAAATATGTGATTGGTTAAAAATTAACCAATCACTACACACATACTAAACAGAATAGGTAAGTATGCTCAGAACCAAAAGATTCAAAGGAACGACTGCGATGGCTAAATTGTCCTATACAAATGTAGTAGTAATTTATTAGCCAATCGCAGGCGAATAAAATGACTTGGAGTGTATGTGGGTGTGAAAAACATAGGGACCGCTGTAAGTGCATATCACCAGATAATAAAAAAAGAAGATAAGCCCTACACGGCATTCGAAGCTAATGGTAAACTTTACCAATTTTGTAGAATTCATTCTGGAGTGACTAACAGTGTCGCATATTTCCAAAGGAAATTACAAGAAGTAAATGGAAAAGATTATTAAGAAAAATATTTTAACGGGTGTGTATGCCTATGTAGACAACATAGTCGTAGTTGGGAAAAATCAGCAAGAACATGACGAGAACTTGGAAACATTTTTAAAAATTGCTACACGGTATAACCTTACTCAAAATGAAGTTTTAAAGGCACGACAAAGTTCATAATTGAGTGTTTCCAAGGATACAGAGAAATCCACTCATCTAGACAAGGGGTGCTAGCCTGTTCAATTTCAATTTTTCGTTGTATCAGTTAATAGTTACATTCGAAAGCGGGGTTATGTTTAGGCATGGGTAGGGCTGTATTTTTCAACAAATTCTGACATCCGCTAAATGCATGTCATCTGGGTTTTTATAAAAATTTTATTGTTAACGGCAAAATTCTTACGGCATTTTTTCTATTTGTATACTTAAAGATTCTTTGGAGCTGTTTAGGCTAGAATATGTTTAATTTAACTACAATTCTAAAAAAATTTCTTTTTAATTTTTAATATACTATATTTCTTTTTAAAACCAAAATGTATTAGAATTACAGTATGTAAAATTATTTTTTCATATCGAGTATTACCAAGTTACATTTTTTTAAAGTGAAATTTATGATAATGACGGCAAAGATAGCTAAAAATTATTTCACTGATTCAGTAAACTTTTATTTTTTATAAACTTAGTAATATATTTTTTTCTCGTGTATGTAAAAAGGACATGGGTCATTTAATGTCCTACATATTCTAACTACATATTCTAACTATTAATTTCATTTAACTTTAGGTGTTTTATTGGGTTCTTTTAAGTGTTTGAAGTACTCTGAGAGAGGTGTTAAGGTTAGAATACGTTTTATTTAACTACAATTTTAAAAGATGTTTAGGTTAGAATCCGTTTTATTTAACTACAATTTTAAAACCAATTTTAAAATATTTTTATTTTTAAATTTAACTGACTATATTTTTTTTATAAAACAAGTAAATGTAATAGAATTACTTACAGTATTTAAAATTATGTATTCATGTATTCACATCAAATATAAGCATGTATATTACCAGGTCTTATTTTTTTTAAATTTAATTTTTAAATATTGTTTAAAGAAAATTTTTGACAATGACGGTACAAAATAGCTATTTCGTTTCTCTGATTCAGTAAATTTTTATTTTTTATAAATTTAGTAATATATAGTTTCTCATGTATGCACAAAGGACATGGGTCATTTAATGACCTACATATTCTAGCTTTTCTTATTAACTTCCATTTTACTGCAGGTGTTTTATTGGATTCTTTTAGGTGCCAGAAGTACTTTGAGAGAGGTGTTTGATTTTTATATTTATTTATCCTAAACGAACTTTGATGTTGGTTGGACCTTTTTCTTTTCTCTTTTTTTTTTAAGCGTATCACCCCAAGCAAGGCTGGAGGCCACTATCACGCAAGGGGTTAAAGAAGGGTTGGAGGAAGATAGCAGATGGCTAGTGCAACCTATATATATTTTTTATGTTTTCAGGATTTTCAATAGAAGATATATTGCATTAATATACTAATGATTCCGTGCAACATTTATTTTGTAGAGGACAGTTTTGAGGGTTTCTACAGTTACATAATTTTTGTTTCTTCTCATCAGTTTTTGTTTTTATTTTTCCATTGTCTAAAATTTTTTGGTTCTGGTATAAGTGTTTATTTAAGATATTAGCATTATGTGTCTTAATAACTTTTTCTAAGTTATCAGTACAGCTATAACTTAATTTTAGTGTATTTTTATTGAAAATAGTAGTTTACTTTCACTGGGAAAATGCTTGACTATTAATGCGACGAATTTTTGTCCTAATTTGTTCTTTACCATTTGGTTGTATGGGGGCGTATAGCAAATTATTTTTCTACTTCTGTTCTTTCTATGTTTACTATTTTCATTTTTAATATAAGTGAGTTTTTTTTTTTTTTGTAGCCACTATCTTTTAGAGCTTTATTATAGAAATTAATATGTTCATCGAAAATCTTGTCATTTGCTGAATTTGTATTTATTCTTTTTCGGATAGATAAAGATATATGTTTAATTATAGATGGGGGGTGATTTGATTCAGGGTGTATATATAAAGGATTGGTATTGAGTTTTTTTATAAGGGATATATATATATATATATACATATATACATTCATATATACATAGGCATATATATACATATATACATACATAGTTCTGTATATATATATATATATATATATATATATATATATATATATATATATACATACATAGTTCTATATATACTTATATACTTTCATAGTTATATTTATACTTATATACATACATAAGTATATATATATATATACATGTATACATAAATACATAGGTATATATACATATATACATGTACATATATACATACATTCATACATATATATACATATATACAAACATACATACAGAGGTATATATATACATACAGAGGTATATATATATATATAGCTAGAAAGACATAGAATTTATTTCTAATAGATATAATGTGAGATGAAAGTAAAAAATAAGAGATGGGACAAACACTCATGTTGAGTGTTTGTCCCATCTCTTATTTTTTACTTTCATCTCACATTATGTCTATTAGAAATAAATTCTATGTCTTTCTAGCTATTTGCCAGTTTTGTACCTCCCACAATTTATTCAAATATATATATATATATATATATATATATATATATATATATATATATATATATATATATATATATATATATATATACAGGGATATATATGCATATATACGTACCTACATACATACATACATATATATATATATATATATATATATATATATATATATATATATATATACATAGGTATATATATATGAATTATGTAAATAATGTACATAATACCACATCTCAGAAATATAGACAGATACATACAGAGGTATATATAAACATACATTCATACATAGGTATATATATATATACATGCATACAAGCATACATAGGCGTATATATATACATAGATACGTACATAGGTATATATATACAAGTATACATACATACGTATATATAAATACATACATACATATATATACATACATATATATATACACATACATATAATGGAATAAACATATATATCTGTACATATATACATACATAGGTATATATTTATACATATATATACATACATACAGAGGTATATATATATATATATCTACATATATATAAATATGCTTACATGGGTATATATATATACATACATAGATACATATATATACATATATATACATACATAGGTATATATATACATATATATATATATGGTTATTTATATGCATATATACATACATATATAAACATTCATAAATATATATATACATACGTAGACATACGTATATACATGAATATATATATATATGCATAAGCATATATATATATATATACACATACATATATACATATATTGGTGTACATATATATACACATATATATAAACATAGATCGGTATATATACATATATAAATGTACAGCCATATATATATATATATATATATATGTACATCCATACATAGGTATACATATATACATATACGTAAATATATACATGCATACATATGTATGTATATATATATATATATATATATATATATATATATATATATATACATATATATATACATATATATATATATATATATATATATATATATATATATATACATAAACATATATACATACATACATAGGTATATATATATATATACACACAAACATATATACATACATACATAGGTATACAGTGTAACCCGGATATGAGAGTTGTCGGGACCAGTGAATAAGTATCTTATATCCTGGTTTCTCTTATATCCGGGTTTGGTCTATTATTATAGACATTAACACAGGCTCTAATTTGGGACCAGAGAAAATCTCTCTTATATCCGGGTCACATATCCGGGTTACACTGTATATATATATACGTCTATATATACATACATACATAGGTAGATATATATATATATATATATATATATATATATATATATATATATATATATAGAGAGAGAGAGAGAGAGAGAGAGAGGGAGAGAGAGAGATACATATATACATATATGTATATATACATATATATATATACATACATATATATATACATACATATATATATACAAACATATATATATATACATACATATATATATATATATATATATATATATATATATATATATATATATATATATATATATATATATATACATGCATACATAGGTATATATAGATATATATATACATATTTATATATTTACATTGTGTGTATTTAGGAAGCAATTTTTCATTGATGCATGTTTCATTAAATAATATAGACAAGTTTTGTGTATTTTAAGTAAGTTCCTTTCATACTCTCTGATAAGCTTAATAACGTTATCATTGGAAGACGAAAGGAAATAACCATATTGATACATGTTTTAATCCTATCTAAGCTTTCGGCTTACATATATATATACATACATAGTTTAATACTGTTTATTATAAACAGAGCATTTACTTAGACATTTGTATCTATAAAAAGAATGTATCAACATAAAAATGTCTTAAAATAATTGTCAGACTTTGTCCATTTCATAATGTGTGGAATACATATACATACATATATATGATGAAAATGTGGAAAAGACAAAGCAAAATCCGAATATGTGAGTTTACTGTTTTTATTTTGTTTTTGTTTTTGTTATTCTGTCGACGTCAGACGTTTCGGTCAAATAGACCTTCTTCGGGACATGGTTAATGGAGACATATTTATATTAGATTTAAGTTTGATGAAGAGACGATATATACAGGACTGGTCAGAAACAGAAAAACTGAAATTCTAAAGTCAAGTATTCTTTCTTAGAGTCGGATACGCTGGCGTCGCGTGGGGGGCAACTACGAAGACCTGCGCACAGGGAAAAGATTGTGTCCTAAGTGGAAGGTGAGGGGGACTATTTAAAACTATAGCTTATCGGTGCGTTTGTCACGCATTAATCTCGCCAAACAGCTCGCGATCTGAAAGAAACCAGGTCTGTTATTTACTGTGTGTGAGGTGGCTATCATGCCAGCCTCATAAATCTGTCTAAGGTTTTTATTGTGGATATATTTTAAGATCTTCACAGAGTCGAAATCAAAATTGTGATCAGATTTGGCTATGTGTATAACTAAAGCACTGCTTAGATTACCGAGGCGAATGTCACGTTTATGTTCGGAAATGCGAGATTTCAATGATCTACCTGTCTCGCCTACATAACTCAGGTTGCAGTCTCTGCAGGGCACCTGATAGACACAAGCATCGGATGTAATATGTTGTCTGCTGGTATTACTCAATATGTTACGTATAGATTTAGTGGGTAATGTAGTAGTTTTAATTTTTAGCGCGTTTAGATTGTTGGAGATGTGTTCGGTCAGAGGGTTATTCGGTAGAAAGATGCGGCCAATGGGATTATCAGGGGCAGCTGAGAGTGTGCCTCTTTCCACCTTTGATGTAGTAGTAGTAGTCGGTATGTTGTTATGCACTGATGGACGAACTCTGTGGATTTTCAAGGCTTTATGTTTAGCGCCGAGTATTAGTTGTCTCGGATACGAAAGGCTGGAGAAGGTATCCTCGATATAACCAAATTCGTCATCTGAATATTTTGCTGAACAGATTCGCAGAGCTCTCAAGTAAAATCCGATAATAACACTTCTCTTAGTCCTAGTATCATTGTGAGAGTAAAAGTGTAAATAGTCGTTTTTGCATGTGGGTTTACGATATACTTTGAATTCTAGTTTGTTATTATTTCTGGTGAGTAGTATGTCTAGAAAAGGTAGAGAATTATTCGATTCAAGTTCGTGGGTAAATTTTATAGTAGGTTCTACTCTATTCAATCTATCGGTGATTTTGTTTAGATCATGTTTCTGTGGGTAAATGAATAAAATATCATCTATGTAACGGAAATAATGTGTATCATCAGGGATTATATATTTGAAAGGTCCAGACTCGATGACAGAGACACGTATGAACAGATCTCTCCTCTACAAGTTTCTAAAAATCTTAAAGAATTCAATAAGTCCTATAAGAGTCTGATTCATAATGAAGATAAGATTTGGCTTTCCCTTATCAATTACCACCCCACCATCCCTAAAATCTACGGGCTCCCCAAATCCCATAAACCTGACATCCCTCTAAGGCCCATTATTTCGGGCATAGGCTCAGCCCCCCATAACATTGCTAGGTTTCTAACAAAATTTCTCACCCCAATTCTGGGCACCATAAGTCACGCGCATATAAAGAATTCAGGCGCTCTTCTCAATAAGCTAAGCAATATCGACATAGGAAACAAATCCCTAGCCAGCTTAGACGTTAAATCTCTATTCACAAATGTACCGGTGGATAAATGTATTAAACGGCTAGAGAACCACCTTAAGAAAACTGACTTTAAGCTACCTATCCCCATCTCAATATGCATCAAATTATGCATCCTATGCACATCTCACTGTTACTTCCAGCATAACGACATCTACTATAAACAAAAGTTTGGCTTACCAATGGGTAGTCCTCTCTCTGGGTTCCTAGCATGCATATTTCTAGAATTTCTCGAGTCTGGACCTTTCAAATATATAATCCCTGATGATACACATTATTTCCGTTACATAGATGACATTTTATTCATTTACCCACAGAAACATGATCTAAACAAAATCACCGATAGATTGAATAGAGTAGAACCTACTATAAAATTTACCCACGAACTTGAATCGAATAATTCTCTACCTTTTCTAGACATACTACTCACCAGAAATAATAACAAACTAGAATTCAAAGTATATCGTAAACCCACATGCAAAAACGACTACTTACACTTTTACTCTCACAATGATACTAGGACTAAGAGAGGTGTTATTATCGGATTTTACTTGAGAGCTCTGCGAATCTGTTCAGCAAAATATTTAGATGACGAATTTGGTTATATCGAGGATACCTTCTCCAGCCTTTCGTATCCGAGACAACTAATACTCGGCGCTAAACATAAAGCCTTGAAAATCCACAGAGTTCGTCCATCAGTACATAACAACATACCGACTACTACTACTACATCAAAGGTGGAGAGAGGCACACTCTCAGCTGCCCCTGATAATCCCATTGGCCGCATCTTTCTACCGAATAACCCTCTGACCGAACACATTTCCAACAATCTAAACGCGCTAAAAATGAAAACTACTACATTACCCACTAAATCTATACGTAACATATTGAGTAATACCAGCAGACAACATATTACATCCGATGCTTGTGTCTATCAGGTGCCCTGCAGAGACTGCAACCTGAGTTATGTAGGCGAGACAGGTAGATCATTGAAATCTCGCATTTCCGAACATAAACGTGACATTCGCCTCGGTAATCTAAGCAGTGCTTTAGTTATACACATAGCCAAATCTGATCACAATTTTGATTTCGACTCTGTGAAGATCTTAAAATATATCCACAATAAGAACCGTAGACAGATTTATGAGGCTGGCATGATAGCCACCTCACACACAGTAAATAACAGACCTGCGTTCTTTCAGATCGCGAGCTGTGTGGCAAGATTAATGCGTGACAAACGTACCGATAAGCTATAGTTTTAAATAGTCCCCCTCACCTTCCACTTAGGACACAATCTTTTCCCTGTGCGCAGGTCTTCGTAGTTGCCGCCCACGCGACGCCAGCGTATCCGACTCTAAGAAAGAATACTTGACTTTAGAATTTCAGTTTTTCTGTTTCTGACCAGTCCTGTATATATCGTCTCTTCATCAAACTTAAATCTAATATTAATATGTCTCCATTAACCATGTCCCGAAGAAGGTCTATTTGACCGAAACGTCTGACGTCGACAGAATAACAAAAACAAAAACAAAATAAAAACAGTAAACTCACATATTCGGATTTTGCTTTGTCTTTTCCACATTTTCATCATACCGTCGGATCTACATCCACACATTTGCTTACATACATATATATATAGACATACATATATATATGTATACATACATATATATATACATGCATACATATATATATATATATATATATATATATATATATATATATATATGCATACATATATATATACATATATATATATATAAAGTATAGGATTGGTATAAATTCCAATAACCAAAAATTATTATTCTTAAAAGAGTGCTCAATACAGAGTAGAGCAGATATAATTATTTATGTAAAAATTATAATATAAATAT